>WEIV01010824.1:146920-170513 GCA_013390005.1 Calyptomena viridis | reverse complement strand
CGAGGCCGTGCCCAGCACAGCGCGGCCCGGGCAGGGCGGGCACTGCCCCGCTCGTCTGACCCACCGCCTCGCCAAGCCGAGGAGTGACAGCAATTACCAAGAGGTTAAAATAAACGCCTAAAGCAGACTCCCTGTAGCAAAAACAAGTTGCACCTCAACTCCTTCCCTGGGGTGTTCGATTGTCCCCTGCGGAATATGTCGGTGCTTAAAACCTGATCTCAAAACCAGGGAAACCTTCGTTTTGCAGCACATCATTTGGAACCACTTTCACCCTAACTTTTGCTTTCATGGTGATGCTGCATTTTCATTCAGATACTTAAGAGCATTTTTATGAGAAGTTACAGTGATTTTACACAACACTTTGCACCCCGAAGAAAACGAGACAGTGCACACATTTTTAAGGGAAGATTTGAGAGAGTTTATAATTATTACGTTACTAAACATTTAAGTTTAAAAGTTTGTATATTACTAAACACTGTTGATTTACAGCATCCAGAGTGGTGCCAAGATACAGAAACCCCAGATATTGTACACCTTCTCACTTTCTGCAAGAATGCTGCAAAACTAGATCTGGATAAATCTCAAATCTGAATTACTGACTACCCTCCAGGTTGCACAGTAATTTAATGTCCCTCAGCACACACAACTTGCAGAGCGCACACAGATCAGTTCACTCCTGCAACAGGCAGTAAGAACGTGTATGTGGCATCACTCGCTTTTGAAACCTGTCATACCAGAATAATTCATCTGAAGAGATGCTTCTGCAAGAACAAACCAAGTTTTTTGCTTCCCAAATGAACAGGACTTTTAAACAAATCTGGCAGACAAGCACCAGGTGAAGCACAAACTACAGACACACAACTCTAGATGCTCTAAAGCAAGGCAAGAGAGATCATGGGAGGGATGATAATCTCTCATTTACTTTTTCCTCCACCTGAAGAGGGACGTTCTTTCCATACCCTTAATTGCCTGGAAATGGCCCCTTTCACTTGTTGGGAATGGCATGTTTCCCTGGAGTATCCTGTCATGGAAAAGAATAGGCCACAGAATCAATCACTGAAGCTGTCAGAGCAGACTATCAAGTCTAGAAAATTCAGGTGCAAAACTGCAATTAAAAACTACTTTTCCATTGCCAGAAAGCCTTTCCAAACGACCATCCTGGACATTAACTAAATCCTCTTCCCGAAGGTTAAAAATTCACTGCACTCATGAAACTCTGAGAAAGGAAGAGCTGCTCAGCTACCAAACTGAGCTACATAACTGAGCTCTACAGCTGATCCTCCATGAAAGGCTGAGGCTGACGGGAAGTGGGTGTGTGGAGGCTGGAGGTGAGGGCTGAAATCCACCCAGCAGAACCCGGGAAGAAGGGAAGCAGACGTGGCAGAATGGATCAGGCAGAGCTGCAGCAAGATGCACCAAGCACATGACTTTTGCTACTGTGCCATGAGATCTGTATCCAGGGAAGGCTGGGTAGGAGAGGAGACTCATCGTCACCGGATGTATGACATGACTTACTATTACCATCAGAAACTACAGCACCATCTGGGTGGCAGTAGCAGGATTTTCTGAACGAGAACGCTCCATTTCTACCTTGAAAAATATCAGTTCTTCCTCCACTACCCAGCCCTGCACAGGGCATTGTAGAGCTATTCTCAGATACAAAAAACATCAGTCCTAAATAAATGGAGAAGAGAAAGGCAAATAAAATGTTTGATAATATAGTCTTGCAACCTGTAGCCTTTTACAGGAGGGGAATAATCTCCACAGCTGGAAGGACACTTCTCCTGGCATCAAGGTCAGACCTTATAAAAGAACAGTGCAGCACAGACTGGCCCTAATGTAACAGGTACCTCGGGAGCACCGTTCCCCACTGCCACCTTCCACGTACCCCCAGGGGGAACAGTGAAGCTGCAGCATAAACCCCGGTTATCAAATTACACATGGATCCAACTCCTGAACCCGTAATTCCTCAGAGTCTCCTCAGCCCATCACCCTGCTAACGAGTGAGGGCACAGGGGGACGGGGAGTGAACAGATGCACCTGGGTGACACCAGCAGAGCTTCTCCTGAGAGCACACAGTGCACCCCACAGCACCTTCTAGGCCCCTTGCAAAGAGCTGAGAAAGGCAAGTTGTAGTATTTATTTCATCCGTTCATCACAACAGGAACATCAGCCAGATCTAGACTAGGTCCAAGCGATAATCACTGTAATTAGCACTTCGTTCATATAATTACCAGTAGACCCTGTAACATTTTACAATGGAGGTAATTACCCACATTTTACAGCTGAGGAAACAGATACAGTGCAGGTGAGTAACTTAAAAGAAATCATCAGTGAAACTGTGGCACAGCCAGAGACTGCAATTATCCTTATTCCCAGCCAAGGCTCTCCCCAATAATCCGTGCTGAATTCACTTCTGTCTGGTGGGAAGGAATCCAGAGAAAATAAACACAAACAGGAATTTCCAATGTCTAGAAGGGCTGAAAAGTAGACAAGCCAAACCTGAAGGAGAAATAAAAACACATGTTTATCACTGAGCATTTTCTGAGCTGAATGTGCAGCTAGGAGCAGGGGACAAGCAGAAGACCCTGCTCTAACAGACACAAAGACAACACAGGGTGTCAAGTGCTACAGTTCTACTTCTGAAGCAGAGGAAAAGCAGAAGCACAGGAGCAGGTCGGGGCCAGGTGCCCAGCTCACACCCTCATCCATCAGAGACCTTAAAGCACTTTGAGAAGTCAGAGATTAAAGCAGGAGCAATAATTAAATTATTTAAGGCCTTTGCAAACCAATGCACATCCAGAGCAACAAGCAGGGTGACAAGCCTGAGAAATCCCCAGCCTGGGGAAAACTTCCCCAAGGAGTGGCTGCTAGGGCCCAGTCCTGTCCCAACAGCCAGTGCCCTGCTGTGAGGCCAGAGCAGCACTTGGCCTCTGCTCCAGAAAGGGGGAATTCCCTTCCCCTCCACACAAGAGCAGAGGGATCCACATCCAGAAGCTACTAGGCCTGAAATGTGAGGAGGGTCCCTCGATCTCTGGATCAGTTTCAGTATGAACAGAAAACAAAGTGTGCTTGTGCTGCCTGATACATCTGATTTTCAAAGTAGTCCAGACTAAAGTGAAGAATTTGCTGCTGCCTTAGTATGTTTTATTAAATGAGCAGTACATGCAGTTGACACACAGGTGTCTATTAGGTTGAATAAAGCAGATTATGTTAATCCAACCCCACCTGCATTACCTGAACTGCAAGACATGCAACTCTCTAAACCTCATACATGTGCCAAAGATTTAATTTCAATCCTTCAGCATTTTGTTAAGGTTAGCATGTAAAAGCCTCCTGCAACAGAAGATATTGCATAGATTTCAAAATTAAGACTTGTTTCAGGAGTGGATGTTATCAACATTCTGGCTTTGAGTAATAGAAAAAACTCGTAAGCACAAGCAAATCTCTCAATAGAGTATTCTCTCAATATTTAAATAGACAAATGTTTTGCTTTGCAAACATCTTGCAGCATTTGTGTAGTTCTTTGATTAAGTGTTTGAAGAAAACATGTTTTTGAGTTCCTGCTCTGTAAAAATCAACCTCAGTAAAATGAATTAAGTTCCATCATCTCCCACCATCTGAGGGTCAACTCCTGCTGTTCCTGCTGTATCCAGCAGCACTGCAGCAGAAACCTGGGGACAGACTTTGCACTGGGGCAAATGGCAATGCTATTGCTGGGTCAACAAGCAGCTTTTCTTGCCAATATTTACCGGGTTTTAAACAAGAAGCTGAGGACAATTCCTATCTCCTCCCTTCCCAAGGGCTCTACCTCCTCTTCCCTCAGCAGCTCTGGCATCCTGGAAGCCCATGCAACAGCTGAACAGGCATAACTCATATTATTAGACCAATTGCTGAGAATCACCATCTGCATCCACCACAACACGTGGAAAGATCACAACAAAGCATGCGCCACTGTCACCCCAGCACCTGGGGAGCTACACCCAGCCAAGTCCCTGGCTCAGAGCGCTTACCTTAGGAAAGGAGGCAGGATGGACATGACAAAACATGAAATGAGACAAAACAAAAAAGAAACAAACATTCTAACCATCTTTTAAGTTCATCTGTATATTATTGACTCCAATTCCCAACATCAAACATTTTTATTCCATCTCTTCTTTTTCCCTGCTATTTGTTCTAGCAGGAGGCAGCCAACAGCCAGCCCTCTGCACAGGGAGGGAGATTCTCTTCAGTTTCCAGACATCTAAATAAAGGTTTTTTAAAAATTGCTTCCCTGGAAAGTCAAGGCATTCACATCTAACTGCTGCCAAAATAAAATATGTGTTACAAGGAAGAGAAAAAGTCTTCAAGGAGTTTTCTTGGGTAAAATAAGTATTTTTTCCACTGAGTTTTAAAAACTGTGTTCTGGAGACTGGAGAAATAGCTCAAGATGATTTCTGGAGGATCCTTCTTATGAGGCTGACAGGCAGCATTAAACCCAGAGCCAAAGCCAAATCCCAGCTATCCCAGTCACACTCGGTGAGGAGCAGCAGTCTGTGTACCAGAACTGACGACTCCAGGTCTCCAACTATTACAGCTGAAATTTGGAACACGAGGAGAGGAAAAAACCACCTGAATGCTTCAAGCACTGATTAGGCTGGGATGGTCCAGCACAGCTCAGTCATGAGGTCAGAGAAACTCCCACATCAACATCCCTGCTGGGCAGGGAATTCTGTGAATTCTGGATCTGCTGTGTTAGTTTAACAGGCAATTCTACCACACAGGAGCAGCTGAAAGACAGGGATCTTGTGGTTAAGCACAGAGATCAGTGCTGGGAATCCCTTTCTGGAGCAGTGATGACAATCCAGAGCAGCTGCTGCCTGCAGCAGGCTCTGTCGATGACGGTGTGTCCCCACTGCTCGGGCACAGCCTGCTGGGGCTGATCCCCCCCGGCCTTTCAGAGGACTCTCAGGGAAGGAGGCAGCTGAGTCTCAGCCCGGGGGGTCAGCAGGACCCCCAGACAGGGAAGCAGGGCTTGCTGGGTGTTCAGGTGGGCTTCAGGCTCCTCCAGAGGCCACGCACCAGCAGAGCCCACTGGGACTGTGTGAACAGCTCACTGCGATTTTAATCTGTAGTTCTAATGAACGATATAAAGTTTTATAAGCATCAACAAGGCTCTGAGAAGACCAAAATCCATTTCAGTGCTCATTTAGAAGCTTCATCTGTGTGCAATTAAAATTTCAGCATTAAATGCTAGAGAATAAAATAATGAGACACTTAAAAAGTAATCTGCACTTCAGTGGGCCGTGCTCTGTGGATTTCATATGATCATTTACCAGATAAAAATAGAACCTGGCCAAAATCTGTCTTATCCACTGGTTCCCTTTCAATAGGAAAATGGAAAGAACCAGCTACTAAGCTTTGGGGGCTTTGCCATCCCACGTACACACCATGCTGCTTCCCTAAGCACAGCCGTGCCTAAAGCAGAGCTCCGGGCATCGATAACTTCCCTTTGGGCTCCAATGATAACAGAAAAATAAATGCAAATTGAGTTTCAATTGAGATTTTCATTTTGGTCTAAAGCCTAATCTTTTATTAAAACAGCTATCAGTTTGGAGCTGATGGTTAGGAAAAGTTATCTTCAGGACAGGGAACAAAATTTCAACAGCAAAGAATAGTTCTTATTCATAAGAGTATCTGCAATGCTTCCATGGTTACTTTAGGCTATCAAAATGTGACTGAGGGGGACACGGACAGGCCATGAACATGGGTTTTACTGAACAAAAGAACTGTAGAAAAAGTGCAAATGAAAAGCAAAGATGTACATAAATATCAAAATAAATGAGATTAAATACTGGGAGAACACAGATCAAAAAAAAGTAAAGTATTATACAGGCAACATTCGCACAGTTGAACTTAAAAGAAGCAAAAACCAACAAAAATGACATAGTTTATTAACAACTGAAATAATGTTTATTCAAGAAAAGCCAACATTACACATCCTTATAGAAAAAAAAAAGACATTGGGGAGGTCAAAGAATGCTACAGTTTAAAATGATGAAATGTTACAGCTTACACACCAAAATTAAAAATGAAATTAAATTAAAAAAATGAAATGGTTACCAAAGTAATGCAGGTCAAGGGATCAAAGGTGAAGGGTCACACACTATTAAAAAGAAATCCAAAAGGGCGTCTGCATCAAGATCTCTGCAAAACAAAGGAGCTTCAGTGAGTAAAACTAGAACCTCCTATGGAAGCCCATCAAAGCTCTCGCAGTCCACACCCAGCCCACGGCAGCGCCCTCAGCCGCCCTCCTGCTCCCGCCTGTGCCAGCGGCTGCCAGCCCTCCTGCGGCCACTGCCAGCCCTCCTGCGGCCACTGCCAGCCCTCCTGTGGCCACTGCCAGCCCTCCTGCGGCCACTGCCAGCCCTCCTGCGGCCACTGACCCACTGACCTTCCTGTGGCCACTGCCAGCCCTCCTGCGGCCACTGCCAGCCCTCCTGTGGCCACTGCCAGCCCTCCTGCGGCCACTGACCCTCCTGTGGCCACTGCCAGCCCTCCTGCGGCCACTGCCTGACCCTCCTGTGGCCACTGCCTGACCCTCCTGCGGCCACTGCCTGACCCTCCTGCGGCCACTGACCCACTGACCCTCCTGCGGCCGCACTGCCCTGGCGACACCAGGCGACTCCTGTTTGCAGCCACTTTGGCTCGTTACTATGAACCTCCCTGTAGATGGGCTCCTACAAGTCTCCCCATTTCCACGCTGGGGGCTGTTTTCTTGCTGCACAAAGTGTTTTCAGTGCCCAGGGTACAGACGTCGGCTGCAGGGCAGAGCGTGCAGTCCTGCATTGGCACTGACCAACACCTGTGCCAAGGAGGCTCTGCTGAGGTCGGAACAGAGGCTGTCAATACAACCATCAGATCATCACTTTTCAGGAAAACTTTTCAGGAAAAGCTTGACATGCTTTTTCAAGAGTTCGCGTTATTCACTGTAGTTGTGGAAATCTAGTAATTATTGACACAGGCGCACACTGAACCCCTCACATTGTAACGTATTGCTTTAACGTTATACAATAAAAAACTAATTCAAATGTGGTTTCCAAGACAAAGGCTTCTCCTCCTGGAATTTCAATTACACAGAAGCTATAAAACAACCTTTGGTACCCATTTCCAAGCAAGATGCAGTCAATTATCTATAATAAATTTATGCAGAGAACATAGTATTTACATCAGATAACTTTTGGTGAAAGACAACCACCAAGGACATTGCATCTCTTCATTCCAGTGTCCCTCCCCCTGCCTGGCAAGGCATTAACTTCTGGGAGTCTCTTATCTGGACCAAACCAGCCCGGTGCCTGAGGAAACAAAACTCGCCACACAAAACTCTGTCTTTGCAAGGCAAAGAAGCCTCCTGTGTCAGAGAACCACCATATGTACTGCTGACATGGAGTGCAAGGACCTCATCCACCCAGATGCTTTTCCAGAAAACACATCTCATCTTTCCCCATCACTCCTGCCTCACACGTGTCGCAGTCAGGAACCTGCTGGAGAACACAGGAATGTCCGTACTCCCCCTCAGCAGCAGCATCTGGCAAACCCTCCTGGTAAAGCTACTGCCACACGTTGGAGTTAAAACTTGGGTCCTGCCATTATTTCCAACATTGATCAATTCCAATTTCTGTGAACCAAACCACTAAATCCACATTTCCACTGTTCCCTCACCGTTTTGCAGGCTTGGCTCCTCTCACCACAACTCACACTGCAGCTGTGCCAGATGCCCTCGCTGTGAAGGAAAGAGGTTTGGGAACCCAGTGACTTTGCAGTAACTCAACGACACAGACAGACTTGCAGTGACTCAGCAGCTAATTAAGTCTGAAGGCATCAACGTGAGTAGCGCAATCAGGAAAACCCCAGAGCTCAGGAATCTCACAGAGGTGTGCGACAGGGACGTGCCCACGGAGCACACCAACAGTGTGGTGTTCCCTCACCAGTTTCCAGGTAACAAAGATGAGTTTTAGGTAACTCCAGGACATTTTACTCCTGGGACAACAATGAGGGGCAGCCCCAAGGAGGCAAAGCTCTGCAAGGCTCCCCAGTGCCTGGTTTGCCTCAGGGCTGTCTGCTGCCAAACAGCTCCTGGCTCCTGCTCCTGTGGTCCCCCAACAACAGGGCACAGACACCAGATCCGAAGGACTCACCACAGAGACTTGGGTTTTCTTTCCTCCCTATTGCAGTGGATTCCACCCCTCTCCTGCTCTCCCCAGGACATTGTTCCCCACAATGATCACTGCTTTCACAGGAAACAAACTGGTTCCCCTCTTTTTCTTAAGCACTACCTCCGCAGAAAACCTTCCCTTTTGTTGGCACTAATTTTTCCCCCATATATAGTTTTTCTTTTTCATCTAAATCCCCTGATTTTTCTCTTTCAAATGCAACAGACATCCTTGGAAGGAGCAAACCTGAGACCAAGATGACAGGATTTCAATCACTTACAAAATATAAACTCCTCGGTTCCCACTGATTTGCCAAGCAAATCAATTCCTTTGTGAACATGCTTCTTCATTTTTTGTGTCTCATTCAGTTTTCAGCCCCAAACCCCACCTGCAGGCACAGTGGGAGGAGCTGTCCCCAACGTGCCAGACAGCCCCACTCAGGTGTATGAACACTGCTCTCCTCATGCTGCAAACACTATTTCCCTTCAATTTCACTTTCAGAGCTCTTTCTTTTGAAAGGAAGCGAGGTTCCCCACATTCCTGCTGGTGGCCAAGAGGAGACAGAGGCTCTGGCAGCATACACACCAAACCCAGGTGGGACAGGCCTCTCCCAAGTACAGAGGCTCACAGACCACCACCTCCAAAGCGAAGGGTGCAAACTGACACTGACGTTCTGGATTTTACAGATGCTATAGCTGCCCCAGCACTTGGCAAATACTTTGCCCCCAACAAGGCACCTCCTGCCACTCTCAAACCCTTGTCCCCAGCTCAGGACCATGCTAAGGGCAACCCCAGAGCAGCAGGGGTAGGAGGAGCTGCTATGTGGAAGTGCACATGAGCCCGTCTGTGACTATTTCCCCACTGCTCCTCCAGCTGGGGATCATCAGGCAGAAGGGAAACCAACAGCACTTCTAGTAACAGCATTTGCCATTACCATCAGAATATTTTATACTCTGTGACCACGTGGATGGCAGGCAATCAGCCGAAATTCAATATTCTTATTGCTCTTGAGGTACCCCAGAGCTGACAGGGATCACAGGGATGTGCCAGCCCTGTGAGTGCTCTGCAGGTGCAGGGCTCTCACAACAGTGGCCAGTCTTCAGCTTTGGGAACCCTGCGCTCCAGCTGAACACACCAAATCAACATGAGCTTGATGGAAAGCATTTAGAAAAACACACTGGACTTCACAGTCCCCAGGGAACAGTACTGAATGCTGCTCCTTTTCCAGGGAGTTTTGCTATCTTGATGACACACCCCAGAGGGGTCACTGTGACCTGGACAGGCACCCCTTCCACGCTCCAGTTGCAGTGGTGACACAAGTTGGTCCCATAGACTTGCTCAACTCCACAAACCTGTAACACATACAGCTACTTTAGTGGACAAGAAATGAACTGGGATATGTTGTGCAGTTAAAATATGCTGTGCCATCTTGGGCAGCCTTAAAACAAGGAGGTTTTTTAAGTTTTCTGATGTAAGAGTCAATTGTAAAAAGCACTTAAAAAGCATTAAAAGGAAACAAAGAAAAGCAGTGGCAGTAGCCACGCTGCCGGGTCTGTCCCAGAGCAGGCCTTCAGTGACCAAACGTGTGCCGACAGGAGCCGTGCGGTGCCCGAGGGGAGCTGCAACAACAGGCAGCAGGGTCGTATCACTGCCACTTCCTCCCTGCCAGCATCTCAGAGCATCACAGCCAGCCCAAAGGCTCCAGACTTGCTCCCCGTTCAGTCTGGGTCCCTCACGCCCCTCAGGCAATTCTCCAAACCTTCAAGATCTTCTCTGTGCTTTAGAGAAAAGATGGCAAATAACTCGCTGTCAAGTGAAGAGGAGAATGTCAGTGTCGTGCAAGCAAAGCAAGAATGCCAGAGCACACGAAGATGTCAGTGAACACGCGACTCGGGCCCCAGGGCAGCAGAGGCAAAGAATTTCTTCCTACGTTAAATAATGCTCTAAAATGCAGAGTTTCATAACTGTGTTATTTGCATACTCTCCCAAGCAATACCCGAGTCTGGAATCTGAAAAACTGGCTGACTCTGGAGAGCAGGGCAGTTCTGCCATGTCCCTCCAGACACAAGCCCAAGCACATGGAGCAATTACTACTGGCTTTTTCTACCGTGGAAATTCTGGGCTTCTCCCAACAGAGACTGTAAATAGAGAATCCTGTTGGAACCAAAGCCCGAGGTAGCATTTTATATTTCCAATGTTTAACTTTTTCTTCTTTCTCCCACCATGTCATTAAGTGTTTACAAGGATGATTAATGACTGCGGCTGCCAACTGTTAACAAACGGCATCTCTGCTCAGAGCTGCAATCCAGTGCCTGGCAAGCACTGTGCAGAGACAAGGTTACTCCAACATCCTTGAGCCCCAGCACCCCAGAAAGCTCCCTCTTCCCAGACAACCTGGTCCTTGGACAGAAAGCAGCACCATGCATCCCCTGTGGACAATGTACCTTGCTGCCCAAAGCCACCAGTGGGTAGTGAGGCAGCCCCTTTGCCACCTCCATCAGGGCACACGGCAGCTCAGCTGGGGTGCCCGGAGGGGCCCAGGGCCACTGGCTCAGTGCAGCACTGCTTTGGGATCCCAGAGACACCCAGCTCTCCCGAAATCCCCGCTCCAGGTGCACTGCCAGCACTCTGAGCAGGAAGCCTTTGCTCCACCCGATCACTGACACCAAACTGCATCTGCTCTATGCAAGCCCTAAAATGTGAACAGCAACTAAACCCCAAGAGCAAGGAACTCTCTCACATGCAAAAGGTATTGCAGAACTTTCTGGCAATTAACTAATTCGTTCTAAGGTAAGAAATTGTATGAAAACCCTGTCTCTATCCTCTCCCAGAGCCAGAGAAATAAGCATAACACACCTTCAAAGGCATCTCAAAAATCTAAATCTGTAATTAAATTGCTTGGCTAAACTTATGATTTTCTATCTTTGCTAAAAAAAAATTGAATTAGAAGGAACACTTCCTTCAGTAGGAAATATAAAACGGCTATAAACTTGATTTAAGACAAGATGACATCTTGATACGTAAATGTATTTCCATCAAACATTTCAGTTCCAAATGCATGCTCTGATGGAAAGCAAACACCTCGATAACGTGTTTGAAGCATTTTTAAGTACTCCATTTCTCTTGCTGTTCATCACGTGATTTTACTACGTGTAAAGTCAACCACAACCATCCAGCCCCCAGAGATTACTGTTTCACCATCCCAACCATCCAATCCAGAGCAACATCTGACCATTATCCTCAAGCTGCAGATGAAAGCGCTCAGAAAAAGTTATTTGCAGTGTTCCCATGGTGATGCCCTGGCAGAGGAATGAACAAACCCCATCTGCTCCTTGACCTCCGCACCAGCAGCCACAAGGGACCGATGGAGCCCAGGTCCAGCACCAGCACACGCCCATCCTGCCGCCCCAGCACCCAGGAACACGTGTGTGCACAACACAGAGGCAGGCGAGAGCGGTGTTCAAGTGTCCCTGAAGAATCCCCATGGCAAAGGGGCCCAAAAAGCAATGCTTAAGGGTTTTGGAAAGGAGTCATGGCTGGGTCTGGCTCCCCCCACCCCCTGGGATGCATCCCACACCACAGCCCACATCTGCTGCGTGCACCTCACAACCCACGGCGACACTGGACTCCCACAGCTGCCGAAACACACGCGGTTCACGGGAGGACAGCACTGCACACACTTTCATATCTCTAAGTTATTTATGCATTTATTTTCTTTTCCATTTTTTACTAAACCTCCCTGTCAGTGAGACACCTCACACGCAGGACCCAGGATTCTGAAATTAGTACAAAGGTTCTAGAAGCAACACTGTATAAAATACATTTTTCTCTTCTCCACTTTACAATTCGTGCCTTCACCAGCACAGGCACAACACCTGTGTACTCAGATGAAAAAATGTATCCTCTTAGGAATGCCTCAGTAATGTAGTCCACCATTATTATTCAATTATACCCTAAGAAAAATACAAGTTTTACAACAGTAAACAGAATTAAATTTTCAGATTGGGAGCGGGGAGGGCAATAAAATCTGGAAGCTCAGCTCCCCCCTCCCCCATAATTAACACAAATTTCCAAGACTTCATCTAGGCATAAGACTCTGCCTTTTTCTTTTTTCCCCCTCTGAGCTAATGAGGTAAAAAGTCTCTGGTCAAAAGAAAAGCTCTTCCATTTAAATAATTCTACAGGGAAACTGCACTGGCCACACGAAACAGGCTGGCAGTGTCTGCACCAGCCACAACCCACAAGAGTCCTGGCTCCATGTCCCTGTGGTGTGGCAGCCACAGTGACAGATTTGGGAGGAGAGGATACAAGTGAAAGCAACAAACCTGAGGTTCAAAGAGACAGAAGGGAGTTTGGTCTGACTTAATGTCCCAGCTGATGACCTGTGACTATTGGCAAACAATCCATTCAGAATTACAGCACAAGATAAGCCCACCCAGAAATACAGTGGAGAGCCCCAGCAGAGCCACTCACTCCCCACTCCCTGGAACACTGACATGTCCCTTAGGAGGAAGGCCACGCTCCCAAATTCTCCTCCCAGCCTAAAACACCACACCGAGCACCTGGGCCTTCCTGTTTGCATCCTGTCCTGCTCGTGAACAGGAACAGCCTTCAGCTCTATGAGGAACTTTGCCATGTCCTCCTGTACCCAGGAAGGCTCCACACACCAGCCCTGCCCAAAGCCACGTGGGCAAGAGTGTGCACAAGGCTCTGCACTGGGGACAACAGCAACACTAGAGAAAAGTGACTGAAACCCAAGCAGCTGTTTCCAATAACAAGGAACAGCGTCATTCTGTCACAAACCTGTGCAGAGTTTGCTTTCCCAACCGTCTTTGTCCAAACATCATCTGTCAGAGCCCTAAATTGCCAGTGCTCCATGCCCTGTCCCCATTAGTACAAACGCTATTGCAGAAAAACCTCAATCCACATTTTCTACAATTTACATTTCAATGCAAATGACTCAGAAACCAAAAACATCTACACAAGAGTCAAGGCCAGCAATTCCCACAAAGACCTGATTTGTTCTGTCCCAGTACTTGGTATGTTAAAAATAGATACCTCACTGCAACTTCCACACACCAGGAAGCGAGTAAGGACTCCAATTTTGAAAAATATACACAGAAACTGCTCCGTGATTGATTCTGTGCTCAACGAACACACACAAGAGTGAACTGTGTTTGATCCTACACTCAGCTGCCACTTGCAGTTGTTAAACTCATGAGCACAAGTTCTGTTAACAAGTTTAGATGCTGCAAATGAGGAATGAGAGGGACAGGACCAGCCAGCTCCCAACAAGGAGACACTAACTGGAGTTTTACAGTCATTTCTCCAAGTGGGTTGCTTCTAAGTGATTCCCACAAATAAGGCAAAGCTACAGTAAGACGAAACTACTGAAAACTAAAACTACCCTGTGGGTATTGCCATGGGACATCCAGCCTTGCTGCCCAGCAGGAATAAAGCCTAGGGATTCTAGAGCTATCTAGCCAGTTCTTTAACTTCATCTTGGCCCACAGAATTTTAAATATTTCTGTTTCATTGAAATTACTGTAATGCATTAACAGAGGAGCTGTGAACCAGCATACTCAGGGTAACTGGATTCCAGTACAAAATGCCCAGTCTGTGTGTCTCCTGTTGTTAATGAGATTCCTCACACAGAGGTAAGCTGGTTATTTAACACGAAAGAACATGCACCACTTTTTTGTTTGGAAGTCTTCATACACAGGAAAGTATCACCTTGTTCACCATGGAACCGTACAAATACACCTATCTGATTTTAAACCTTTTTGAAACAGGTCATTACAGTGACACAAGATTTGACTCTGATACAAGTCACACACACACGAGCAATAGGCTCCTCCTGTATGAATAGTCAGGTTCTACATTGGCCTTCAAGTCTAGCTTAAAGCTCACTTACAGCATGTACTAGGCTTTTATTATTTACATAACAGGTTCCAGAGCCAAGGAATTCATATCCTGTAACTCACATGGCATGCTTTCACAGAACAACCCATAAGCTCTAAGTAAGCTGGTACATTTAAGAGTAAGTAAGAGATTTAACTACCTCGTTAGTGTTCCAGCGGTGCCTCTCTTTCGGTAAACTTGAACATTTTGGTAGACATTCAAGCAGCTTCTTCGGTAAAAAGATTTTTACATGACTGCCATTGCTGTTCCCATGATCATCTAGAAAGGAGAGGAGACACATGATGTATACACAGGAGAACAGGTGGTTTCCACCAGGAGACCCGAGCGACAAGACTTGGAAACCCATCAGGTCCCTGTCCAAGAGCAGCAACTGGCCATGCTGATAGACAAATAATGGCTTTCTGATGAAATTGCAACTTTATTGCAGAAGTATAAATACAGTTTCTTCGTGGTTGAAAAGTTTGAGAAGAGCTTTGATGGATTTGAGCACAAAGAGCCCGTGTGTGCTTACCTGTGCCTATTTTAGGTCATTATTTCCCTCAGTGACAAATTTTACAAGCAATAGCGACAAAACACTGTAGAAGCTGTGACCACAGCGGCACGACCTGCCAGGGAAGTCATAAATGAAGTTCACACTTGACAGGATTTGCAAGTAAATAAGCACAGAGCCCCAACACCTGCTATAATTTTGTCAAGCTGCAGCAGAAATGCAACTCAAGGTCTGTTAGTTCAGTTAAAACTAAAACACACCTTACCTGATCAAACTCAGGTTACTTCTCTTGCCATGCACAGCTCAGAAATTGAAGTTAGTTCCTCAAGAAAACCAAGTCCCAAAAATCCCTGCACTGCCACACCATCCTGCAGCAGTCCTAGCAGCAGCACCTCGATGGTGTCTATCAACTCTAATACAACTGAAAGAATCAGAGCATCCAAGAACTGTGTGTGTTTATTGACCAAATCAGTCCCCACAGGAAAGAGAACTGAAGCAGCAGGGTAAGACAGACTGGCCACAATGCAGGGCTTCACCAGTTTTCCCTCTAAACTCACCATCTCTGCCTTCTTCCACCATCCTCTCACTTCCCATGACAGATCCTGGGCAGAGGTACCCAAGCAGTACACTGGCATTTTACCCTACAAAATTAACTTATAGTCATTTCCCATTTCAAAGTGTACAGAAAAAGGATATTAACTTCTTCCTTTTACACATTTCATCATTTTTTGTCATTAAACAGATGCCAGCACTATGATAAAACTCCTCTGCAATTCCATACAACACAGACATTCCCTGTGACCTGCAGTGAACTCAACCAAGCCTGGCCCAAGAGCATTCCTAGAAATGATTTAGGAATTGCAGAGACCTCACACCAGCAGCCAGACACCCCTGGTATTCTTAAAGCTTGATTAGACTCTTGGATGTGTCAAGTTCAACAATATACATGCTGTTAAATCAACTGCTCGTGCAAGCCCAGCAGATGAGTTTACAAGATAAGCAGCGATGTGTATGATAAACGTGAGCTGCTCTGTTATTTATGAGTCCTGCGCACTCCCTGAGTTATTGGGAACTTTACTGTGCAACGCTGTTGGACTAAATCAACAGGGCTGCCACTTCCCAACTTCTTCCTGGGCAAGGAGCAGCCAAGCAGGATCGATCTCTGCTGGACTGATGAAGAAATGGGAGAGAGGGTGTTCTCCATTACTGCTCTGCACACCACTCCGGGATTTCTAGCTGGACATTGAGTATCTCAGACCATTACTCTACAGGGTGTTTTGGCCACATCCTTTCCCCAGCCTATACTCTGCCCGTGTGACTATGACCACTGCTATTTCCCCCCACCCAGGCCATTCAAAGCCTCACAAACACCCATGTCATAACACCTGGGCTTAGCCACAAAGACACAATTTGGGGCACAAAGACCGGAGCTGGGTAACTGTGGTAGCAGCCTCCAGCCATTCCCACCTGCATTTCCAGATCCACCACTTGATGCAGCTGATATTCACTCCACACTCCCTGCTTATATTTTACACCATTTCCATTCCTCATTCAAAACACTGCATTGCTCTACATTCAATTCATTAAAGCACAAAGTATTTTACAGCACCCGTTACTGCTTTTATCAGCCAAACTACATCCCAGTTACATCTCATCAGCTTCTTTTCCATGGGCACATTTTAATTGACGTTAATTGTATTACTTCCCCTTACCTCCATATCAGTCAAGTCCTCTATCCATTATTTTGCAGGGCTGGCAGACCTCTAATTATTCAGCTCGTTTTATTAACTTTCTTCCACTGTCATCAATTATCAGTATTATTAATCCAGAAAGTGCCTATGGATAATAGATCCCTTTAAAATGTTTTGGTAGAAGTTGTCAGAACTTGCTGATGCTAAACCTTCCAACTCCTGTTGTTAGCATCTCCCACCTTGTGTTATTACAGCAAGGGAAGGTCATTCTCATCATCCTGTAACACGATTACATCTCACAGATGCCTCCCTCTTCTGCGTTTAGCAATGACACCTCTTCATTTGAAAAAATCTCAATGTGGAAAACAACAAGTGCCACCTGCCCTGATCCAACATGCTTCTCATTACAGACTCCTCGAGCCACGCAGCCAGAACAACACACAACAATCTCATTATGGGATGTGAATCCTAAATTCAGTGACCTCTAAACTAGGTTTGACTTCGGAAAAGGACAAAATCAGCCAACCAGCTGTAAGAGTGAAGAACCTGTCGCCCCAAAGGATGCACACACTCAATGCTCAAACTCACTTCTCTGCCCACTGGAATCACTCACGATGTATTCCTACAAGAAAGAAAGGCCCTGGAAAACAATGCACAGAAGAGGAAGATTGCTCTCCCAGTAGCACTGGTGGACCAAGAGTTCCCATTTCCCCAAATGAACCGCTGCTTCCCTGCTCCTGTTCCACACAAATAGCACTGTGATCCTTCCAATGAAACATGGACATCTTTAGGGAGATGGAGCAAAAAACCCCATGCTATCACTTGGTTTGACTAGTCTGCCACTCCTAGTCCAGCTGACACAGCCACCACCACACAGGGGCTCCTGAAGGCAGGAGAACAAGAGTCCCCACGTGCACCCCCGCACGGCCAGTGCACACACAGGCAAACACCTCCATTTGTCTCCAACTCAAATTTCCTCGGTGCCTAAAAGAGGAGCTGCAACCTCACAGCACTGATTTGGTTTTACTGTGCAAATTCAGATTTGTACTTGAACTTTCTCCTCGTTTGCCATGGGTGCAACTCACAACACCGAGATCTGCAAACCCGTCCAGTGTCAACAAAAAGTGCCTGTGCAAGCACAGCCGCACTGGCACAGGGAGGATTTGCCAGTAAAGCTCTATCGACACAGGGTTTTTTAGTGCAGAGCTGGCCACAGCTCAAAAATGTTTCCCAAGGCAGGCACAGCCACAGCTGAGAACTCCAGTAAGAAGCTACAGACTAAAATATAGCAGCCTACACTGTGTCCTGTTATATATAATTCAGGATGAAAATCCAAAATTTAAGTTCTATTAGCAATTTTCAAGTTTACTTATTAGCAAACCAGAAACTCGTGTAGAATTAAGAAAGTACAAGTATTATAAAGTTCATGGAAAGTTCCATATTAATTATACCACATAAACCCTTCGTCATTTTATGGGTTTCTTCATGCTCCTTGCACTTTATCCTCCCAAGGGATGCACCACAGACCATAAAACTTTAAAGTCCACAACAGCAAATCACACAGAGAATCTGTGCTCTACTCCCACTCTCCAAACAATCACCCTCAACCCTCCCCTTTTCTTTTTCTTTAACTGGTTCTTAAATCTTTGGTGATCCAGGAGGTGAATTTAGACCTGCAGCCACTTTAACTGCCACAGTTTGTCAATATAACGTGTAATTGGAGAATACAGAAACGGCCAAAAGAGTGTTGATCAGCTGCTGATCCACAGACAGGTCTACACTAGAAATAAATATCACGAGTATGCTATAAACTCACAAACATAAGTTTTATAAACCCATTACTATGAAGTAATAACTTAGGGTTCACCATCTTCTTAACTACCTCACAAGGAAGGGAAGAGGTGTTTAAACATTACAAATGGGCTCTTTAGTACAAAACAAACTGCTAAATTCCAGTGTCATCCTTGGCTGGGGAAGGGGGCAGCATCCAGCTGACCCCCCCCCACCAACCGACTGCTGAAGCGGCACAGCCACGTCCACAGGGCACGTGGGTGGCACCACACAAACAGTACACGGAGGCCACCAGAGTCACACGGACACTTGCTGACCTCTGGACATGGGCAAAACCAACAAATCCCACCTGCGAGAAATAAATGCAAAAAATGACCCCGGATCCAAACATCTACAGGACTGCCATGCTATTTCTCATGGTTAAACTTCGATCCTGGCATTTTCCACCCATAAACAAGCAGCAACAGAAGCAAACCCAACAGCTTTTGGTCTGTTTGCTAGAAATATTTGCATGATTACAGTTGTAAATCTCTTGGCAACAAAAGCAGATTTCTAAATATCAGTTGAGGGTGGCTAAGAGAAGATAACCAGGTCCAGCTCTGCAGCCCTGCTGTCTCAGCAGGGCTCCACTGGATGCCAGCACTCGGTCGGACGCTGGCCAAGCAAAGGCATTCCTGCTCCTCCAGCACAGGATGCAGCCCAAGGCTGAGGGGAGGACGGAAGGAAAGAGTAAACAGTTCAGGCAAAGGTAAAAAATGTACAACTGGAGCAAGAGGCCAACACAAGCCAGCACATGTATGGCCACGACCGCTGCATGTGGGGAATACGTGAGGAATGAGAAAAAAAAAACATAAGGAAGGAATCACAGAAATGGTTGCAATATCAAGGATGAGCAACAAAACAATTTTCCTCTAGGACTTTACTGAATCTAGTCTTACTGTCTTGGAATATTTGTGACAAATACTTTGTTGCTATGACAAGCTCTACAAATAGTTCTAAAACTGTGAGAAACAGAAATACAGCTAAAACTGCTGCTGTGCATCAGTGGCCCGGTTCTCCCCACCAGTAACATGCTACTTCCAAGTTTCTTTGCCCTTTTCACACATCAGAAAGTTTCTCGAGATTTTATAACTGAATTCAGTCTGAACAATAGTTAGGTAAAACTGCAAAGGGTTTGTTTTGGGGAAGAGTTGATTGCCCAATTCTCCCTAACAAAAGCCCACACCTGGTTGAGGGCTGGGTGACACAACCAGCTGATTATTTGTCCTGCTGTACACTTATCACTCTGTGATGAGCACTTCCAAGTCTACTTTCCCCAGCCAGCAAAATCAGCTCCTCTTTCCCTCTCCCACCTCAGCAGGCAGTTCAAACAACCTGCTAACAGGGAGAGAGGAGAATTCCATTACATTCAGAAGGTGCACACAACAACCTACTCTAAAAGCCAACCGTGGGAGCACTCAAACAGTGCAGTCACCTCAGCATCTCCCTGCAGCTCCTCGTTGTGTTCACACCTGACTTTCATCACGTTGCTGTTAAATCTGACAAGTGCATCAGAACAATGACACTACTGCCCACCGTGACCAACAACTCCTTTGGTTGAGATCTCACATCAGTTCCTTCACCCTGGAAGCCAAAGAATGGTGGCTATTATCAGCCAGATCCAGCAAAAATAAACCACCTGTTTATTCAGTTTCCAATACTACAGACATTCACAACATTACAACACATTTCCCAGAAGTCCCAAAGCATTGGCTAAGGCCAGGGAAGTTGCTTACTCTGAGCTTACACGCTGGCAGCCACCAGCTACAGATAATTTCACTTCTTTCCTTTTATACCACGAACAATTTGAGTTTGGAAACCTACCTAGAGAGCTGGCTGGAAAAACCCAGTCCCCTGAACCAAAACGTCCAACTCACATAGAAGGACAGTGAGTGCTCCATGCCCGGTGGAAACAAGTTTGCTCTCCATCACCCAGTGCTCCTTGGCAGAGAGCCCCTGTGGCATCACCCTGGGAACAGGGCGGGTGCTGCACCCCAAAGGACTGGGGCTAAGACAGGGGCAGCACCCCCAGGGTGAACATGCCTTTCCAAACCCATGGGGTTTTAACACAGCAAACCCAACATGGCCCTGCCAGGAGCCACGGAAGGTGCAAACAGGACACAGAACGAGGGGAGAAAACTACAAAGCAAAAACTCAGCAAGGTGTGCAAGCAGAAGCCAGGGAACACTGAAGCTGCAGGAAGCTGCTGGAAGCACTGCATTTCAATTAACCAGCCCTATATTCCACAAGCCCTCCACCAGCCTTGTTTCACTCCCTAGAAAGGTTTGGGTTTGTTGGGGTCTTTCTACCTTCCAGATACATGTGGCTTATTAAAGAGATAAAGGAATGCTAAAAAAGGAAGGTCACGTTCCAGTTCCCTCTTTCTGAAGGCTGTCTGGAGAGAAGATAGCTACTGCCCCTTCCTCCAACAACATCCACCTTGGTGAGCAGGTCTTTACAAGTACCACTTAAAACCATTAGTAGTGTAAAGTGTTCAAATACCAAATTTTAAAACATCTGTTTTAACCTTACTAGCACATCGCCATTTCACTTTATCATTTCTGATACAAAGAATGAAATCTGAGTTATGACATCTCCAGGAAAGTTTCCTACAGATGTAGCTTTAAAACTGACACAGATGAACCAAAAAACATTAGAGCCAAAGTGCTTGTGAAAATCAAAAGAAGAGATGCAGAACTGAATTTAAAAAACAGAGCCCCGTGCCTTACATCAGAAATACCACGGTTATAACAACAAAAGTACTAAAAAAACTGACCTCACACATAGGCAGTTCCTGCTGTTTGGAAAAAGCAAATCAAGCCCACTCCCTGAACCCGTCCTGCTGGCTGACAGTCCACGGAGAGGGTCTAGAAGCTTCACTAGGAGGCAGTTTGCTTCCATCTCTAACAACAGAAATTTTGGTAAAATCCCAACTGCTGAAATTCAGCAAAAATTCGGGGGCAAAGACTGAACTGAGCCGAGCGTCAAGTGTTGCCCCCTCCCGCGACAGTGTCATTCTGCCAGGCTGGACAGCAGCACAGAGCACCCACCCTGGCCGTCAGCACTCCCTAAGCTCAGGTCTGTTTAAGTACTAAAACCTTATGCAACACTTCCGCAGAGGGAAATAAATATTTGCTGTTTAACAACCAAACCGAGAATGCTTTGTTTTCGACAGGCTGCTCCCCAAACAGTCCCTCCGAAGTCAGTAACACCCGATGCTTCACCTGCTCTCTCGGTCAGCCTGTGCCACCAGTGCCTTCAGCTCACCACGAGCTGTGGGGACAAACAACCTCCCGCTATCCCACCTACGACCCTGCCTGATCCAACAGACACAAAATTCAACAACCACACATAACCGAGCTCAGCACACGACAAAGCACCTGGCCCTGCACAGCCACACACGAAACACACGGGCACTGCTCTCTGCAAAGCTCAGTTACATGTACCTGCCCATGAGAACATAGGAATAAAATGCAAGGTTGTCCATGCACATCTTCTCAATTTTGAACTTTCAATTAGAAAAAAGAAGTTTTTTTAAAAGGACCGCCCCCCCCCAGCACATCCCTAATCAATTTCAGAGCCATCACAGCTGCCAAAATGGCATCACGGAGGGTCAGTCCTCCCGGCTCAGCTCAACTGCATGAAACGCAGAAGGAACTGAAAAACCCAAAAACCCTGTGCTGCAGGATGGCAAGAGCCAGCTTCAGCCTGCCCGAGGAAACCAGAAGAGGAAACTCACCTGAGTTCTCCAAGACGTGGAACTCTTTGCTGCAGCCAGGGGACAGCGGCGCCAGCCTCATTCCAAACCTCACCTCCCGCCAGGGACCTCCTGACGCTGGTGGGGCACAAGAAGCTCGGCAGGGAGCTGCAAGGCCGGGCAGGTCTGCAGAGCCATGTGCTGCTGCACCGCGCTGGGGGGATGGAGCAGGCGGCTCCCCAATGAAAGCAGAGCTGCTCCGCAGCCGGCCCGCAAGCCGCCTCTTACATCGGCTTTTAACTCCTTAAAGTAACAAAAACCTAAAGAAACTCGTGTTCTCTCCTCCAGCACCTGCACTACTGGTGAAATACTCCTGCCTGAATCACGCCTTAAAACCATTCCCACTTAAGTTTCTGACAGGTGGAGTTTAAGGAATGAATGGTTTCTATCGCATCGCCTTGAAAATCCACCAGAGAAGTGGGTCAGCGGGGGAGCTGCTCTGTGACTTACTACAAGAACACCCCAGGCGCCAGTGCAGAGCCAGGGCTGCTCCGCTCCCTCCTCCGTGACGCTGCCATGCCGTGCACGGACACAGAGCAGCGACAGCGGAGATGCCGGACGGCGGCATCGGGCACAACGCGCGTCCCTCTGGCAGCTCCTGCACACAGAGCAAACCCAGCTGCCGACCCAGCTCCTCAGCAAGGACACACCGCACCCGCCCCCAGAAACCAGCTACCAACACCAAACCTGACAAAAGTTGCAATAAATAACAAGCAGAAAGGACAAATTACCTCCCCAGTCAGGGAGCACTGACCTGCCCGGTCCGTAGAGCTGCGGCCTCACAGGGATGAGCACATCGAAACCTGTGCTTTACATAGGAAAAATCCATTGTACATTGGCACGGGGAGCCCACAAAGTGAATCGAGCTTGAGTGACAATACTGTCACCCCCAAGAGAACCAAAACGTCACAGTCTGAGACAGGAAGTCCAGGTGAACCCTCACTCTCTCCTCGCTCACACCCCTGTTAAGCAGGTAGTATTTCACTACTTCAGTGCAGTTATCATACACTTGAAAGCGAATTAGGAAAGAATGAAGACTAGTATTTTCCAGACAACGGGAAAGACCAAACTAATGGATTTGAGAGAATCAAAGAGATTAGTAAAAGATGAAGCTAACAACACTCAAAATCACTGCTACTACTTAAAATTTACATTCTCGCAAAGCTTTTGGTCCTCAAGCCGCTGGACAAGGTGCAGGCAAAACTCAAACCAGAGGTGGCCATGCCCACGGGCTCTACAGCCATTGAGTCACAAGAAACAACCCCCCCAAAAAATAAATTCCCAAAACAAACTGAGCAAAAATCCAGACAAAAGGCGGGATAATCACCCCTGTATTCTAAGAAGGGGTTTCCCGGTAAAGAACGCAAATGGGTTCAAGGCGAGGACGCATATTTGTTGTGGTAGACAAGGAAAAAAATCTACATTAGCAACTAAACACCGTTTCTTAAGGTGTCCAACTACAAGCAGGGCAATCCCTGGGGTGTCGGCACGTTCGCCCGGGTTCAGGTGGGGGATATGAACGGCCCTCCCTCCTCTCCTCCCGCCCGTCAGAGGGAGGCGCCGACATTACCGGCCGCGACCCCCCGCCCGGCGGGGTCCGGGACCGTAACGCTGTCCGAGCCAGCCAGAGCAAACTTCGCTCAAATAACGCAAAATATCAAAGCCGCCGCGCTCGGCCCGGGCCGCGGCCCCGCTCCCGCCGAGCCGGGGG
>WEIV01010824.1:133502-146041 GCA_013390005.1 Calyptomena viridis | reverse complement strand
CGGGCCGACACCGGAGAGGGAACCGGCCCCCACCGGGGCACCCCGGGGCGTTCTGCGAGAGGCGGCACCTGCGTACCGCGTTTGTCATCGCCCTCGGAAACGCCGGCGCCGAACCAGCGTGTCCCGGTCAGAGGGGCTGCCCGGTTGGGCTGGTGCCGGCGCTGCCGGGAGAGGAGGGGAGGGCAGGGCAGGGAGGATCAGAGCTCCCCGGGACGGGCAGCAGCTCCCCGGCTCCACCCCCTTGCCAAGTGGCAGACGAACCCCGGGTGCCGTTTCCCTGCCCTGGCCACCAACCCCAGGGTGCGCGGGTCGTTTCCCCACTTTCCAGCGCCGCAGACCCCCTTCCACAGGCGGTTCCGAGGCGCTCAGCACGATGCCGGGGTGGAACGGCCGTTCCTGGCACCGCGCAGGGCGAGGAGATGATTTGCGATCTGGCGAGAGAACCAAGTTACGGTGGCCAACGAGCTGTAAAAGGTTTGAGTCCTGCCCGTCCCGCAGGCAGTTTGTGACACGGAGCCAGGGCAGCTCCCGCTCGGCTCACGCTGCCCGGGCCGGGGGGGCTGTGAAGGGGCACCGAGCAAATCGCTCTGTCCTTCCCAAAACGGACGTGTCCCGAGGGGTGGCGTGTTCTGGCCTGGCTGAGTCGTCCCTCCGCCTCGTCTCCGTCAGAGCTTGACAAGCACGGGCACTTGAGCCTCCTTGAGCAGAGCCCTGTGGAACTGGACCACAGCTAATGCCTGCATAATGCAAACCGAGACTGGAACGGCTGTTTCCTTTGATGTGTGTTCCTAAACACACAAAAGGGATATTTTCCCTTAGATCCTCCTGGGAGCGGAACTTCTTTTAAAAGACCTGTTGGTGCTCTAGCTTTGCTAAGGACTGAAGCCATTTCCGAGCCCAGACGAAAGGAGGATCGTGTGATGGGTCTTTTCTAGGACAGAAGAAAGGAAAATTCCTTTTTCCTATTTTCAGCAGCTGCTAATCTCATGGAGCGTGAAAGGCACATTGATGAAGAGGCTCCAAAATGACAGGCTCACTCTCGATGGTCAGAAAGCTCATCTGGTACAGAGTCCTATAAATACACACAAATACTAATGCAGCCACAAGATCAGCCAAGACAATTGTTTCCTTCAGCTCTTCAAAATATGCTGAAAATGGAAACTTTTCTAGTTGCCACATTGGCAAAGAGCTACCATTTGCTTGATGAGTTCTAGGGAATTTGTGTCTCTCCTTGGATATTCTTCCAGGATGATCCATATGCTTAGCAGAGACATGAGGTAGCCGCACGGTTGTTGTGCCTCATAGTTTGCATTATGGCAAAAGATACTACCAGACTAAAAGGGGCATCCCTCGGCATGAGGGACAGCAGGCAATCTCCCCGATGCAAGTCCCAGACGTTTGAGTGACACCTTGCTGAGGTGTGCAGGGCCAGCCCAGGCTGAGCTCCTCCCAGGGCTCTCCTCAGGGTGCGGACAGACCTGCCTCGCTACTCCTTCAGCCACAGGCGGGTGCTGTCCTCGCCACAGAGCACAGCCTGCAGGGCCTCTGCTCTCCTGCCCCACTGACGTCAGCCCAGCATTCCCAGGGGGCTTCAGCCTCCATGGGGGTATCCCAGCAAGACCAACTAACAAAAAGAAAATGAGAGCAATGGTGGGGCCAACACAGCTCCTCCAACTGACACATTGATGATCATCAGTGGTACCAAACACGGTGATGCTGGAGAGCTGTTGGGTTCCTTTTGCAGCACGCTGTGCTCGTAGCTGACACTGCACAGGAACTGAAGCTGCTCCCCACACACAGCAGCTGCTGCCACAAACAGCCTTCCCGTTCTTGCCAGGGAGATGGGCACAACCTTTCATTCCAGACACAGCCCTCGCTGTGTATTCACTGGCACCCCTGGAGCAGGGAACCACGGGGACTCCACATTGGTCAGGTCACCCTGGGATCACCCACAAATGCACACAGGAGTGTCCATGTTTCTCTTCCCTCCAAAGCTTGAGCAGTTCCTTCTGTGCTTCTATGGCTCATTAGAGTAATGAGGTCCGTGCTCTGAGGGACAAGGTTGTTCAGGACACCGGCACAGCCTGGGGATGGAGGAACTGCTGCTTTAACAGCTGGGAACAGCTCTGCTGCCAGGACGAACACAACCACCCTGGCAGCATGCACCCTGCTCTATCACATGTCTTTGGGAGCGCTGTCTGGCTTCCCAGATCCCTCCTGGTCTGCAGAGACTATGAGAATTTGTGTGGATGAGGATGAAGAAAGCATTTTTAAGGGGTTACTGAAGCAGTGTATGAACTCTGCCACATCTAGCTAACGAACCGTTCTCCTCCTCAATATGAGTTTTTTTACCAGGAGGCACAAATCCCTAATGAACTGAATCTCCCACACCTGAAATGTTAACAGTACACACAGGTTACTACAGCAGCGTGGTCTGTATAATTTCAACAGGGATTTTTCATCCAGCATGCCAGCAAAGCCCCAAATATTTTCATTTAATTCCTGTGCAATAAAATTAGAAGCCATTTGAAGTGCTGCTGGCATCTTTCAAGTCTCCCAGTTCCCGCTGTTTAAAACTCAAACTGCTGTTAAGGCACAGAGGTACTGGACTGCACAGGATTCCATGCATGGATGATGTGGGAAAAACTGGCTTGCTCTTACCTTTCCAGGGGCACATGCAAAGATAAGCAGCAAGAGAGGAGATGTACAAAGAGTTTGTGCAGTCTGAATCATGAATAATTTTTATCAGCACACTGATAAAAGCTGCTGCTATGATGGTGATTGGTGTCTGGGTTGGTTTTGTTAAATACCAAGTTCTTTTAGATGTGGGTCTGGCTTGGTTAATTGGGTTAATGTGATAATCTGGCATGCTGAGCTATATGCAGAAGTAAAACTGTAAAAAATATATTCAAATATCCTGTTATGGATATTCAGCAAATTACACATCACCGTTGCTATGGCAAGCAGCACAAAGGAAAACAGTTCAGACAGGTTTAATAGCCATAATGACAATGCTGGAACCCTGTTTCTTGCAAATTGTTTGCCAAAGTTACTCTTTGATTTAGAAGCAAGGAATGCCGAGTGTTTTCACAAAAATATTCTCACAAGCATGAAGAGAGATGCTTAAACTCACATGATAGAAATGAAATGTGTTTGCCCTTTCCTCTCTCCACTTACAGAATCCAAAGGTGTTTCTTCTAGGAATAAACCCAAGACTTAATCAGGCAATGTGTGTGGACTCACTCGTGTCACTGCATTTGTAACATACAACTGCCAATTCCGAGGTTCAGCAAAACCAGGAATATATCCCAAAACATGCATGTCTTCCAAAAGAATGAAGTAAAGTTCTCCAGAGAACTATACTGTGCCTAAGGCTCTGCCATCCAAGTAACTTGCCCAACATGATGTGTGAAAGTTGAAGAGAATATACATTACCAGCACCTAAGGAATAGAGACTCACTCAGAAGGGATACTCCCCTAGGCACATACTCCCCTAGCAGGAGGCCAAGCTCAGTCCCCTTCCACACTCTGGGCTTTGGATCCATCCCTCTTTGCCACTCCTCCTGCAGTTCTGAGCCCATTTATCTCCCTCAGAAATACAAAAACTACACTCAAATCATCTGTAGTAAAACTCTGCTGGCTACAAGGAATTCACACCAGACTAAAGTGAAGCAACCTAAGAGCCTCGGCCCCTTTAATGCACCCCGAGGAAAGATGGTTTTGCTGTGCAAAGCACCATAAAGAGTTTATGGCTATTAAGCCAGTAGCCTCAACACAAAATACAGCATTTACCTGTTTAACCAAGAACAGGGCCAACAATGCTCTGTTCCTCTACACAGGTACCAGCTCCAGATGGGACACACGTGGCTGCCCGGGGGGTTGCAGTGCTGGAGCCCAGTAATTCAGGACAGCATTGCACGGCTGCAGAGGGACTGACACGGTGTCAAGGGTCAGCCTTTGCTGCAGGTACCAGTGCCAGGGAGCAGCTGCCCTGCCGTGCCCCACACACTGCAGCCCCTCAGCCTTTGTTCCCCACAACACAGCTGGGGGTCTGGTTTCACTTTAGTGCCCGCTCCCAGCACCCCAGTGCCACTAAAAAAGTAACAATTATTTTGCCCTAATATACCACCATAAGCCAGTTAAGAGGAGAAAAAACTGAAATATGAGGTAAATTAAAGTTCCCAACTAAGGGGATTTAACAGTAAGTCACCATAAAATTCAGATAATTTATTTTTTCAATTCTGCAGCAACTTTCTCCAATTTATTTGGACTAGCTATTAAAAATTATGTCTCAAAAATTAAAGAAAATGTCTATTGACCACTATATCAAATTCTAATTTTAGCCAGAAAAAAAAAAAAGAGTAATTAGGCTGTGATTTATTCTGGTAGTCAACTTACATTAACAATTTTCCCCCATGTTTATGTAATTCTGGCAAAATCAAATAATATATACAGTGCTCATAAATGCTGGGCTAGATTTAGTAAAGACAATTTTGTACACTATATCCAGGTCGTTTCTCTTTGCTTTCTGTTCTAATAAGACAATCAAGTTAGTCCATATAAGGAGGGAATATGATTGTCATCTGTGGTCCCCTCACTTGGAATTCTAGTGCAGTCTTCAATGAGGGTCCTGGAAGGATTGGCTTTTTCATTTTCTTTAAACCATCATCTTCCTGTAACAAGCTGTACAGCCTGGCTGCTCTCTGGGGATGGTTCATCCCACATCCTAACCCCTCTCCCCTGCTGGTGTAGGAAATCCACCTGTTCCCCAAGGAGAAGGTGTAAATCCTGTGAAGCCCCAGTGCCAGAAGCCATGGTACAGTGTTGGCAGCCAACTGGCCCTGCTCCCAGTGCTCCCAGTGCTCCCCAGGGCTCCCAGCTCAGCACTGGCCAGGGAATGCTGTGCCACAGAGCGCAGCCTTCGAGTGAGCTCGGGGTCACATCTGTAGCCACAGCTGGAGCAAATAATAACAGGAAAGCATGTTTAAGATCCCTAAAGGTATGCTCATAATTTGTGTTCCTGCTTTGAAACAAGTGTCTTTCCAAGATATTTCACTCCTCTGGAATTGGATTGTTGTCTGCATTAACTGAATAAATAGGGATCTGGGAGTCAAACCAGTCACCAAAGTATGAAACTGTCAGCCTCGGGCACTGAGAACAGAGGAGTAAGGAAGGGAAGACAACAACAGAAGAACAACAGGAGAACTAAAGGAACAGGAACTGGTTGTGGTAACGGAGGCAGAAGGTGCTCAAAGCCATGGGGATTCCAGAATAGGAAGCCAGAGGGAAAGTCAAATTTACCTGAGTCAGTCTGCTCAGACGGCACCACCCTGGCTCTGCCCTTTGCCCAAAAATGTGTCCTGGTGCTACTGAACCAAGTCCCCAGTCATATGCTCCTGTGATTCCCTCCAAGAGCATCATTAGCACACAGAGCACTCGAGCTTTCAATTAAAAAACATCACTACTGAAGGCATTATCCCAAATCTTTAAAGGACTCCACCCCAATTGGGCTCTGCCATGCTATAAATTCACCATGAGAAGAAACTTCCCTGACTATTCCCATCATTATTTATGAATAGGAAAACCCAATGGAAGTGTAATCCCAGTGTCACAAACTAGTGTCACTCCCATGGCACTGTGGCAGGGCAGCTGCTCCAGTTCTCTTAGGGGGCCCAGCGGTGCCTTATCACACAAACCCCTTCTGCTCTGTCAACAAGGGTACAAAGCAGTCCTTACAGCAAAAATGATTGGTTTAATATTTTCTCACTGGTTTTAGCTACAGAGCAGAGTTTCTTTCTAGGTCTGCCTAAACCTTGTCTAAACATTAAAACTATTCTTTCCCATATGACCCATAGAGTTGCACAGAATGAGAAATATTTCCAAATAGTAGCTGCAGCAAATATGCAAAAATAACTCATATTCACTGAGATGGGTTCATTTGTGAGTTCTGACTTTCCCCTGAACTTTCTCCCCTGGAACAGTAATACTTTTTCTCCTGGAGTAAATCAGTTCCTACACTCTCAGCAGAGTGAAAATTAAGATGAAAAGCAGTAAAGAATGCAGAAAATCCCTATTACTCCAGAATAATACAATTTGCTGCTGATCCTCAATTGCTAAGACAGTCGCATCAATTATTTATAGAACCCAGAGTATGAAATATGAAGTATTTCAGTCTGGGACAGCATGAAGGTAAAACCAGGAATGTGATCCTGTCAGCACTGCAGACAAGGATAGAATAGCCAAGGACACAGATCCTACATGGATTACCCTTTTTATTGAACTACAAATTGCAAAAGCTCCGTATGAAGTGCCACTTCCGGTGTTAAGTGATCTGCATTCTTCTTTTGATAACGTCAGTCTGTATTTAATATTTATTTAACATTTATCTAAATGGCCATCTCTGCCAGGAAAACAATGTGCAGTAAATCAGCATAACCTCATCTGAATATTTACAGGAAACATGGGACCTTCCCCTGGATCTCTTCTTACTTCCATCAACAGCCTGTCACATACACTGTAAAACCTGCTTCACATGGCCAAACTTTGCCAATAATTTTCACAATCAAAATCCCAACTTATGTTCTCAGTAGCGATACCAAAAGTTTAGCTGCACAAAAGCCCTTGTATGGTTCATAGCAAGTTTGTTGAGAGCAAGTATCTGGATTAAAACTGCCAGGGTTGCAGTGAATGGCTCATCTGAGGAACTAATGTGTACTGTTCAAAACCATCCACAATTCCTTGGGGGAAAAACCCAAACAAAACTCCACAAACAACATGAGAAAACCTTGGAGCCCCAATTTCTAGTAACAGCCACTGATATGTGGCATGGCCTTACTAAAATGTAGTGGTGGGTCCATGCAATATTCTGTCTCAAACCAAGTATTTCAAAGCTGGGGGAATTCTAACTGCATCTCCTCCGCCTGCCTTACCTCAGACTCCAAGGGCAGGAGCTTCAAATACAGTGACTAAGCCCCTTACAGAAAAGGACTAACACTGAACTTTCAGGTCAAAGGATATAAGGGAGTGACTCACCTTCCTCTCCTGAGTGCTTGCAAGACACAGGCTAAGCACCAACAGTCTGAGGTGCTCTGAAGAGCTCTGCTTGCACCCGAGTAAGAGAGCTTGCATCAGGGGTGAGGCTACAGGACCTGAGCACTGTGAGTGTCCCTCAGACAGACATCCTCCTTCCCTTGCTCGAGAGCTCTGTCTGTCAGCCCATGTCACCAGAGGGGTGACACCCCACACCTCCCACAGCCGCCAGCGCTCACCAGCTCCAGCAGTGGCAGGACAGCCAGCAAAACAGAACATGTGTTGCCTCCTGCAACTGAAAACCTGAATGCTGACACAACTGAGGGGAAAACCAAAAAACCACAGGCTAGTCCAGCAGGCAACTGTCTGTCTTCAGGGTCACACCAAATACCACGAGCTGCAAGAAAGCAGAAGCAGCGAGAACGTGGCAGCACCCAAAGCACGACACCTACAGAGTGAAAGTGCTGCTGCCAAACCTGGTCCTTCCAGAGCTGTCCAGCCACTGCTGAGTGGACAGCATGGGCCACAGTGCTGGAGCTGGACACAGCAATGCTGTGCACAGTAGTGGCCAGTGGCCACCTTAAAGCACCAGCACTCCACATCTGCCCTGAGCCAACGTTTAATGGCATTAGCAGTAAAATAACACGTCTGTCAAGATCTCAAAGCTGCAGCAAATTCTGAAAAGCACGTCCCTGTTCTGCATTTCACCCAGCCTCATGGGTGCTGCGGCCACCACGGCGCAGTGCTGGGCTCCAGAGCCCAGACAGGGGGCACGAGGAACAGGGAACACATTCCGGCTCTGGGGAACCAGCACCGCCACAGGGACACGGCTCCTGCCAGCACTGGCTCCAGTTTTACAGACTCAAAGCTCTCCAGACTGATGGGGAAGAATTTTGAAACTCAAAGAATATAACAGATTTACATCCAAGTTTATAGAAATAGTTTAAAAATACATCAACAGCCTTAACATACATATATGCAGAAAAGGGACAGATAAAACTATCAGATCTCCCAAAATATGGATTGACAACAGAAACTTGCTAATTACTATTTTAAGTATCCTTGAATATTCAACTTTGGTATTATTAAACAAAAAAATTATATCTTCTTATATTTTAACTGCAGGACAGCTAATATAAGTTAGGACCATTCCAAAAAACCCAATCTGTATTTCAGAGGATATTTAGAGGATATTTTGAACATGGGCAGAGCGCAGAGCTCTGTCCCATGACAGGCTCTTGTCATACCAGGCTTGAAGGCTCCAAAGACACCAAGAGCTCCAGTTGGCCAAATGGCACCAACACCTAAACTACAGTGAATTCCTCCCTGACTGCTGTTTTGAAGACAACACTTCCAGCAGAATAGAACTGTTATTTAATATACCAATGCTTTACACACTACTGACAAGATCCTCTGCTAGCCCCAGAAACAGCCTGGTGTCCCACACACCTGCTGCCAGAGAGAACTGATAGGCAGGGGCAACATGCAGTTCAGCACTGCACACCTGGAACACTTTCAAGAAGAAATTTGCTTTTGGCTTTGGGGGGACTGAAGTCAGTCTGTCCTACACAAGCATGAAAATATCCCAAGGAGGGCTACATTTGTACTGAAGATTCTCTTGCTTCTCGTCAGTTGCTTCAGCCACATCTGCTGCCACTGGATGAGCAGAACAAGGCCTTCCTAGTGCGCAGTGCTGTGCAGGTGTGATTAAATCTGCCTCTCACCTCCCCAAGTCCCCAGGTAGACTATCGTGCCTCGGTTACAGAGATAATTTCTCAGAATGAAAGAGCCAATAAGAAGTGATTCCTCTGGGCATCTCAACAGCATTAACACCAAATGCAGTAACAGACATCAGAGTAGCAGAGCAATTCCACCCTGGTGGAGGCACCGTTTCCCAACACAGAACAGTGTGTGCCTGCCCAGGGCACGTCCACAGCCACACCAGGCCATGGCTGGGGCACTGCCTGCAAACAGACCCAGCCAGTGCTGCAGATCCTTTCCAGGGTCTGTCCTCAGCACAACCACGGCAGCAGAGCCCTGCTGTGACTGCTGGGCTGGTGGGGCAGGGAGAGCTGCTGCACCTGTGAGTGCACACATGCAGAGATGGGGTGGGAACTACGAGTCTCAGGGGGGTTAGGTACAGAATGATGCAGCTTTGGGGAAAACCAGAGCACACAGAGAGCAGGTCAGCAGTGAGAGGCAGCACTGGAACTTCATGCAAAACAGAGGAAGGAATTCAGAGCACTGAGCTCTGGTTTGAGGGGGTGTGCCATTTGCCTCATGAGGAAAGGTACCCCACAAAGTCCCACAGGTTCTGAAATGCACTCAATTAGCTGTTCCTTTTACCTTTTTGTTCTACCCAGCATTTCTTCAAGAGCACTGTCATCTCTGGTTTTGGCATCCTACTCATCATCTATGAATTCATGTTGCCGTTTCCTCCCTGAAAGAAAAAATCCCATGGTCACTCATTTGCTACACAGAGGAAAAGACAAATTTGACAGAGTATTTTTGCCACTGTTCAAGTTCAAAGACCACACTGCTCCTTAAGCAGACAGCACTGCAAGTTGCATTCTCCACTACAGTGTCATTCAGCTGTGATAAATTAGCATGTGTTGACTCCAGAAATTTACCCAGAACTCCTCCATAAAGAGCTGTCTGAGCCCCAGCCCTGCCTGGAGAAAGAGCAGGGCAATAACTTGCCCAGAGTAAAAAAAAATCCTAGCAAAAAACAAGGGAGAGTTGTGTCAAGCAAATATCTTTATTTTAAAACATTCTGAAAGTGTTAATCTATGTGAAAGAGAAACAATAAAAGAATGAGAAAGCATGCTTAATGTTGGGGAAGCCATCACATCACATGAGCCAAATTAAAAATAAAACTAAACACGAGCGTACAAAGCGGAGACAAAAAAAATCAATTTTCTCAAAGACATAACATGAGGGACTCCCACAGGAGTTGGCAAATTCTGGAAGGAAGAAAGAGATTATATTTTATGGGAAGAGATTCAATAACCATTCTTTTCCCATAAAGCTAGTGATGGAGGATTGTCACTGCTCCATAGACACCCCATGCACATTTCAGGACAACAGTAACAGGAAATCAATAGCACCTTTTATATGTGCAAAGACATTATCTCTCTGGACTTCTAATACTAACAAATGGGACCAAGGAAGACCTTTACTAGAATTTAGCAGTCAGCATTACTCTGGCTGAGAACAGAGGGCAGGATGCTACTCCACATCCTTGGAATTTTTTTTAATTTTGTTTAAGGACTAACTCTGCTCAGAGCATCACCTGCTCGTGGCACCCAGGAGCCCCTCACAAGTGTAACAGTGCTGGGCCCCAGCACTGCCACCCCATTGCAGACATCCCCTCTGGCTGATGCTGCAGTCATTAGAGGCAGGAGCTTTATTGGGGTAATTTGACAGCTTTGACAAGCTCGGCTGAATTTTTGACACTTTCTAGTTTTTCCCTCCATCGAGCTGCGATGGAACTAAAGTTAATATTAGCAAAACTGGTCTGTGTGGGGGCAGGTTCCTAGAGCTGACTTTGTGATCCCAGGCACTGAGAGAATCTGCTACACTGGGCCCCTCACAGTCCCCTGCCACTGCCAGGGCCAGGGTGGCTCCATCCAGCCCACCCGCACAGAGGGGATTCCATCCGTGAAGGTCTGTGGTATCTCTGGCTCTTCCACAGCAGAGGTGAATCACCACTGGTAAGGCTACTCACAGCTTACTAGAGGAGCATGCTGCACACACCAGAGCAGCAGCTGTGGTGTCACAAGCTGGACAGCATATGGCCCTGGGGGCTGCTTCCCTTGCTGGAGGGATCGTGTCCCACACAGCCCTGTGACACTTCTGGGTGCAGAGCGAGGGACCTGGAAGGAGCAACATGGGCACGAGGAACACTGCACCCCAGGCCAAACCTTGGCGAGTCAGTAAAGCACAAACAAGTACTTTTCTTTTTTCCTGCCTTTTTTTTCCCCCTCAAATAGCTTTTCCCATAGATGTTACATTTCCTCTATTAAGCTGCAGAGTTTAAAGAGCTCTCTCTACATGCTTAGAAAGCACAGTTCATATTTAGCTCCCTAAAGTCATATTTCTCTCTTCTTGTATTTCCCTGCCAAGATGTGACACCTGTGGAATGTTCCCAGAAAATTCCCCTGAATCATCTGTGATGGCCAGCACTGGCAACAGCAGCAGGGTCTTTTAGGAAAGCATTAGATCAATCTGATAAGGGGAAGGGTACCCCAGTAACTCTGGCACTAACATCCCCGAGGACCACACAGCTCCCAAATCACATTAGGAAAAGAGCACGACAGGACCAAAATCCATGGGAAATAGTGTTGCCATGGTAACTTACATCCTCAGAACTTGAGTCTCCTTTGCATTGTTGCACTGACTCAATGACTCCTAAACCACGTGGAAAAAACCCCCATCTAGCAGGTGGGTTCATTGAGGAAAAGTGGTGCTAGATGTGTTTCCCTGTAGAACAGAACCATTTCCACGTGGTTTCTCAGCAAGGGAGCCTTTGTGCACCTCTTGTTCCAAGCACTGCATCTCATTTACTAGGAGTGCAGAGGAACTGCTATAAAACAATCAATACTTCTTTGTTAACTATCCTTGGATCAGAAGAAAAACTTATTAAATATTAAAACATTCCTGTTTTCAAATAAAAGTTATGTGAAGACATAATCCAAAGCAGACTAGCTGAGCTTCAGAATGGGAACACACAGTTCCAGCTCCACGCTGGGCTGCACTGGCGTTAATGAGAGGTCTTTCAAATACTCTTTACAGACAGCGGTACCTGAAAACCATTCCAGCATCCTCCCACAAATATCAGACCCAGCCACTGTGGAACAGCCACCCACAACCAGGAAAGGCTGTATTTGTCTTCCTGACAGTCTTATCACAGCACTGATGCCAACAAGCACCCAGTCTGTCTGCCAGCAAGCTTTAGACAACACTCAGGTTAACGCACCGATTGGGCAGCCCTTCTGCTAAAAGCTCTGTGCTCTGCACGCTTTGGGAACATTTCCTTCCATTTCGGTACTGGTCACACCTGAGCAGCGCCTGCTCGGGGTGAACCTGCCGGCAGGGAGGGCGGCACAGTGTGAACTCCAGGCCCTCGTTCTCTACTCCGAAAGCCAAAGCAGCTCTATTGATCCAAGGAAAACTGCTCCACATCTACTGGTGACAAATGAGGACACGTTCTGCCCACGGCGTGTCCCTGCTGTGCCCGCGGGTGTGACACCGCTGGGCTCAGCTCTGCTCTCCTTCGGACGCCACGCAGGCAGATCTGCCCCGGGACCCCGCGCCGTACCGGGCTGCCCCGGCAGTCGGTCACAGCAGGGTTTGGAAATCGCTCCCTTGTTACGGCGGGTAGAGGCCTCGGGGCTCCGTCTGCACCTACAGGTCCCGTCACGACCGGGGGGAGCGACGGCCCCTTGGGCAGGTCCCGAGGGCCCTGCGGTACCGGGACGGGCACCGCAACTGCGCCCGCGGCCGCTCTG
>WEIV01010824.1:109316-133392 GCA_013390005.1 Calyptomena viridis | reverse complement strand
GAAAGGTCGGGCCGGGCCGCGGGGCTCCCGGTTGTGTGCGGCGGGTGAGGGCGAGAAACGCGTGTTTTGTTTCGAATTGCAGCGCTTTGGGCGCTGCCGGGGCGCTCCCGATGCAGCTCTGCGCACGCGGGTCGGGCGAGGCTGTGGGGACTTGCTGAGCGTTTCCAGTTTGGAAACACCGGTGTTCTTTAAAACGCCTCTCCCGCCAAAAAAGGCGGATCGAAAGGCCTTGATTTCACTTTTAAGAATAGATGGGTATTAATTGGTGCAGTTTTGTTACGCTGGATCAGTTCTGAACTTTATGGCAGGCAACTATTTTTATAGTAATGATTAGGCAAATCTCTGGATATCTGAATATAGGAACTGCACTGTAGTTTGCTCCAGCAAAAGCAACAGCAATATAGGTATATATGTGTGGATATGTATATATGTGCAATAGGAGATCCAGACTTGGAAGTGACTCAGTCCAATAGCTTTGGAAGAGTTCCCTTTGGGACTCTTGTCCGTCCCTGGGCTGCAGGGACAGTCTCCTGTGCCTCGTCTGTGGGAATCTGCTACATTCCTGAAGGAACAGCATGTGCTGTTTGCAGAACTCCCTGGTGCTGGGCTCCTTTTAGAAAAGCTTCTGTGTGACTTGAGCCCAGGTCTGGTTCAAAGCTGGTGAGGCCATGCTCGTACATCCCTTGGGAGCTTTTGTAATTCTCCCCCCAGACGTCAGCAGCCTGCAGAGGTTAAAACAGAGGTGGGAGAGGTTTAATAGTTAACTTAGGCTTCCAGAGCAAGACATTCAGGTTTGGCACAGAACAGAGCTGGAACCAAGTTCAAGGGGTCTGCAAGGGAGTAATTCCAACAGAGAGGAATGTGTGCTTTGTTAATTGCCTCTTGCTAATTAACTTGATCAGTAGTTCTGTGGTGGAATGCAGTGAGCAGCATGTCTGCGTGCTGAGCCACGCGGTGATGTGAGCTTGGAACCACAGTGACCACCGAGTGGGGATTGTGTGAATGGCTCTTCTTTTGGTTCACTAAAAACATGGTGCTGTGTTTGAGACCTCAAATGAGACTGTTTAAACCCCAGATAAGGAGATGGGAGGTCTTTTAATTTTGCCCAGAGTTTTGGTAATAAAAATGTAACTTACATAAAATTATTAGTGACTTAGATATTTCCTGGCAATTTGAAATGATATCAGGGTTTCTTCAGCAGTTTCAAAGTGGCTGTTGCTCATGGAATATTGAAGCAATGACCCAAGCTACTCAGTGATGATGAAATGCCCAATCTAACATTTTATTGAACACAGCATTTATGAAAAATGATCCGGCTCGTTTCTATTATATAATCAATAGCACATTAAACCATTTATCATTTGTTTGATTTAAAAATGCCATTTTGGGCCTATGTGTTCCCCTGTCTTCCCAGTGGAGTTTAAATTTGATATCCGAGAAAGCACAAGGCAGTGAAAAGAAAAGGCCTAATCTGTAGCTGTCCTTACTGTCTTGGGAGAGGCAAATTTGGCAGCTGCCCTTTAGCTATATCATTTCAAAACACTAATAGTGAATAGTACAAACATGCAGAGAAAACATTTATTCTGAGCTGTCCTCAAGTCCAAATGGATTCCTGGTGTTGGTACACGAGTGAGTGCATTTCTGTGGTGAAAACCCTCCTTGCCACAAGTGGGGAAAAAAAGGCGCTACTTTAAAAAATGACCTTTTAGGGCCCTTATTTCCTCTGTGAAAGCCTGGAAACTGTGCCAACTTCACTCTCTGAAGGTCTTTAAGAGTAAATGGAGTTTGTGTCTGTTGATGGCTCCCCTCACTGGCTGTCCTGGATCCTGGCCATGGCAGTCACTGGGGACAGCCAAAACTGTCAGATTTTGATTATTTTCCTCTGCATATTCCTCCAGGAACGATCCCCTGTGCCCAGGAACTGGCTCTTGCCTGGGCAGTTGGACAGTTAGTAGCTCTGTGAAGCTCTAGGTGGGGGAGAAGTTCTGGTTGATTTTGGCAGTTGCAGTTCTAAAAAGCAGGCATTAAGCAATGTCCAAGGAATGGACAGGGTCTGTAGCAGCATGAGAGGAAGTTACCAGGACTTGCTAGAGTCCAAAAATAACATTGCTGGGAGGTTGTATTCTGTGAGATAATGGAAGGAGGGGGCTTACTCCTTGATTCCAAAAGAGCCATCCGTGTCCTTGGAATGAGGCCAGGTGCCATCTGAGGTCTCAGTGATTGTGGTAAAGGACAGGGCAGGTTCACTCTTTATTCATTTTGTGACACACTGTTCTCATGGTTATCTGTGGCTTTGTGGGTAGATGCTGCACCTTCCTCCCTTGCAGCACAACACAGGCCCTGCTGGGGAGCAGGATGGGGTGTTGGGGAGCACAGGGCAATGCTGGGGAGCACAGCAGGGTGTTGGGAAGTGTGGCACTTCTGGGATGAGTGTCAAACTGTGGGTTTATATTTCCTTCCTTTACACCTGTGGAAGGTCAGGGGGTTTATAATTAGAGTGTCTTCTTGAGGATTAAGATGAAAATATGAGTTTTGTTGTACATCTCTGGATATATGTATTTTTACCTGGGGCGACTTTGCTCTTTCTTGCGCTTTTGAGCAAGAGAGGGGACAGCAGTTGCCAAATAAAACTGATGTCTGAGTGTGGATTGCTGAGGTGGTTGGGTTTTCACATAATTTTTTACACTTGGGTAGGTACTGATGAGCTGCTTGTTGCACTACAGATAGTGTGGACATCCTGGTGTGACAATTGAACGTTTTATTAACTGATGTAATGAAGCAATAGTCCATTCCTGATTTGGCCAAAGTAGTGTCGTGTAGCAGCTGACAGAATTCCCTGTCAGGGCCGATCTCGAGAGTAGCCTGGTGGAAATGGCGTTGGTTGTGCCTGAGTTCATTTGTGGTGCTCTCCACAGGCCTCCCAGGAGGAGCTGAAGGCCGCGTACCGCCGGCTGTGCATGCTATACCACCCCGACAAGCACCGCGACCCCGAGCTCAAAACGCAGGCTGAGCGGCTCTTCAACCTTGTGCACCAAGCCTATGAAGGTCAGGGGTGGGGGCTGAGCTTTGCAGAAACTGTGTTCAGGTTTCTAGGAGAGCTGTGTCTTCATGCTTTTTGAAGCTATTTATTATTACAAGGTAATAATTAAATTTACTGATACTTAGTGATGCTGTTTCCTGCTTCTGTCCCGTAAGTCAGAGGAGAAATGCTGTATAAATGCTGCAGGGAGTGAAACGTGGAGTCTCCGTCTTACCTCCTGCATGTTGTAAATGGTCTTCTCATCACTTCCCTTAGTTCTGAATGCCTCTTCTGTAGGAGAATGAAAACTGAAAAGCTTCAAACAGAAAGACAGTTTCCTACTCAAGTGATGAACTGCTGCATCCCGAAGCTCTGTTCCCTGTAACCCTGGCTGCAGTTTCCATTGTTTTCCAGCAAGTTCTTCCATATGCTCAGACTGAGATAGGGACAACTCATTCATAGCAGTTAGGTTTTTTTATTGTGCCAAAGCCCGTTTAAAATACTCTGAATTAAGATGAAAGTCACTCAAATCTCGGTGTGTGAGTTGCACCTGGAATGCAGCTGGGTTAGAAGCTGGTGGGAGTCATAATTGTAACAAACCTGGTGCACCCAGCTGGGTGCCCAGTTTGGAGCCTAAAGAGGAACTAAAGCAAAACGATGAATAAATATTTCTCCATTCAACCTCAAATATGAGCTAATATTTTTTTACTCTCCTGTTTTTGACTGATAAGCATTTGTTCCTTCCAGCTGGACTTGAGCACGGGTGGAGTCTTTCCCGTTGTCCCTAGTTAGGCATTAGATCACATGGAAGCTTTTCCTGGGAGAGCAAGGAAGGTGTGACCTTGATGAAGTGGGGCTCAAAAACAGGTGATGCTTCAATAATTTCATTTTAGTGTGGTGAGTGGCCTTAGAGGCAGCAGCTTCCCTTTGAATTTTACGGCTCTGCTTAGCCATAAAAAAGCCATTGCATTACCTTGCAATGAACATGGAAATTGGTGCTCATTTAGTGCCAAATGTGAGTGTAGTATGTTACAAGCAAAAATTTTGACATCTTGGAAATAAACCACTATTTCCTCTTCTTCCTCTTTCATCTCTTAATATCACACATTCATTTTATCAGAACTCATAAAAAGCAGTATCTGCCTGTGACATTTAGCAAGTCCAATAATCTTCCAGTAGTTCAGACCAAAGCTTAATTGCCAGTATAAGCCTCTTTTTGCCTTACTAAACACCCTCAGCCCCTGAGGATTCATCAGTTCCCCCACTGTCAAAAGAAATACATGATAATGATAAAGCTGGTCTTGAAACCCTGAGGGGAAAATACTGATGATCTTTTAATTTATTTATTTTTTACAGAAGAATGTTGTATAGGAGATTGTGCATTTAAATATGCCTTACCTTTTAGAGATTCTTCCTAATTCTGTACTCAGTCTTTTTCCAAAGTAACTGTTCTGCAGTCTCCTGGTGTGTTTTGTGTTCTCCATTGCATTGGGTGACGTTTTGGGAGGTTCAGATTCTACAGATACCTTTGCCATACCCCCTAGCTGGTGTTTGGCAAGGCATGAACTGCCACGTGGAAGTTGTGTTGTTGGTGCTTGGCATGTCCCACACATTTGGCCTGGGTGGGAAAGGCTCATTGTACAGGGGTGGTGAAAGTCAGACAGTGGTGGGTGGAATTCCTGCTCGGGAAGGGCCTTGAGACTGTTCTGGCCAAATTGCTCATAATCCCCACGATTGTTAGAGGGCTCATGTCACCCTTTGGTTGAAGAAAGCAGGGTTAGAAACTGCACTGCACATTCCCTTAGGCTGCATGTCTCTCGTGTTTTTTCCTTTTTTTTTTGTTTTAGAAGTAAGAAAAATGAATTAAAAAATGGAATTCGTTGGAGGAAAAAGTCAGCGTGTCCTGTCAGTATAGCACATGGAAGCATCAAAAGGGTTAATGTGTTACTGTAGAACAAGATGTTTCCAGGATCTGTGCTTGAATTCCAAATAACATGAGTGTCTGGGTCTGAATTCTGAGAAGAAGTCCAAAATCTGAGTTCTCTCCTCTCTTTTGGTTTTAATTTGCAGTGCTTAGTGATCCACAGACCAGAGCCATCTATGACATATATGGCAGGAGAGGACTGGAGATGGAAGGCTGGGAGGTGAGAGAACTTGATCACCCTGTGGTCAGTGGCCTTGACTAAACCCACCCTTGTCTGGCACTGACACCTGGATGGTAATAAATGGCTGCTGGTTTGAAGGCATCCTTGGTTAGTTATTTCTGTCTCTCTCTGTCCCTGCTGAAACACCATGATGGATTTTCCAAGAGCAGTTGGGTTTTGCACTTGACAAGAGAACAATAAATGTGACATTCAGATTTCCCTAGGAGGATGTTACCATGACAGGCAACATCTTTGTCTGAGACAGATGTGTTGTTGTTGTCCATCTAGTCCCATCTTTTTCATCTGAAACTTGTTTTTCCATCCAAAACATCTTCTCAACTCATTGTTGAGTTTGAAATTACCTTTTCTTTCTGGACTTTTTGAAGTTGGTTAGGATTTTTTGCTTTTAGTTTGGTTTTGGTTGGGTTTTGTGGGCTTTGTCCACCCATGGCTGCCCTGCTGTTGAGTCCCTTGCTGGCCTCTGCCAGCCCCAGTTGATTGCATTATGCAGCTTGCAGCAGAATCATATGGTGCTGGGTCAGGTAAGCACCAAGGTCAAGTTTGGAGTCAGCTGCCAGAAATGTGGAGTAATGGCAGCATATAAGAGACATTTTTGAATTGCTCTTGGCAGACTTAATCTTATTTTGAAAATCCAATATTCTTTTTATCCATACCAAAACCAGACCTGTGTAAAACTGTCATTCCCTGAGCCATGTCAGGCAAGCAGGTGTGAACCAGCATAGCCTAAATTAAACAGCAGTCCAACTGAACCAGTTTACTTCAGGCCAGAGACTTTCAGTTGCTTTCACTGGTAGAGCAGTTAATGGAATCGCTGAGGGAACAGCACTGCAGTGTCTCACACTCGTGGCTGGAAAGCTCTTTGCCCTGGTTTATTCAAGGGAATGGAAAGAACAAGACCACTTCCCCTTCTCTCAAAGCACAGGCTTTTCTCTCGTGCCTGCCATTTGGTCTGGCCCCAAACTCTGACTATTGAAATTGGTGCAGAGTGGCTTTCAGCAGCCAGGGCAGGGTGTTAGTGTGTCCTGGGTCCGTGAGCCTCCACCCCCCCAGCAGTGCAATGCCCTCAACAGCCTCTGGTAATCCTTTGTTTCTCATTTCTTTTTGGACAGGTTGTGGAACGGAAGAGAACTGCAGCTGAAATCAGGGAAGAATTTGAGCGTTTGCAGAGAGAGAGGGAAGAGAGGAGACTGCAGCAGCGAACTAATCCAAAGGTAAGCAAAGACTTAATCCTGGTCTCAGGAGTGGATCCGTAAATTATCACTGCTGTGCAGGGTGTGCTGAGCCTGGGTGAGGGCCTGTGGCAAAGAACCCCTCAGGTTCTACACTTACTGCCTGACCTTCTCTCTTCTGCATGTACAGTTTCTCTGGACAGTGCAGGGAGAACAGCTCATTTCTCTGAACAATCCTCTACTTTCTTTTCTCATTGAAACATTTTGGGGCAAAATACCTTTTTTAGCAATTTCAAGAAAACAGACCTAAGACTGAAATATTTGTGATTTCTTTCCAAGTTTTCTAAATAAAATGTAACTCTCTGCAGTTATCTGACAAGTTACTTTGCACTGCTGCTGTGTCACAACAATGCAGGGAGCTACTCAAATGCAGCCTTGAAACCAGTGACAAATGTGAGGCAGCCAGCTGGGCAGTGGCACAGTGAGCAAAGTCGGCCTGGACAGGGCTGGGGTCTGCCAGTGTCACAGTTAGTGCCTGGTTTTTTAGAGCTTGATCTCACACTGAGGATGAGAACCATCCTGGATGCCGTTCCCATCTCAATCTGTTTGAGCAGCCAACTCTGTTCCCAAGTGACCCATTTCACAGGTCAGATTTCTGAGTGGTCAGAAGTGCTCAGGAATACCATTGGGATGGCAGGGAGAGGTGGATATGGCCATTGGCTGGAGTACTCCATACCTCACACTGCCAGTGGTTTTGCTGGCTCTTGACTTGATGAGTGTGCAAGGCAAACCCAAGGGTTGGTGGGATTGTCCCTGACTGAGGTTTCAGAGCTTGTTGGATCACTGAAAACTTGGTTCTCATGTAGTAACTAACATTATCCAAGAGCTGTTCTACACTTACTGAGGTAATTCATACTTCAGTGTAAAATCACAGTGTTTTCTGCATGGACAGATGTGGGAGTGCAGTGGTGCTTAGGACTGGGTCAGGAAAACATCCATCTAAGGAGACCTGTAATACTTTGAGACATTCACTTTGGCACCACCTTTGGATCTGCTCTGCTCTTAGCAAAGCCAATGGATGGTACAGATCCCCAGGCTGTGGGTAGTGCACAGACACAAAGAACTGGTTTTTACTGGAAGATTAAACAAGCACATGATGTTGTGTGAGTATCTGTTGACAGCACTATTCCAGGCACAAAGGGATTTCTGGGTGCAACAAACCAGGCAAGGTGAACTGTCCCTGCTGGAGGTGCAGGTGAGTGGGGTCAGAGAGATGTTCTCAGAGAGGGGCATGGTTATCTCCCCCTCCTGCTGCTCCATGCCTCAGGAATGTGACATTTCCCCGGGGTGCCTCCCTGTGGCTGTGAGCCTCAGCCTGTGTCCTGGGATAAAATTAGCCATCTGGGTGTTTACTGCAATTGCCGGTTGGCAGCCGATGGAAACATCTCTCCAGGCACTGTTCCCGTGGAATTGGGGAGCACAGCTGTGATCGTTTCATACACGAGCACAAGTTATTTTAAAATTTCCAACATTTTGTCGGTTCTGTAAAACAGTTCCACAAAAATAAAGCATTTTAACCAGAAATGTTGAGTAATAACCAGATGTAGGCAATTTGGAGGGTTGTAATTGAATCTCCTATTTGCTTTTAGAGCTTTGTTTTTGCTTTCAAAGATGTGCAGAAGGGTTGAAAAGTTCATTACTTGGTTTGAGAAGAACCACTTTGTGTTAGGAGAAATTAAACCCCATTATTTTCCTGCTGTGAAAGGTCAGCATCTAAGGAATTCAGGTCCTTCAAGGCATAACCAGGCACAGCTTCCGGGTGTCACTTCCTGATGGTAAATCTGTAAGAAAAAAGGCAAGGAGGGAGCATATTCTCTGGCACACCTGTGAATTCCATCAGTAAAGTCTGTTTGCCCTTCACAGCGCGGCAAGTAAAGGGGACTGTAAAGGTGATCCAGGCCCCCCTGGTCCCCTGCCCTGCTGGGGTGCTGTGCTGTGCAGGGCTGACGTGTGAGCAGGCAGTCCAGCTCTCTCCTGCCCTTCCTTCGGGGAGGGCCCCTCATTTCCCATGGCTGAGCAGGTGGCTGATGGGAGCAGGGAGCAGCAGCAGTCCCCTCCATTATCCGGTGGCACAGGGGTGCTCTCATTCTCTGGGAATATTTTTAACTTTACCATCTGCTGTTTTTCCTGTGCTTGCACCTGAACCACTTTCTTTGCCAGGATCCACAGACCTCTGAGAGTGACTTCACCTGCTTGGTGGGAGGTGGAGGGTCTGCCCAGGGTCCACCACTCACCTCGGGGAAAGGCAGGAGTAGGGGATCTGCTGTGCAGCCAGGGAGAGAACAGGGAGACACTCCTTTCCTCTTGTGGATTTTCATGGATAGGTTCAGGTGCTTTCCCTTCTTCCTTGGGTGGCATGTTTGCTGTACAATTCATAGGTGTGAAAATGGAAATCCTAAAATTTTGGGTGTGTTGTAGAGAAAGGAGGTGCAATGGATTCCAGGAATGCCTGTGGACCTTGGTCCATCCTTCAAAAGGGTGCAGCATCACGGCAGCACCAGTAAGCCCAGTACAGCAAGATGGTGTCCAAGGGGTCTTTGCTGGCACAAGGCTGTGCCCCTCCAGGGCAGTTACTGGTTTTCCCTTGCTTCCCTCTTCTTTTGGCCTTGTTTCAAGGAACAACACAGTGCAAGAGAGGGCTGAAACTGGAGAAGCTGTAGATCTGGAGTCCCTTGAAGGTGACTTTGGAGATGGTTCCTGAAAGGGCAGGAGCTGGTGCTGCCACACAGAACAATGAGTGCAATTGCTCTGAAATTCATCAGCTGCCAGGGGTGGTTGGGACACAGCCCCTGTTCCAGGGTTCTCCTGGAAATAATTGTACCTTCTGGTGTTAAAATATTTACTCATTTTTCCCTGTGTAAGAAATCAGAAAATAAACACTGAGAAGAGGTCAGGAATCTCCACAGCAAATAAACAGCTGGGAGCCAAAGCAGAGAGAAGGTTTGAGTCCTGTCAGGCTTGCAATTCTTCCTTTATTTATGGTTCAGTGTGTGGTTAGAGTGGAATGAGCAAGGGAAAATGCTCCCTCAGACTGAAATAAAGATTTATTCCATCCGTGCTTGGCCTCGGTGTGCTTGGGTTTTGTACCTACCCAGGCATTGAGTTTCCACTTACAAAGTGCTCAGAGTTCGAGTGCTTGTGCACAGAGGGGTTTTTTATTGCAATTGGTGTGTTTTATAGGAGTTGGGATGCTGTTGAATGGGTCCATAGGGAAGGTTTCCAAAGCTTCTTGAAGTTACATGACCCGGACAAGGATCTAATCGTGCTCTTTTCAGAGAAACCCACTCCTGTAGTTAGTCGGAGGGAGCACAGCAGCAGGTAGCCAGACTATTGAACTGTGGCCTAGTTTTTTGCAGGAATAAGTTTTTCTGTTGTCTGAAAAGGGAAATATTTACCACTTGCTAAATGTCTGTCTTTGTCAAGCTTTCCTTTTGATGACAAGATACAAACTAGAAAAAGAAAACAAAATTTTTTACTAATGAGATCAACTGCAAGTGAATGATGCAGCTCAGAACTAAGTTAATTTAGATAACTCAGAAGAAGAATCACATAAAGGCTTTCTGGCCAAGTTCCATTGAAGAAAATAAATTTTGAAATATATTATTCCAACTTTCAAGTACTGACAGAGCAGAGTCAGTTGTGGGGGAAGAAGAAACCTGCTGTGTTCTACCTGTTTCTGTAATGTGGCACAACAGAAAATTGACCTCTCAGGATTGCAAGTTGAGTTCATGCTGAAAAGCTGCCTTTTCTCCAGTCTATTTGAAGATTTATATTGCTGGTTTGGAATATTGTAATCATTCACTTTTGCTTGTCTTGCATGGTAGAAAATGCATTTTAGAGTGGAAAAGGTAATTGCAGGAAAAGGGAAAACTGCACAACAATGAAATCATAACAGGGATGGTTTTGCCACTTGCCCTGTGTGTGTTGGGTGTTTGCTAATGCTGTGCTTGTTTCACTTGTCATCCCCCAGGGAACAATTAGTGTGGGAATAGATGCCACCGACCTCTTTGATCGTTATGATGAGGAATATGAAGATGTGCCTGGGAGCAGCTTTCCCCAGATTGAGATAAACAAAATGCACATTTCACAGTCCATCGAGGTGAGGAGGGCAGCTCAGGGGCTCTCACTGGGCTTCCAGGGGTGCAGTGGCCAGTGTGGGTGGGAAGAGGCAGCTCGGGCTCAGCAGGACAGTGGGTTGGCTCTGCAGCCCTCGGGACACTGGCTGGGGGCTGCAGTGGTCCTGCCCTCCTGCCACCAGGGATGCTCAGTATCCACTTCTGACTGAATGTGGTGTGTTCAGGGATGAAAACGAAGGGCACTCTGTTTTAAAGATGTGGCTAAGGAAAAGAATGGAAAGTGTTTCCCCAGAAACTTGTAAAAGTTTAGTCTACAACTAAATTTGCGGGTCAGGACTTCAAGGTACATTACAGGTCTGGTACTGTAAGAATTATCTCACTTTTTTGCCACACTTGATCTTTGACTACAAACCCACTTACACACTCTGCAGCTGTGATTATGTCCTTACAGAACATGCACTAAAAGTGTGAACTGGGATCAGAGTTACTGGTAACAATATATTTGTTTTTCAGGCGCCCCTGACTGCCACAGACACAGCAATACTGTCTGGTAACCTCTCCACCCAGAATGGGAATGGAGGGGGATCCATTAATTTTGCTCTGAGACGAGTGACATCTGCCAAGGGATGGGGAGAGGTAAGAGTAGACTTGTTCTGCAGTTTTACATTCAGTCTATTACCCAGTGTTTACTTTTCAGGGGGAACTTTAGCTGTGGTTCATCTCTCATTTTCTACCTTCTGTAGAATGTAGAAAAAGGAATTTTTACAGGAATTCAAGTAAAATGGAAGGCCAAACTTGTTTTTTTTTTTATTGCTCTCTGTTTGGCCATGCAATTTGGACTTCACTTGTGCAGACAGAATTGTTACCTGGTGTCTCTAGTCTTTCTAATTTCTCTGTCTGAAGGCTCTGAGGTGCCTTCCAGTGCTGTGAGCAGGTACCTTAGGGCAGCATGATAGTTTGCCTCTGCTTCCACAACTGCTTTGCTCAGAAGGGAAGAAGTTGTGGGGGAAATAGTTTGAGACCCCAGCAGATATGGAGTGAGCAGCTGGAAGGTTCTGTGTTGCCACAGGCAAGCTGGACTTTGTTGGAGATGCTGATGGCACTGCTGGTATCTGGCAGGTGGCTGCTGCCTGTGCCTTCCTTGAACACTAGCTCCTGCTAACCTGTTTCCTCAGCTTGGGAGAATGGGAATTTTCCTCTTGTCTGAGAATTCATAGACTGGAGGCTTTTGATTTGCATCAAGATTTGTGGGAGATGTTTTCTCCACGTTCCCTGGAGTGAGCAGGGCAGGTTCCAGTAGCACTCACCTGTAGCTTTATGAAACTGGCTTTGTTTTACCCATGAACCCCAACTCAGCAAGACATCATTTCTTCTGAGTGCAAAGCTGCAGAAAAGGGAAGGTGCTGAAAGAGATGGTAAATGTTACTCAGATGTGTAAAATGTCTGCGATGAAAATGATTCTTGTGACATACTTTGTCACTGTTGTAAAGGTTGTTTTCTTCTAACACTCTGGCATTGTATGTTTGAACAGTTGGAGTTTGGAGCAGGAGACCTTCATGGACCTCTCTTTGGGCTGAAGATATTCCGTAATCTTACACCAAGATGGTAAATATTAGAAAAATGATCTAATGGTTGATATTTCACACTAAGGAACTAAATGAATTGAATTCTCTTTCATGCAATTCTCTTGAATTCTCTTGCAATTCTGGATATTTTCTCTTTAGACTTGAGGTCATACTTGTATTGTCAAATGCTTGTATTCTTTCTGGGTGTTGGTGCCCTCCCTTTTCATACTTCCAGTGTAAGGAGAGGCTGTGTTCTACATCCTTAGATTTGTACTTGATCTTCTCATGATTCTTGAGGTGTGATCTCCAATCAGAGTAGCAGAAGTTTGCTCTGGAAGCAGAACAAAGAGTGGGGAGCTCTTCTGAGGCTTCCATGTGTGAGATGAAGTTTCTGACAGCAAAACAGGAGATGATGTGTCATATTTTGGGGAAATAATGCCAAATTTGCCACTACTGTGGTGTCTGTTCATGAATGAATAGAGGTCTCAGGTTCCAAAGGAGAATACAAGGTAAGGGCTGTGATTGGAGCCACATGTCAGAGCATTGTAGGAGCCAGTGTGGTCTCCTTCTGTTTATATTTTCTCATTTAGTAAATATGATGTTCCTCAGAGCTTGTACAGGATTCTTGTTCCCTGTAGAGAGCTGTAGTGCTGCTTTTTGGAGCTGATGCTTGTGGGTTATTAAACAGCAGGGCTGCTCTGTGCCAGCAGCTGAGTGTGCTGCGCTGCAGAGACCAGGCCATTGTTACCTGCCAGGGCAGGAAGGGGGAGGCCAGGAGCTGCCTGGCACAGGGAGTAAACCTGGGCACTGCTGTTGTCAGGACAGTCTGAATTAGTTTTGACTTTTCCCTGAAAGTCTCAAGCATCGCACTCTTTGCAGGATGGTCTCTGGGCATTCAGCAAAGTTCCTGGGCAAGAAGGAATCTGAGGCCACCTGGGAGCCTGTGCTCTATCACTGATGAGTCTCTCCTCACTTCCCTAGTTTCATCACCACAAACTGTGCCCTGCAGTTCTCCTCCCGCGGGGTCCGCCCCGGCCTCACCACGGTCTTGGCCCGCAACCTCGACAAGAACACCATGGGCTACTTGCAGTGGCGCTGGGGCATCCAGTCAGCCATGAACACCAGCATCGTCCGGGACACCAAAACCAGCCACTTCACCGTGGCACTGCAGGTGAGAGCCCTGCTGCTGCCGTGGGACAGGGAGGGGAGGGAGGGGCCTCACCCTTCTGTCTGGGCTTAGGACTAGAGGTTAAGGGAGCAGCTGGTCCTGTCCCGTCACACCCAGCACAGGGACAGGCCCTGCTTGGCAGAGAACAGCACTGGCCGTTGTCATAGGTAACGTGGGTCAGGACAACACGGACTGCACAGGTTGGGTCAAGCACTGCTCTGTGTTCTGTGCCACTTCAGGGTGAAAAGGGAATCGGGGAGAATTCAGCAGTGGCCAAGGGTACATTTTCATACATCTGTGCCTCTTGTGTTTCAGCTGGGAATCCCCCATTCTTTCATGATGGTCAGTTACCAGCATAAGTTTCAGGACGAGGATCAAACACGAGTGAAAGGTTCTCTCAAGTAAGTGCTCAAGAGGAAATTCATGTTACTCACGGCCTGAGGAATGTGTCCTCTTCCTCTTCTGCTGCTGTAGGCCTCCAGGTTCCACACAAACCAAATGCTTCTGTGGCCTTTGGGAATCTGCTTTTCATTCTTTAAATCTGGTAAAGGCTGAAGTGAATGTCTTGGAGGCTTGGCCCTGTGCGTCTCTGTGGTTAAGTGGAACTCAAAGTACTTGTATGTGGTACCTCTATATCACCCCCAATAAGAAAGCCAGGAATTTTTGTAGTCTATTTACTACTTAGGAGGCTGGAAGGGCTAAGTGAATCTTCCAGAGGCCAACGTCTGCTGCACACAGATGTATTCCCATGCTTCACTGGTTGGGAAATTACAGGATTCAGTAAAGAGAAAAAGTCTTCTTGTCTTACCAGTTTTTGGTTCTGTCTTTATAGGGCGGGTTTCTTTGGGACCATAGTGGAATATGGAGCAGAGAGGAAGATTTCCAGACACAGCGTTTTAGGAGCCACTGTCAGCGTTGGTGTTCCCCAAGGAGTGTCCTTGAAAATCAAGTCAGTTCAAGATCACAGCTCAAGATGCAGAGGCTGACCACAACCTCTATGATTCTATTTCCAATATTCAAGTGGGAAGGTCCCAGTCCCAGGGCAATACAGGTGTATTGACACATCACTGGGGGAGGGTGCATCTGCCCTCAGAGCAAGCAGTGCCTAACATAGCAGTGTGTGCCTTCTGCTGGTGTAACTCACAACCTGAGCCACCTCTGTATGTGTGTGTGCCTCAGAATATTCTGAAATACAGTTTAAAGTGAGGTTTGGAGCATTCTGGTAAGTGGATGGAAGATTTCTGAAAATACTGTTAATGGAGCTGGATTTAGAACTGGATTCCACTTGTATAACACTTTACACAAGTGCATATTTGAATTAGGGAATTGCCAGTCCCTAATGCAGGTAATTGTACCATTAACTAACAAGGTGCAGTTCACAGAGGGGCAGAGCTCAGTAAGGGTCCCTGGATGCACTTTGAACTGGGACCAGTGGCAGGTGGGATGCCAGACTGCTGAAGGGCTTGAAGAACTTGGACCCAAGGAAATTCATGTTTTCTAAAATAAATATTGTTATAAGCATCAAGAAAATATTAATACACACCTGTCCTGAAGGTCCATCCCAGTGTTGTGAACACAGGCCTTCTCTAGAAGCATTTGCTTTTCTTTGATGATGATGATGGTCCCTTTTTCTGGTGAAATTAATGACCAAGTAAATTCTCTAAGATAAAAACCCCCACTTTAGAACAGTCAGGTGCCATCACGAGAGATGTGTGCTTCATTGAAGTCTGGCTCTGGCTGCTGTCAGCTGTCTTTCTTACCGTTGGCTTTTTCAGTTTGTTGGACTTTTACCTTTTTGAGGCCATTGTTCATCTCTCCTTGGTTCAGCAGCACGTGCTGCCACTAACTGTGCTTCATCAAGCACATTCAACTGCTTTTCCTCTTACCTCTCCCTCTGCTCTTTTTTATTGCAGGCTGAATAGGGCGAGCCAGACCTACTTCTTTCCTGTCCACCTAACAGACCAGCTGCTTCCCAGTGCAGTGTTCTATGCCACTGTGGGACCTCTTGTCATCTACTTTGCCATGCACAGGCTGGTCATCAAGCCTTACCTCAGGGCACAGAAGGAGAGGTGAGACTGCCAGGCCAGGCCGTGCCGCACGTTCCGAGCGAGCAAGTCTCACTCGGGCTCGTTTGTGTGAGGTAGTGGGTCACTTTTAATTGGGGTGGGTAAGCACACACCTGCCAGTTTGTGGCTGAATCCCTTCTGCTGTGTATTCCTGATGTGATGTTGCCTGCCTTCTGCCAGAGAGCTGGAGAAGCAGCGGGAGAGCACGGCCAGCGACATCCTGCAGAAGAAGCAGGAGGCTGAAGCTGCAGTGAGTCTGTCTTGTAACTTGGTCCCCTTGGTGAAAGGAAGCTCTTTTCACTCTGGGCTGTTCTCTTTTGGCCATAGTGCCTGCATGATTTCTGCTCTGCCACTTGTGTTGTGACAGGTCCGGTTAATGCAGGAGTCCGTCCGAAGGATAATTGAAGCAGAGGAAGCCAGAATGGGTAAAGATTATGATACCATTTACTTGTTCTATAAATTTGGAGAGAAGAAGAAACAATACAAAGTACAAAGATGTCATTTCTTCATTCCCACTCCTGATGAAGCACAGCATAGTTGCTGCTGCAGAGTGGGGGAGTCCCATTATGATTCAGCTCCTGGTGCCTGAGCTTATGGGGGATCACAGAACATTATCTTGGGACATGCTGTGATCAACAGACTGAAGACACCAATCTGGATTCACCTCTCTGCCAAAGAGAGGTGTGTGTATAAATATGTGCAAAAAATTGTAGTCTGAAATTTAGGTTTCACTGATTTCTCCCTTCCATGGGAAGGTAGTGGCTGGATTGTAGTGGCAATCTGACCTCTTGATGATTACTAGCAATTTTCCACATCCACGTGGACTGTCACACCAGTGTCCTGTTACTCCATCCTAGTGCTGCAGGTTGCTAACAAACACCCAAGTAGAATGTTGTTCTGGGTTGAGAAGGTTGGGTCCAGGCCAGGAGAATTAAATCTCACTGAAAGCAAGAGAAAATGCTGGTCTTTTTGTCAGTGTCTGTCCAGCCATGGTGGGAAGCCTTTCATCATGTCTCTGATTTCCTGGAAATGCAGGTCTAATTATAGTGAACGCCTGGTACGGGAAGTTTGTTAATGACAACAGCAGGAAGAATGAGAAGGTGAAGGTAATAGATGTGACTGTGCCCTTGCAGTGCTTGGTGAAGGACTCTAAACTCATCCTTACAGAGGCCTCCAAGGTATGTAGCTGTTCTGTCAAAGCCCAGACTCAGGGACTCAAATGTGTGGCCCAGAATTTCAGTTGAACCCTGTGGTGTCCTGCCAGGGGATCTCCCAGTGGCTCTGGATCAGTTCTCAGGAGCCACTTACATACTAAGTGTTGGGGGCATCCAGGAGCTTCTGTTTCTCTGGGCATTTCCAGTGCCAAAAAAACTGCATCTCGGTGTCTGCAGTGTGAGACAGTGGGTGTTACAGGTCCTGGGGCTGTACACCAGAAACTTCCCACCCTCCTGGTTTATTTTTATGCATTTAAAACTTGCAGAGGAGATTCTTAGTGTCTCAGCTTGCTGGCAACAAAATTCCTTTTTTTTAATGACACCTCATCCTGTTTTTGGCCAGCTGAAGAGCTGTGAAAGTCCATTCCCTGACAGTCTGTCCTTCTGTGGTTCAAGGCTGGCCTGCCAGGCTTCTATGACCCCTGTGTGGGTGAGGAGAAGAGTTTGAAAGTGCTTTATCAGTTCCGAGGAGTCCTGCACCAAGTGATGTCAGCTGACAACGAGGCCCTCAGGATACCAAAGCAATGTAAGTGCCCAGGTTCTTCCTCTAGGAACCAGAGATGGACTGCTTCAGCTGTGTGTGAGGCACACAGAACTGGGGTTCTGGGGCTCAGAACAGGGGACTGGAAGGGACTGACCATGACATGGCTCTGCAGTAAGGCCCAAAAGAGCTCAGCAGCAGCTCTGTGGCTGCTTGTACCAGCTAACCCTGATCTCTAAGCAAGGTTGGAAGCAGAGGCCTCCCACAGGTGCCAGTGTCCCTCTGGGCACTGGGTGGCCCTTTGGGGACTGAATTGAATATGTGGAAGCACTTGGAGGCCTGAGCCAGATTTCTTTCTTGTCCCCATTTGTCTTACTTGCCAAAACATTTTCCCTGCCAGAATAGCTCTGTGAACCCAGTATCCACTCCTGACAAGTTTTACTGCACCCCTGTGGGTCTGGCAGGTTGGCTCAAGGGCACAGACCTCTGTTTGTCCCAGACCAGCACGTCTGACTGACAGAGCTCCCAGAAGTGCCTTGGGACATGTGTGAGAGTCGTGTTCAATTAGCAGCCAGAAATGTTCCTGCCTGTCCCTGGCACGGTGGTGGGTTCCAGCATGTGTCCCTTCCTTGTCCCTGGCAGCTCACAGGATCGATGCCGATGGCTAATCCAGGGAACACGTGTCTGCCACAGTCCTGGGTCAACGGAAACTGCAAAACCTCCCTGGATGCTGCGAGTTTGAACAGAGACACTTCTATTTTTACTGTCCGTGTATTGGGCGATGTCCTGCCGGTTCTGTTAGGGACAAAAGGAGAGACCCTGCTGCTCCAGGCAGCTCCGAGGCAATACCTGCGTTGTGGCTCTGTTCCCAATAAAGCAGCGTGACTCTGAGTGCACAGTGCTTTCTGCCCAGGGGCTGAGTGGGCTCCCCCTGCCAGCCAGACACGGGCCCTTCGTGAGCTCACAGATCTCCTTGCACTGGGCAGGGAGGAAAACCTGCTGTTCTCACTTCTCCACATACTTCCTGGGGTAGGTAACACACCTCTTCCTGCTCACGAGGGGAATTTTGGTTCTCTGGCCACCTCCTGGCAGTCCCCTGTGGAAATCCTTTTGTGATGGAAAGAGGTCAGGGGTTGTTTCCATCTCAAATCTGTGCTTGAAATGCACTTGTTAAGAAAAGTATGTGCTTAAGTATCAAGTTCTTTGCCTTTTGTAGTAACATTGACCTCTTCAGCACCAATCTGTCCAGCTGCTTATTTCCAAAAGTGCTATTCCAGACAAGGACAGAGGGTATCAGTCTTACTAATTCTTCTGCCACCCACATCCACATATTACCAAGGTTTTCAGAAAAAGAGGAAAGCAAGCGGAGGAGAAGGATAGCAATTCATTTCATTTGATTATGATGCTGCAACTCTCTCTTTCCATCTAATTTATTTCTAGGAAAAACAAACATAGTTTATGTAAGTAAACCAGACCAAAGTGAGGAGAGAGGCCAAATGGATAAAGAGCTGAAAAAGTAACATTCAGCTGCCCTTTCCGAATAGCAGCAGTTATGGCATAAATCCATTGGATTTATCTTGCCTAGAAGCCCTGCTGGGGATTTCCAGCAGGAGGGCAGTCCTGGGCTGGTGCCACAGCAGCTGGAAATGGCACCTTGTAGAATCTACTACACACTGGGTGTGTCAGCACCACCGAGGCTTTTGCAGAGAGACAAGGAGTCGTGGTGACTGTCCCTCAGTCACAGGTGAGTCTAGACCAGCCTTCACTGCTCACAGGTGAGAGCAGAGGGGAAAACACCCGTGTCTTGGCAGTGTAGTGATGCTCTTGACAACTCCTGCCATAACTCCTGTCCTGACATGGGCCTGGATCCTGTTCTGAGCAGCTTTGGTTCTCTGTGCTTAGGTCACTGCAACAGAATTGGATTTACAAAAGTAGACTTACTTGAACCAGTCTGAGAGAGATGCTTCCCTCTCTAAAAAGCAAGTTCATTCTATGAAGGGGTGTTCATTTGTTTTTATTAAAACCAAAAATCTTTGGTTGTGACCAGCTCCTGGTACAGGGCTTTATTTCACTTAAAACCAGTGTTCTGTTGGTCTGAAATTAAATGTAAAATGTGCAATAAATTATATTCAGCTGAAAAGCAGCTCCCATTCCCTTTGCTTCTGTAGAAGACTCCTAAAAGTGAACCCCTGGAAAGCAAGGATTGCAGGTTTTGTAAACAACAGCACCCTCCATCCCATCTAGCTTTGCTGCTGGTTGCTACTGGGAGGGACTGGGCAGAAATCTCCACCAGAAGTTCCTTTTTCATGTCTTGTCACTGTGTGAGGTGTATGGTCAGGAATGAGAGCCAGCAGGTAGGAACTGGGACAAGGCAGAATATTCCCAGGATAGTGTCCATGGGAGGCAGGTGCTGGGTCAGTCTTTCCTGTCCACCTCCTCCTTTCTTCCTCGTTTTCTGTCAGTGCCAAGTTTTGCCAAGGCTGTAAGAACAGCCCCACTGTGGAACCACATTCCTGCTGTGAGGAGCTGCCATTTTACAGCCACAACTCCCCGGGACTTCTCTTTATCACTGTATAATTCAAAATTACCAATAAAATTAAAATAGAGGCAACCAGAGCTTAGCTTCCAGTATGATCTGGTGCCATTTCCAAGAAGGTGAGCCACCTTTCCAGTTTGCCAAGGTAAGGCTGCTGCTCTGGCTGGGCAGCAGTGCCTGCAGGGTGGCATCGAGGCTCCAGCAGCCCCTGGGCAGGTGGGGATCCTCTGATGCTGGGGAGGAAGGGAGAGAGGAAGGAGGGATCCCAGAGGGTTCACAAGGGGTTGCTTTGGGTCTGGCTGAGCAGCCAGTCCTCGGGAGGCAGATGAGTGCAGCCCCAGGGCTGTTTGTGACCCTGCAGGGACCTGGTGCCAGGGCCGTGTGCTCTGGTGCCACAGGGCTGTCCTGAGCCCCCTGTCCCAGCTCAGCCCTCACCCCCTGGAGGGTCCCTGGCCAAGTCCAGCACAGTGTCCTGCTGCCCTCAGCCACCTGTGCAGCACCTGCCCCCTGGCCCTGCCCCACCACCACGGCAAGGAGCAGGTGCTCCAGAGAAAGGGGGGGATACCTGACAGCACTTCCTATCCCTGCCCGACTGGTTGTACTGTTTAGGGAAGAGCACTCGAAGCACCAAGTCTCACTGCTGCCTGGCACAACAGCTCACACACCAGTAAATGACAACAGCAGACTCCTGAGTTTGGAATAAAGCAAACTCATTGTTCACTTGTTTCACATTTAAGAAAAAAACATGGTTCATTAAAAGTTTTAATGAAAAAATAAAGTTCTGAATTAAACTATATACATGGCTGAAAGTGATGAACTAAAAGAATGGAGGTGTTACTTTTTTATTTCTCTCTGCTGATACTCTAATGTGCTGGATTTGTCAGACACCATCCACTGGGATAAATCTGAAAAGGGAACAGAACAAGTCAGTCACATTGATTAGTGTCAAACCTCTGTGAAAAAGAGCCAGGTCACTTGGCAGTGCACCATTTCTCCTATAAAAGCTTCAAGAATGTGCTCCACAGATGTCCAGTTGAACTGTAAATGCAGATACCAATTTCAGAGCAGGTCCAACCCTTATGGAGTGGCAGCTGGAATCTTCCAAAGTCTTTCTGGTTGCAGAGTGAAATGGCAGCATTGGAGAACTTTGGTTATTTTTCTGGCTGCAAAGGACAGTCAGGTCACAGTCAGGGGTGAATCTTTGGCAAACTCCTTGGGGGTTCCACGTAGCTTCTGAAGGCAGCATAGTCATGATTGTGAGATTTCACAGAAGCTGGAGCTGGTTTTCTGAACCAAGTCAGCTGTTGCAGCTTCATGGAACAGGATTTTTTTTTAAGCAGGACAGAACAGTTGCATATCATGCAGGTCCAGTGCCCTGCCCCAGGCTGGCAAACCTCTCATACCCCTGTGTCCCATGCTGTGGAGCCCCAGGACCCCACAGCACTGGACTGCCTGAGGCTTTGGCAGCCCCAGGACACACACCTGAAGGAGGGCACCTGACCCTGTCCTAGCAAGACCCTCAGTCATCACCAGGGCACATCTCCCAGTGAGCCAGTGCTCAGACAAGGCGAGGCTCCAAAGCTGTGACTGCAAACTCAGAGGGACACGTTCCTGCCAGCAGCTGTTCTGGCTGTGGCTGCACTCTCAGCCAGTGCCTCCTCGAGCCTCATGGTCTCCCTGCTCAGAGCACACACTGATCCTCAGGCATAACTTCAGAGATGTATCTTGAAACATCAACCCAGTTTGTGTAATCCATGCAGATCCCTTTGGTCATTGAGGAGCAGTGCCAGCATCTCCCTGGCCTTGTGTACAAGCTGTGACTCCCCACCATGGTTCTGAAGGGATTTCCCTTAGACTGGACAGGCCAGGGCCTCAGTGCTCTCCTTTCCACCCCGCACCAGATGGATCCTCATTGCACTTCACCCTGTAGCTGCATCACCTGTGTTTGCTTTGGGCTGTGTCATTGCTACCAACAGGTTAAAGATTCTGGCTTTTTGGTTACAGTCCTGTCTCAAAAAACAGTGAAGACACACATCAATTCAGCTGTCACACTCAGGACAGGATCAAATCCCAAACCAGACCTGCCAGGTTCTACATTTAGTTTGGCCCCTTTTACAGTCCATGTTTGAGTTCTGGGAAAAGAGAGAGTCATCGTCTTAAAACAGCACCGTAGTGGTTAACGAAGGGACAGGAAATGGAGCAATTTCCCCCCATACACACATTTGAGCCCATCATGCAAATAAAATCACGAAAAATCACTGTGAAGAGACCTTCTAGGAAGGAATCCAACGCTGCTGATCCCCCATACTGCCTGTCCAGGAAAAGGGCTGCTCTGTCCTGCCATGGCCCTGTCCCTTGACACAGGAGGGAGCCCCAAGTCCCATTTGCACTTGGACGAAGTCAAATCACAGAGGTCTCATATCCCCGAGCCTGTGGAAGCAGCAGCAGATCACACAGAGGCCAGTAGCACTGACACTGACTCTACAGAGCCTTAGGACATCTAAGGTTGAGCTATATGGACAAATGGGCAGGTATAATATTACACTGAATTTAAAACACGGGGCCATTTACTTTTCAGACTCTTCCTCCTCTTCCCCTCCCTCTTTGGAGGAGGAGGAATTCCCTAGCACAGAGAAGATCTGCAGTTTCCCGATGGTATGAGAAAACCTACATGGCCAAGGTATTGTACATTCCCTAGACATCACCCAGTCATCATAACCAGACAAAACTCCACCAAGCTCAGAGAGCTTCATCTCAAGACAGTCGGTGTCTCAACACAGTTCTTACCAGTCGGCCTCTCCCAGCCCCGGCTGCCCGCGCTCGGCGGTTCCTCGTCCCTGTGCCAGGGGCTGACTGGGCAGCTCTCCCGTCCGAGCAGCAGTTCGGGGGAGCCCCCCCTGGCTTCCCAGACAGCACCCACAGCCCCCCCGCCCCTGCAGCTCCAGCACCGCCTCCCCCTAGTCCAGAAAGCGCCTGCGCGAGCCTGTCCGGGAGCGGTTTGAGCGGCGAATGTCAAACTTGGAGTCCCGGCACTTCTGGCAGATGTAGATCTCTGGGACATTTGATTTGCGGATTTTGGCGCAGGAGAGGTGGATCCAGGTGTGGCACTCGTTGCACTCGATCATCGGCCGCCCGGCAAAAGGCTTCATGCAGAAGCAAGTGACCAGGTCCCACGAGTCGTCATCTGCAAAGACAAGTGGCAAAGCCACGTTTTTTAGTGGTCAAGACTTCTCATCCACACCGGGAATTTTCTCCCCTATTGCGCTAAATTAACTACCTGGATTTCAAAGACAGGCACTTTGCCACTTTTTCCAGGTCTCTCTTGCATGGGAAGAGACTCTCAGCAGTACATGGGAGGTCATAATCCAGGAGAGGAGAAACGGCTGCTTCTGTAAAGTCGCAGCTTTTCACTCAGGAGTGAAAAGGAGCCAACCCACCCCCTTTCCCACGAAAACCCAACTGGTCCTGGATTCCGCCCAGGCAGCGCTCCCCAGCACTAAGTCATGCTACAAGTAAAGTACCAAAGAGATGGGAAACAGCACCACCACTTCCACCTGGGTAATCCTCTTGGACAGCCAGGCCACCTACCTGAATCCACCATGATGTCCTCGTCATCGCCAGTGCCATCCTCATCCCGAAAGACCACCTGCTTGCCCTGCCGAATGACCGTTCGTTTGCCCACACTCTGGATCTCCACTGTCTGCTCAGCCGTCACGGCAGGGTAGGAGACACTGGACGGAGTGTCAGAGTCCCACACCGAGCAGTGCTCAGCCACAGACTGAGGGTCGCCCTCTGACGAGGGGCTCATCGGTGTCTCTGTGTAAGAGTCCTCTGCCTCCAGCTCCAGCAGCTTCTCCTTATAGTCCTCCTCTGCAGACACTTCCGTTTCCCTCCTTTTCAGCTTTTTCTTCTTCCTGATCTTATCGATTTGTTTTCGCTCTGGCAGGAAGTTACCAGCCTTTGCCCGCTGGAACAGGGAACCGTATGGTTTCGCTCGCTTAAGCTGACTAAAGTTCTTTCTGTTCTTGGCGGGCACGGAAACAGATGAGGGAGTGTCATTGAAGCGGGGATCCCAGCTATCGCTGTCAATCGTGCCTCCGGTGCTGTTGGGAGGGCTGGGGCTGTTCCTCAGAGGCGTTTCCTGGAACACGCCGAGGAGACAGGTAACAGCAGTGACTCGGAGCCCGACTCGCGTGTCTCCCGAGGCGCTGCCGCTCCGGCTCTCCCCAGGCGCTGCCCCGGGAACCTCCGGCGGCAGCGATGCCGGATCCGACGTTTTTCACCCCGCCCACGCCGGCCACCCCCGCCCCGTCCCCAGAGCCTCCGGCCGCCGCGGTTCCCCTTTTGTTCCGGCCCGGCGCGGGGCCGTGACCGCTGGAGCGCTCGGTCTCATATTCCGGCCCAGTGCCCCCCCGGCGCTTCCCGGTGCCCCCGGTGCAACTCACCTCCTGCGGGTACGGGATGTAGCCGGCGTAGGCCAGGACGAAGGTGCAGAACTTGTTGAAGTCCTCCACGGTGCGGTGCCGCCGGGAGCCGGGGGAGAAGTCCTGCGGGGCG
>WEIV01010824.1:78442-93450 GCA_013390005.1 Calyptomena viridis | reverse complement strand
GGGCGGCGCGGTGCGGGAAGCGGCCATTTTGTGCGCGGGGCGTTGCGGGGCGGGCCGGCTGAGGGCGCGGGGTGATGGCGGCGCTCGCTCGTTGCAGAGGCGCGGGTGAAGGTGATGGCGCGGTTCTTGCCCGAGTGCACCGTGGTGCTGCTGGAGCACCTGGACACGCCGGTGACGCGGTTCCTGCTGAGCCACCCACCGCTGTCGCGGTTCTTCGAGCCCCAGGTGAGGCCCCGCGGGCGGAGTGGTGCCCGCGGTGCCCTGCGCCGTTCCCGCACCGCCTGTGCGGTGCCCAGTTCTGTGGGCTCTGCTGAGCGCGCACTCTTGCCTAGAAAAAGGAGGAGTCCAGCTTCACGCGGGAGGATGCGGTCCTGGCGTCCGTGGGCATCGTGAAGTGCAGACCGGACCGCGGACTGCGGGTGTCGGAGAGCATGTGCCTGGCGCTGGAGGAACTAATCCAGGCCTGCTGCGGTGAGTGCGGCCCTGTGGCCAGGTTTGGTGGCCTGAAGAAAGGAAATTCGTGACGCTTTTCATGAGTTAAAGAGCGCACCCTGTGAGACGCGCCCTGATTTAGGGTCATGTGTTTGAGCTCAGCGTTGCATGGCTTGGGTCAGAATGATGCCAGCATTGGTCCAGTTCACACTGTGTTTGCCTTTCCAGGGGAAGATGAAGGTGTCCCAGTGGTGCTGGTGTGTGGCCCAAAAAACACTGGAAAATCGACATTCAACAGATATCTAATTAACCTGTTACTGAATCAGTGAGTTTTGCCATGTTCTGCAAGCTTTTAAGTCCTGCATGGGATTTAGGAGAAGGTGAAAAAATGTCTGACAGGACTTTGGTGAGAGCCCTCAGGAGGGGAAGGTAGATAGCTTTTAAAACACACAGTGGTGGACACTAATGCATGGGCTCTGTTCCCCAGCCTCCCTGCAGTGGAGTACATGGAGTGTGACATCGGGCAGCCGGAATTCACACCGCCCGGGTGCGTGTCCCTGAGCAGCGTCACAGAGCCCGTGCTGGGTACGTGTTCCACGGGTCCTGTTCCATTTCTGACAGGGCGTTCTGGGCAGAGGCTGCTCAAGAGGAAGCTGCTGCCACAGATGTCAGAGGTTCCTAGAGAGAATAAACCAAGGGTTCTTTGAGTTTTACCGTCGGGACTTCTAAGCTCACCAAGTAACCTGGAGCTGTTTTCCTGCTCCTTTTGTTTGTTTTAAAGAGAGGTGATGTCGGTTACAGGTGGTGGAACAGGCTGTATTAAAGGGCATGTTCAGCCTTTCAGATTTGAAAGGTCTCTTTGAGAAAATATCCACAGATGAAACTAAATTCGGAAATTCAGACTGGATCTGCACAAGTAGGGGGCTGTTGTGATGATTGTGAAGAAACCAGAGCCCAGGAAACAGCTGGTGTTTGTGGATTCAAGTCACTGTCTTAAAGGATGTGGCCAGACTTGTTTGCTCTTTGGACAATTTGCCATAGACTGTTTAAAGATTTGCAAGGGTGTAACCAGTGATTTCAAACAAATTAAAAAAACCCCAAAACCAACTCAAGGCTTGGACTTCCGCAGTGACAGACCAGTTTCCCCTTAGGTGCAGGCTGGGCAGGAAGGACTGTTAGCAGGTGGGAAGAGGACAGGTTATTTCGGGAGGGGTGGCATGTGGGTGTTGTAGGGATGGGAATGTTTTGGGTTGACTTGGGGAAGGCACTGGATGTTCGGTACTCTTTGCCAGGTCCCCCTTTCACTCACCAGCAGACACCATTTAAGATGGTGTATTACGGGCAGACCAGCTGTGAGCAAGACACGGAGAGGTACCTTGATGTTGTGAAGTATGTGTTCAGCTGCTACAAGAAGGAGGTGCCTTTAGTCATCAACACCATGGGCTGGGTGAAAGGTAAGTGGGATCGACCTGCTCTCTAGAGGTGTGGGAGGGAGGTCATGGTGGTAGTGCAGCAGCACACAGAACCAGAGCCTGCAGCACACCCACCCTGAGCTAGTGTTGATGTTGGACCTGTTGGAGTAGCAGCAGCAAGTGTGTTTTCTGTGCTTCTGAAGGTGAGGGGCTGCTACTGCTCATTGATATCCTCCGGCTGCTGTCGCCCAGCCACGTGGTGCAGATGGATATGTGCGACTGCAAGGCAATGCCCACACTCACCCCCGAGCACGTCCACCTCAGCGCTGGGCTGCACACCAAGGGCAAGCAGCAGCCCAAGTGCAGGCAGCTGGACACGGGTGCTGTGGAGAGCTGGAAGTGCCCCGAAGGGGAGGATGTGTCAGCTCCACAGCACAAACTGCTGTACATCCACCCCGAATTCCCTCGGGCAGGGGTGCCGGGTGAACCGTAAGTTGAGTCCTGTGTGGGTCCATGGGCTGAACAAAGCCACACGTCGTCCTTGACTCGAGGCTGTTCTTCCAGGCGAGTGCACAGCAGCATCCTGCGTGACATGTCCATCCTGGGGTACCTGGGGCACCTGCAGTACCCAGACATCGGGGCAGTGCTCCCACTGCACAGCCTGGTGCCGTACCAGGTAAAGGAGCCTTTTGGGAAGGCTTGGGCTTGATGCAGAGAGCCTGGTTCACAGTGACTGGTAGTTCTGATCTTAATGCAGATGTTTTCTTAGAAGAGGGTTAAACACTGTAGTCTGCAGAGAAAGAACTGTATTCGGAGTTGAAGTGAAGCTTCTGTTGAGGTGCCAGTGTGACACGTGTGTGCAGGTGGCACGTGTGTACAGATGGCACGTTGTGTGCTGTCTGAGCAGGTGTCAGTGCTGAGGCTGCTGTGTGTGCCTGGCCTGTGGGTGTGGGGCGGGAGCGTGCAGGGTCTGTGTACTCAGCAGGGTCTTATCTCTGAAGTCAAACTTAATTGATGTGGAACCGATGACAGTTTTCTTTCCTCTTTTTCCCTCAGGTACCTTTCCGTGCTGTCGCACTCAGAGTTATTCACACAGATGTTGCTCCCACCAACATCATGTACGCGGTGAACGCCAGCTGGGTCGGGCTCTGCTGCATTCCAGAGGAAGTCCAGTGCCAGACTGATGGGCCGGTCCTGCTGACACAGACACCAGTCTGTAACTGCCTGGGCTTTGGTGAGCATGCCTGGAGCTGTGCCCTCACCTGCTGTGTTTTGTGACAGGTTGCAGAGTGACAGAGTTGCCTACTTTCCCAAAAAGAGCTGGAGAAGTGAGATGAGATGCAGGAGTAGTGTGTGCTGTTAGTTGTGCTGTGAGTGCTTTGGCTTTGGTTAATGTGTGATCACAGCTGGGGGCAGTGTCACTGAAGGGCACCACTCAGAACTCCCACAGTTGATGAACTTTCTGTGCTCACGTTTGCAAAAGCAGGTTCCATGTGGGTTATGTAAAATTCCTGTAGCTGTCTCAGTTTCCTATGACTTGATTTAATGATCCAGTTTGGACTTGAAGTTTGGTACTCAGGTGTCTGTAGGGATGTGCTGATGGGGAGGGACACCTGATGACTGGGGTTTGCCTGTGGTTTTTTCAGGAGTTGTCCGAGGGGTTGATATGGAGAAGAAGCTTTACCACATCCTGACACCAGTGCCTCCAGAGAACCTGAGACTAGTGAATTGTCTGCTCCTTGGGAACATCGCTATCCCTAACTGCGTGTTTGTGGGCCAGGTAGGAGCTCGTGGAAGGGGTGGGAGCTTGCTGAGCTTCAGCTGGCTTGTGGGTTTTCTGGTTTCTTATTCCTGAGGCAGAGGTATGCCCAGAGATGCATGGCATCAGCAGGTGGTTGTTTCTCTAGGAAATTGTCCTTAAGTACAGAAACTTTGGGAGAACAATGTTCTGCTCATGTTTCAGGTGCCAGAGCTGGGTTTGGTGATCACTGGGTCCTTACCACAGTCAGCCTGGGGAGGGAAGTCCTTCCCTCTCTGCTGAAGCTACACATTCTCAAAGTTGTTTCTGGTTTTATTTTTGTTTTCTAGCAAGGAATTGAGGGAGAGATCCCGTATGTCACATCTGATTACAACTACAGCATCCTGGGCTCTGGGAGTTTGAGGAAAAAGAAGCATTTCAAGAGGAAGGTGTTTGAGTGCGATTTCACCTGAAATTTGGGGACCTCAAGTGAGGAGTTGTGTGTGTGGGACTGGTGGAGCCTTGGGTGCTGCAGAGGCCTTGGGCAGGTGGCCCTGAGCAGGTGCCACAGCAGATGCCTGCAGATGCCACAGCAGGGCTGACTTTAATAATGTTTTGTATGTTCAGTTTGTATTTTGGCGTTTTGTAATAAATATCTATGGAAAGCATTGAGTTAGTTTGGATGTTTTCCCTTGGCTGTGGCTGACAGCCAGGGATGACTGTCATCACACACGTGCTTTGCCTTGGTCCTGTTGTCATTGCCTGTCCAGCCCCAGGGGAGCTCTGGGTGTCAGAGTGATCTGTGGGGGCCTGAGCAGAATGTCACCATCCTGTGGTTTGGCAAAGGGCTCGTGCTGAGGTTCTGGCCTGTGGCTCTGGGTGTCCTGCTGGTCGAGGAGTGGGGAAGGAAGGGGCAGGTTGGGGACTCCTTGTCCCCCTGAGTGTTGAAGGTGGAGCTGTCATAGCCTACCCTGGCTCTGCTGGGACACTGCCCTGTGCTGGCGTGGCTTTGGTCTGATTTGCAAAGGGATTTCCTAGAACTCCAGAAAGGAGCAGCTCCAAAACAAACTGGGATGAGGGGTGGGGAGGAGACAGACCTGCAAGGTGCTATGCAGTGTTGCTGCCTTTTCAAGAGTTAAAGCTTAAACTTAATCCAGGCCTAATTATCCCCATCTGGCTGAGTCTGACAGTGAAGGATGGACTTAGCTGGCATTGTAGTCTGAACAGTGGCTAAAATAAATAAAGGGGCCATGGTGTAGCCAAGGGGAATATCCCAGGCAGGGTGAGACAGGAGTTCAAGTTACAAGGGAGCAGGTGGAAAAGGCTTCAGGAAAGGTAGGCAAATGGCATATGAGAAATGCCCAGCAATGAACCCCCCTGTGGCCAAGCCTCGCCTTGGGTGCTGTCACCAGCATCCAGCTCACCCAGCTGTGGGCAGTGGACACACGTTGGCTCTGTCCCTTGGAGCTGGGGACAAGTGAGTCACCCCCATGAGCCAAGCTGCAGGTGCCTGGTTTGGGGTGTTGCCAAGGGGTTCAGGCTGCCAGTGCCTGCTGGGGCCCACAGGTGGATGCTGCAACCTTGGGGAAGGGAAACCTCACTGCTCATGGTGCTCTGAGGGGAAGAGGGGCAACAGGCTGGTCAGGGCTTTGGAACGTAAGCCTCAGCAAAGCATCCTGCCAAGTTGGGACACTCGGTCCTGTTTCAATAGGAAATCAGTGATAGTACTTCAAATATCAAGGATGGACTAAATAAAGCAGGATTAATTTTACAATAACTTGGCATCTGTTACCTTTGCAGCAGCAATTTCTGTTAAAATTTCTGACAAAGGATGCCCAGAAGCAGCGAAACACTGGTACGTACATGGTGCCTCCAGGAGGAGATGCTGTGATGAGTTTGGGGGCTCGGGTGGTCTTGGCCTGGTTGATCATCCTGCAGGGTCCTGGGGCTTTTCCCTGTTTTAGGGAGTTTTGCATGGGGCAAGACAAAGGTGCCATCCTTTGCTGCTTTTGTGGGTTTTAAGTCCTGTGTGGTGGTTTCTTGTTTGCTCTGATTTAGCAGGATGAAAATCCCCCTGAAGACCCCTGTCTTTCCCTGTGTGAGCTGGGGGGTCCCCATGTGTCCGTGGGTACAGGGATGCAACGGGGGCTCAGGGCAGCACATTCCTGCCCCCTCAAAAGCCGTCTGGACAGCAGAGCCTCCGAACAGCCCCCTTCTTCATGCCGATTCTTTCCATCACAAGCACGTCTTGTCTCAGTGGCCGAATGTCTCCCATAGACGGTGGAAAGTGAAATTTGTGCAATGTCTGTAGGAGGCTGAAGAAAGGCCCTTTGTGCACCCCCCGCGCGGGCGCTGGGCAGCCTCCAGCAGCACCCTCGGCCGCCCCGCGGCTCCCGCCGCTGGCATCAATGCGCCGCTTGTCCCGAGACCGGGACCCGCTCTTAAAGCCGGAGCTGGTCTCCCCCGGTTAGTCCCACCGGTGGCCCCATCGGGGTGGGCACGGCTCTGGGGGGGCACCCTGGCCGCGACCCCAGGATGTTTCTGTACTGGAGGAAGAGGGGTGCCTACGAGCTGGAGGCTTTGCCGACCGGGCTGGCGGGGCTGGAATACGGGGCAGTGGAGCGCTTTTCCTGGAGCTCCAGCCTGGACATCAGCGAGGAGTTTGGTGGTAGGTGGCTGGGGGGCTTCAGGCAGGTGGTGGGCTGTGGTCTGCTGCAGTCGGCCAAAGCCTCCAGCCCTGGCAACGAGGGTGAGGGGCCGGGAGAAGCTTTTGCTGGAGCAGGGGGTGCCACAGGAATGCCGTGGGAATGCTGCAGGTGCAGCTCGGGAGCACTCAGCAACCCGCCCCTTGCCACCGGCACCGCTTCCCCTGGCCCAGGCAGGCGTTGGAAGCAGCCGGCTGCCGCCGTGCCCTCGGCTGCGAGGATGATCCGATTTCAAACTCGTTTTCTGTCACCGGGAACGCCGGGCGTGACAGCACAACGGGCAGCGGCAGGAGGAGGTGACGGGGGCGGGGTGGGGGCAACGGGAGCTGATGGGGACAGGATCCCTCCTCCGGTCCCCGAAGTGTCTGGTGGGGACCCGGATGCCCTCCTGCCTCTGCCAGAAACCGGGGGGCCCTGCGAGGAGCTCCCCGCCCGCACGCCCGAGGCCCCGGTGCGTGTGACCCGCGGGCAGGGGCAGCGTTTGGCTCTNCTCCGCGCCGTCATCCAGCAGCGCCCGCGGTGCCACGGCAGACCGGGATCATCTCCCACATGGGAGCCGGAGCAACCGGCACCGGTCCGAGTCGCTGCCGCCTTTGCAGGCAGAAGCAGCAGGTTTTTCGGTGCTGCCTCAAAAGGCGTTTTATCCCGCAGACTGGGTCTAACCCCGGCCATGGCCGCGGGCCCGCTCGGGCCTGTATGGATGCTGTTTTTGTTGGCAGGAAGGATGCATGAGAGGGGAGTGGCGTGGCGGGGAAAGCCCTTGTGCTGCCGGGCTGGTACAGCCCTGCCATCTGGCCTCGCCGGATCCCCGGCGTCGGCTCCCTCCCCAGCAGGCAGCTTCCCGGCAGTGCGTCCCTGCCCGCAGCGGGGCTGCCCTGCCAGAGGGTGTCTGTACTGCTCCTTTGCCGCCAGCAGCCCGGAGTCTGTTATTTTTAAACGATTAAATACGACACATAACAAAAGCCTTCAAAATAGGATTTGTCCCTAAGGCCGATTTAACTGCCAAAGCTTAAAGTGGCTCCTAAGCCCCGTTGGGGGCTGACAGCGTCAGATTTAGTGTTCCTCCTTCAGCCTCAGGCTGTGCCAGCCCCGGGGGAGCTAGGACAAGTCCGTGTCCTCATCCTGTGCCTTGGGGTGCTGGGCAGGAGGTGCTGGATTCTGTCTCTGCAGAGCACACAGTGCCTTCCCCCCGGCGGGGATGCAGCACTGGCTCTTGGGCATGGGGCTTCATCCCACTGGATGGGCTGTGGGACAGGCAGGGATGGGCAGGAGCGGGCAGGTTCAGCCGTGGCTGAGCCTGAATGCTTTGCCGAGCTCTTAACCCCGTGGGTTGTGTCGTGGGAGCCTTGGCACAGCCCCAGAGGGGGCTCTCGTGGCACCCAGGCATTGACCCTCCTCTTTCTACAGACGAACCGTGCCCAGCAGAGGAGACAGTGCTGTGCTGCCAGAACTCCAACTGCGCTGGTGAGAGGAGTTCGGCCAAGGTGGGTCCCGCGGAGTGGGGGCAGTGCCGGCAGCTGCCGCCGGGTGTTGGTCTTGTGGGTGAGAAGAGGCAGTGGACAGCTTTGCCCAACCTCCCATTGCCTGAAGGGCCTCTGCCCTGGTTGGCAGCCCCTGGCCCACTGTGTGCCCCAGCCCGTGCCAGGTGTGCACTCCTTGCTGGTGTGGTGGTCCCGCTGGCACTTAACAGCAGAGCGGCGGTTTGCCTGTTTCCATCATTGGAGCTAATCTGCTCCAGTCCGTCTGTTTCCCTGCTCACTAATGTGACACCAGGGCGGATTTAGGGTCCCTTGTCTCCCACTGGCTAGGCAGGGCTGGGCTGGACCCACACTCTGGCTCTCAGCATGTCCCGGTGTTCCTGTGCAGGGCCACGGGCGGTGTCTCTGGTGCAGCAGGCAGGACAGCCTGGGCGTGCCGGGGGTGTGCCGCAGTGCTCTGTTTGCATGCTGGGGTGGCAGGACCAGTGCCACTGGGACACACGTGGCACTGGGCTGTGGCTGCCCAGGGGTGCAGCTGGGACTGCTGGGAGCAACCCACTGGGGCCACCCTGCCGCTGTCACCAGAGACCCCTAATGGCATCCAACAGGTAGCAGGGTTTGGTGGGAAGCCTGGTCAGGCTGGAGGCTCATCCTGCTGTGGCAAAGGGCTGGGTCTTGATCTCCTTCACTTTGTGAGGCGCTTGCTGAGGGGTGGTGAAGCTTCCATGTTTTGGGACTGCAGCAGGCCTCAGATCATGGGTGGGCAGAGGGGTTTGGCCATCCTGCCTGGCTCCTCCTGCAGGGACGAGCCCAGGGATGAGCTGCTTGCACGGGGTGGATGAGGAGCCCTGCATCCCTGTGGAGCAAGGGTCCAAGGGGAGCCCACTGAGTGAGCTCCAGCTGCAACTGTGCTCTCACATGGACATGTCATGATGGCCATGATGGCAGCGGTGCTGTGGGGCACACAGTGGCAGAGGAGGAGGTCTGTGGGCACAGTGTGTCCTGGGGCTGGAGCTGTCTCGTGGCCTGGGATAGAACACTGGTGGGTGCCCTGGTGCTGGCTGCTGCAGAGGGGCCAGTGTTCCCTTGGAGAGCACGCGGGTGGTGGGAGCACGTCAGCTCTGACCTCAGCAGTGCCGGGAGGAAGGAGGGCAGGAAGTGGGGGCGGCTGGAGCTGCACGGGTGCTTCCTCCCTGCAGCAGCACAGTGCACAACAGGCAAGCCCAGGCAGGGCTGGCTCCTCCCAGCAGCCCCTTGCAACCCTCCCCATGCAGGGTGGTGAAGGGGGTCCCACACAGGGATTGGGATTTATTGCTGGTGCAGCTGGGCTTGCTGGCAGTGGCAGCTGGGCCAGTGGCACCACAACTCCCAGGAGAGAGCCCCCAGTGAGATGGGCACTGACTGAGGGTCACAGGCTGTGCACTGTGCTGGGGGCCCAGCCAGGGGTTTAAAAATAACCCAGTGTGAATGCCTGGTGGGGCTGGGGCCACGGCTGTGGCCACACACAATCGGAGGAAATGCGCCGGCTTTGAGCATTGTTTGGCCGCAGACGCTCACTTCCTCCGTCCTGCCGTGGGGACATGGCTCTTGTCAGCACAAAGGGGCTGTGGGGTGCCAGGGCAGCCTCCCAGACCACTGCTGAGATGTGGGTGCCACGGGCACAGGTGGCTGTCCCCAAGCTCCCTGTCCAAGCCTTGGCATGTGCAGCTGTCCCAGGGTTTCTGCTCATAGCAGTGGAGCAAGGAGGGGGCTCTATGGTGCAGCAGCCCCTGTGTCATCACCATATCCTGTAGAACCCACTGCCTCATGGCCATGTCCTGCTCAGCCTGCTTTCCTTGTGCCTGCTCTGGCCTCAGCATTCCCCTTGAATGGTGTGCCAGCAGCAGTTGGGGATGGAAGAGGGGACCCCACTGCTTGTGGTACTGCCCATCCCTCCTGCCAACATGCCATAGCTGGTGGCCCTGGGTAGGCCCTGCCTGAAGAACACATTTCCCCACAGGAATGCCACCCTGTGGAGTGCCAGGAGCTGAGCTGCAGCAGCCCCCTCAGCCTGTGTGAACTCTGTGACAGCCGCCTCCATGGCGCCATGCACTTCGATGGCCACATCCGCTTTGACCTGTCCCCGCAAGGTGAGGACCTGTCCCCACACTGCTGTTCCCACGGCTCCACAGCAGTGGTGCAGCACAGGGATGGGAGCAATGGAATGCACTTGGGGCTGGTGCAACACACAGATGGGAGTGGGATGCAGTGGGAGGCTGTCACAGCCCCGCTTGACATCCATTTGCAGGCTCCATCCTGGCCCGCAACATGTCAACGCGCTCGTGCCCCTCGCGCACCAGCCCTGCCTCTGATGTGGAGGAGGAAGAGGAGGGTCCTGCAGAGAACAGAGGGTAAGCCCTTGTCCCTGCATATCCCCTGTGCTGCTTCAGCCCACAACATCCCTGTCACCCTGCCCTTCCTGTGCCCACAGGGAGCGCAGGAGCTCAGCACTGAAGCTGCCCAAGAAGAAGGCTTGGCGCAGGCACACGGATGTAAGACACCAGCCCCTCTCCCGGGGCACTCAGCAGGGCAGCAGCGTGGCCCTGGTGGGTGAGTGGGTGGGTGGGAGGGAGGGACCCCGTGGCAAGCAGCTACTGCCTCACCCCAGGACCCCAGCAAGGAGTGCTTCACCCTGAAGTTCGACCTCAATGTTGGCATTGAGGCAGAGATCGTGCCAGCTGTGAAGAAGAAGTCGCTGGGGTGAGTCTGCTGGGGACAGGTACAGGGACAGTGTGGGGACAAACACAGAGACAGACATGGGACTTTGTGTCCTGCAGGGAGGTGCTGCTGCCAGTGTTTGAGAGGAAGGCGATCGAGCTGGGCAAGGTGGACATCTACCTGGACCAGTCCCACACACCGCTGTCCCTGCAGTTTGAGGCGTATCGCTTCGGGGGACACTACTTGCGGGTGAAAGGTGTGACAGGGGCCCAGCAGGAGGCTCGGCTGCCTTGGGGCTCCCATGGGACACTGACAACCTGCTGCTCCCGCAGCCAAGGCCGGGGATGAGCTGAAGGTGGAGCAGGCCGTGCGGGACGCCAGGTCAGCCAGCCTGCCTATCCTGCACCCTGCCAGCACCACTGCACTCCTTGGGCCAGGGCTGGAGCCACTGCCAGGATGCCGAGAGGGCACGGACAGCCTGGTGAGTGCTAGTGCCAGCTCTGGGAAGGAGGAATTGGGGAAGGGATTGCAGGGTGTGTGATCCCCTTATGTAGTTCTTTTTAGGAAGATAGGTCACGGGGCATCAGCATGGTGTCTTCTTGATGGCCTCATGTGGGCCTTGTGGCACCTCATGTGCCTGAAGATCCCACTGGTGTCCTCAAGAGCCACTTTGTCTCCTGACTGTGCCATAGTAGTGTAGCAGCTCAAGCAGTGGCATCGGCCCTGTGGCTGTGCCAGGTACAGGATGGCATCAAAGCTAAGACAAACAGAAGCCCTGGGGGCCCAGCAGTGGCTACCACTCAATGTCACTGGGGCCCCAGGACTCACCCTGGCTGCTGGCCCTCCTCTCACCGCAGTGCCTGGCAGCTGCTGAGCACAGCTCAGTCCTGCCCCATGGACCCTGGCTCCTGATAAGGCATGGGGCCGGGCTGGGTGCCACTCCTGTGAGAGCAGGGTGTTGGGCCCTTGAGGAGCAGCTCTGCAGGGCTGGTCAGGGAGACACAGTGCTCGGTCCTCTGCCAACAGCCCCTGAGGGTGGCAAGCTGGCTGCATGGCCAGGGTTGGTGGCCGCCCGTGTCCAGCACTATGATGCCTGGCTGCGGGATCGGCACAGGCCCGGAAGGGCAGGGGGGCCAGTGGGCAACCAGCCACCCCTGCAGGGGTCTCGGTCCCGACGGCCTTCCTGTGGGCAGGCGGGCACCGAGCTGCACCGGGGCAACGGGGCTGGCAGCGGCCAGGGCGCCTGGGGACATGGTGGCACAGTGAGTAAGGAGGACAGTGCCCGTGGCGGCCCTTCCTGCGGGGTCCGGGCAGGGTGTGGGGCTGTGCTGGTGGCGGTGGCAGCACCGTGCCACTTCCCAGGGCTCAGTGGCAGGCAGGAAGCCCCGGCCCTGCTGCCCTTTGTGCCACGGTGAGGAGATGGCAGCGGTTACGTTCCGGCACAGACCGGGGAGCGCGGGGAGCAGCCGATGCCGCGGTGCCCGGGGCGGCGGGAGGCACTTGGCCGTGACCCAGCTCTCGCGACCGGCTGGGGGGCTTTGATCTCCGCCAGTGAATTGTTAGCTCGGGTAGCTTATCTGCCGAGGAGGGAAATTAGGTTTTCGACGCTGGCCCCACCTCCTTTTGTTTCGGAGGAGCCCGGCCAGAGCCTTCCCGGCCCCGGCTGCGCCGTCCGAGCCGGGAGCGCGGCTGGACAGGCGGCTTGGCCGGGTCTGCGCCCCTCGCGATGCCCTGAGCCCCCGCGCTGCTGAGGCCGCTTGCCCATGGCCGGCCGAGCTTGGCCAGGCAGCACCGGGGGTCCTGCACCCCCGGGGCCCTGCACCCCCGGGATGCAGGTAGGCAGGTCAGTGCGGGCAGGGGTGCATGGCTGGGGGAGCCAGCTGCCCGGGGCTGTCATCTGCGTGTCTGTTTGTCCCACGGTGCTCGAGGTCAGCCCTGCTGGAGCACCACTGTGCCGTGCTGCTGTCCCCATATCAGTGCCATGGCCACAGTGCTGGGCGCTGACCCCGGGGGTCCTGGCTGTCCCTGCTGCAGGTGCTGGGCCGGCGGAGGAAGAACATGACCGAATTCCTGGGGGACACCAACATTCCCAGCCCTGAGCTGGCCCCCCACATTGGCAGCTCCCTGCCCACCAATGGCACTGACACCTGGAAGAACCGCGCCGCCAGCCGCTTCAGCGGCTTCTTCAGCTCCGGCACCAGCACAGGCTCCTTCGGGCGGGTAGGTGGGACACAGCCATGGCGAGGGGGCGCGGGAGCTGGGATGGGTCCTCCGGGGGCTCCAGCCCCCTAGTTCCACAGGCAGAGGGAGGTGGTCTGTGGCACATGCCCACCAGCCTCCGCCCAGCCGCTCTGCCCCCCACTTTTGGCCAGGAGACTGAGAAGCTGGAACAGCTGGCAAACAGACTGCATGCCTATGGCACCTTTGGGCTGCCCAAGCTGCCACCCCAGCTCCGCTTTGACCGCGACTCTTGGGAGGAGGACGGGGATGAGGCTGGGCTGGTGCTGGAAGACAGCTGGCAACAGATCATCCAGGGCACAGAGGTAGGGCCAAGGGCTGGGGAGCTGGCCGAGCTCTGTCTCTGTCACTGTCATTGTGTCAGCCCCTGGCACAGTGCTGACACTCAGCCTGGCAGGCCCTGTCGCGCCGGCAGTGCCACCAGCAGGAAGCCATCTGGGAACTGCTGCACACCGAGGCCACCTACATCCGCAAGCTCAGAGTCATTACCGATGTGAGTACTGGTGGCTGCTGCACCGTGCCAGGGCCGGGGGCCATGGCTGCAGCCCACTGCCTCCCTGCTCTCTCTCCACAGCTCTTCCTCTGCTGCCTGCTGAACCTGCAGGAATCAGGGCTGCTCTGTGAGGTGAGCAGAGGGGGCTTCAGGGGCCGTGGGGGTTGTGGATGGCTCCTCAGCCAGGCCATGCTGCTGGGTGTGGGTGCTGTCCCCCAGCACTGCCCCCCTCACCCCCACAGGTGAATGCTGAGCGGCTCTTCAGCAACATTGGGGAGATCATCCGTCTGCACTGCGAGCTGTGGCACAGCGTCATGGCCCCGGTGCTGGCCAAGGCACGACGGACCGGGGCACTGCTTGACCCCGTTGACTTCCTCAATGGCTTCAAGACGGTGAGTGGGGACCCCATGCCATAGCGGGGTGCTATGCCATGCTGTGCCCCATGGTGACGCCCCTGGGCCTCCCAGTTTGGGTCCCTCTTCAAGCCCTATGTCCGGTACTGCATGGAGGAGGAGGGCTGCATGGAGTACATGCGGGCGCTGCTGCGGGACAGTGAGCTCTTCCGCGCCTACGTGACGGTAAGGGGAGGGTGGGGGTCAGGGCCAGGGCTGGGGCAGTACTGGCACTGACACCTTCGTGCCACAGTGGGCTGAGAAGCACGAGCAGTGCAGCCGCCTGAAGCTGAGTGATATGCTGGTGAAGCCCCACCAGCGCCTCACCAAGTACCCGCTGCTCCTCAAGTCTGTGCTGAAGAAGACAGATGACCCATGTGCCCGCGATGCCATCACTACCATGGTAAGGGGACAGGGGCGGGGAGCAATGAAGTTGGTCTCCCCATCCCCTCAAACCCACCACCAACCCTGCCACAGATTGGCTCCGTGGAGCGTTTCATCAATGATGTCAACTCGCGGATGCGCCAGCGGCAGGAGCGGCAGCGCCTGGCCACCATCCTGAGCCGCATCGACGCCTACGAGGTGGTGGAGGGCAGCACAGATGAGGTGGACAAGGTNTGGGGCTGTGCTGGTGGCGGTGGCAGCACCGTGCCACTTCCCAGGGCTCAGTGGCAGGCAGGAAGCCCCGGCCCTGCTGCCCTTTGTGCCACGGTGAGGAGATGGCAGCGGTTACGTTCCGGCACAGACCGGGGAGCGCGGGGAGCAGCCGATGCCGCGGTGCCCGGGGCGGCGGGAGGCACTTGGCCGTGACCCAGCTCTCGCGACCGGCTGGGGGGCTTTGATCTCCGCCAGTGAATTGTTAGCTCGGGTAGCTTATCTGCCGAGGAGGGAAATTAGGTTTTCGACGCTGGCCCCACCTCCTTTTGTTTCGGAGGAGCCCGGCCAGAGCCTTCCCGGCCCCGGCTGCGCCGTCCGAGCCGGGAGCGCGGCTGGACAGGCGGCTTGGCCGGGTCTGCGCCCCTCGCGATGCCCTGAGCCCCCGCACTGCTGAGGCCGCTTGCCCATGGCCGGCCGAGCTTGGCCAGGCAGCACCGGGGGTCCTGCACCCCCGGGGCCCTGCACCCCCGGGATGCAGGTAGGCAGGTCAGTGCGGGCAGGGGTGCATGGCTGGGGGAGCCAGCTGCCCGGGGCTGTCATCTGCGTGTCTGTTTGTCCCACGGTGCTCGAGGTCAGCCCTGCTGGAGCACCACTGTGCCGTGCTGCTGTCCCCATATCAGTGCCATGGCCACAGTGCTGGGCGCTGACCCCGGGGGTCCTGGCTGTCCCTGCTGCAGGTGCTGGGCCGGCGGAGGAAGAACATGACCGAATTCCTGGGGGACACCAACATTCCCAGCCCTGAGCTGGCCCCCCACATTGGCAGCTC
>WEIV01010824.1:59484-78426 GCA_013390005.1 Calyptomena viridis | reverse complement strand
TCAGCCAGGCCATGCTGCTGGGTGTGGGTGCTGTCCCCCAGCACTGCCCACCTCACCCCCACAGGTGAATGCTGAGCGGCTCTTCAGCAACATTGGGGAGATCATCCGTCTGCACTGCGAGCTGTGGCACAGCGTCATGGCCCCGGTGCTGGCCAAGGCACGACGGACCGGGGCACTGCTTGACCCCGTTGACTTCCTCAATGGCTTCAAGACGGTGAGTGGGGACCCCATGCCATAGCGGGGTGCTATGCCATGCTGTGCCCCATGGTGACGCCCCTGGGCCTCCCAGTTTGGGTCCCTCTTCAAGCCCTATGTCCGGTACTGCATGGAGGAGGAGGGCTGCATGGAGTACATGCGGGCGCTGCTGCGGGACAGTGAGCTCTTCCGCGCCTACGTGACGGTAAGGGGAGGGTGGGGGTCAGGGCCAGGGCTGGGGCAGTACTGGCACTGACACCTGCGTGCCACAGTGGGCTGAGAAGCACGAGCAGTGCAGCCGCCTGAAGCTGAGTGATATGCTGGTGAAGCCCCACCAGCGCCTCACCAAGTACCCGCTGCTCCTCAAGTCTGTGCTGAAGAAGACAGATGACCCATGTGCCCGCGATGCCATCACTACCATGGTAAGGGGACAGGGGTGGGGAGCAATGAAGTTGGTCTCCCCATCCCCTCAAACCCACCACCAACCCTGCCACAGATTGGCTCCGTGGAGCGCTTCATCAACGACGTCAACTCGCGGATGCGCCAGCGGCAGGAGCGGCAGCGCCTGGCCACCATCCTGAGCCGCATCGACGCCTACGAGGTGGTGGAGGGCAGCACAGATGAGGTGGACAAGGTAGGCTGGACATGGTGGAGCTGCCGTCCATTGCCATTCCATGCCAAGCTATGCCGCTCAATGCCACCCTCTGCCACACTGCTGTGCCACCCTATGCCACCCCATGCTATATAATGCCATGCCACCCTATGCCATGTTACCCCATGCATCCCCTGCTGATGCTGGGGGCTCCCGGCAGCTGCTGAAGGAGTTCCTGCGGCTGGACCTGACAGCCCCCATCCCCGGCACCTCCCCAGAGGATACCCGGCAGCTCCTCNCCATTCCATGCCAAGCTATGCCGCTCAATGCCACCCTCTGCCACACTGCTGTGCCACCCTATGCCACCCCATGCTATATAATGCCATGCCACCCTATGCCATGTTACCCCATGCATCCCCTGCTGATGCTGGGGGCTCCCGGCAGCTGCTGAAGGAGTTCCTGCGGCTGGACCTGACAGCCCCCATCCCCGGCACCTCCCCAGAGGATACCCGGCAGCTCCTCCTCGAGGGCAGCCTGCGGATGCGGGAAGGTAAAGACAGCAAGGTGAGGACTGCAGTGGACAGGGAGCCTTGGCCCCAGCCCCTGCCCACCTGCCCTCACTCAATGCACCGATCAGCACCTACGGCCCCACTCTCACCCCCAGATGGATGTCTACTGCTTCCTTTTCACCGACCTCTTCCTCATCACTAAGCCTCTCAAGAAGGCTGAACGCACCAAGGTGGTCCGGCAGCCCTTGCTGGTGGACAAGGTCGTCTGCCGGGAGCTCAGGGATCCAGGTGAGCAGCACTGGGGGCAGTGGGGACTGAGGAGGGGTCCCTGGACACTGCTGACAGCTCCTTCCTTCCCACAGGCTCCTTCCTCCTCATCTACCTGAACGAGCTGGGGAGCGCCGTGGCTGCCTACACCTTCCAGGCCAGTGGGCAGTCACTGTGCCGCAGCTGGGTCGAGGCAGTGCGTAACGCCCAGGTGAGGGGCATAGGGCTGGGTGGGGGACCCACAGGTGCCCTATACACACCCTGGTCCTTGCTGATGCCTCCCCCTTTCCAGAACCTGCTGCAGCGGCTGCGGCAGCGCCGGTGCATGGAAGAGGAGGAGGAAGAAGGAGAGAGCGGCGCCTCAGCTGCCAGTTCACCTACCATCCTGCGCCACAGCAGTGCCAGCCCAGACTCACAGCAGTGGTAGGGAATGGGACGGGGGGCCCTGCATACCCCTGGCCTGGCACAGCCCTCTCCTCACTCTCTTGCCCCCACAGCCCCTCTGATGGTTCCACTGAGACACTCGCCATGGTGGCAGCAGACGGTGGTGATGAGCTCTCCTCCCCGGACTGGGACACAGGGCCCTTCAGATCAACCTCAGACAGCTCCTCTGTGGGCACCAGCACCTCCATCGGCACTGGCACCTCTGCTGACACCCCCACCTCCACCGAGACCCCCAGCCAGGAGCTGCCTGCGGGTGCCCTGCCTGTGCCCCTGNTGGTGGAGCTGCCGTCCATTGCCATTCCATGCCAAGCTATGCCGCTCAATGCCACCCTCTGCCACACTGCTGTGCCACCCTATGCCACCCCATGCTATATAATGCCATGCCACCCTATGCCATGTTACCCCATGCATCCCCTGCTGATGCTGGGGGCTCCCGGCAGCTGCTGAAGGAGTTCCTGCGGCTGGACCTGACAGCCCCCATCCCCGGCACCTCCCCAGAGGATACCCGGCAGCTCCTCCTCGAGGGCAGCCTGCGGATGCGGGAAGGTAAAGACAGCAAGGTGAGGACTGCAGTGGACAGGGAGCCTTGGCCCCAGCCCCTGCCCACCTGCCCTCACTCAATGCACCGATCAGCACCTACGGCCCCACTCTCACCCCCAGATGGATGTCTACTGCTTCCTTTTCACCGACCTCTTCCTCATCACTAAGCCTCTCAAGAAGGCTGAACGCACCAAGGTGGTCCGGCAGCCCTTGCTGGTGGACAAGGTCGTCTGCCGGGAGCTCAGGGATCCAGGTGAGCAGCACTGGGGGCAGTGGGGACTGAGGAGGGGTCCCTGGACACTGCTGACAGCTCCTTCCTTCCCACAGGCTCCTTCCTCCTCATCTACCTGAACGAGCTGGGGAGCGCCGTGGCTGCCTACACCTTCCAGGCCAGTGGGCAGTCACTGTGCCGCAGCTGGGTCGAGGCAGTGCGTAACGCCCAGGTGAGGGGCATAGGGCTGGGTGGGGGACCCACAGGTGCCCTATACACACCCTGGTCCTTGCTGATGCCTCCCCCTTTCCAGAACCTGCTGCAGCGGCTGCGGCAGCGCCGGTGCATGGAAGAGGAGGAGGAAGAAGGAGAGAGCGGCGCCTCAGCTGCCAGTTCACCTACCATCCTGCGCCACAGCAGTGCCAGCCCAGACTCACAGCAGTGGTAGGGAATGGGACGGGGGGCCCTGCATACCCCTGGCCTGGCACAGCCCTCTCCTCACTCTCTTGCCCCCACAGCCCCTCTGATGGTTCCACCGAGACACTCGCCATGGTGGCAGCAGACGGTGGTGATGAGCTCTCCTCCCCGGACTGGGACACAGGGCCCTTCAGATCAACCTCAGACAGCTCCTCTGTGGGCACCAGCACCTCCATCGGCACTGGCACCTCTGCTGACACCCCCACCTCCACCGAGACCCCCAGCCAGGAGCTGCCTGCGGGTGCCCTGCCTGTGCCCCTGCCCCACGGTGTGGCCTCCCCGACCAGCGGCTGCCGCTCATCCTCCATCGACAGTGCCTATGGCACACTCTCACCTGCCTCCCTGCGGGACTTCAGTCAGCAGCCAGAGGGGGTGGCTGAAGAGGGGCGGGAGCCCTCCCTGGTCCCCCCAGCTCCACGGCTCCCCTCACCCCGGCTGCGCCGCCGGACCCCCGTGCAGCTCCTACTCTGCCCAACCAGGGTGCTCAAGTCCAAGTCAGAGGCCAGCTTGCCACAGCTCCTGTCCCCCACTTCTCCAGGCCCCTTAAGCCAGAGCCGCAGCCTCTCTGACCTTTCTGCTGGCTCTCCCCGGACTAGCCAAGTCCCTGCACCCCCAGCTGCCCCCAGCAGCAGTGGCAGCTCCACGTCTGAGCTTTCGGAGACAGAGGAGCCAGTGGAGAGCTCAGCCTCCCACACAGGAGAGATCAGGCGTGACCCCCTACCTCCTGCCCGCCGGACCCTCTCGGACCCGCAGTCGGCACAGCACCGCAAGCTGACGCTGGCACAGCTGTACCGGATCCGGACCACGCTGCTGCTCAACTCCACACTGACAGCCTCGTAAGCACATGCTGCCTGCTCCCAGCAGATGCCCTGGCCCTCACTGGGGCTCCCCAGGGGTCGGGTGCCAGTGCTGAGGTCATGTCTCCCCATTCTGTGCTTTGCAGGGAGGTCTGAGAGCCACTGGCATGGAAAGGACAGACACGTGGATGTACCAAGGAGCTGCTCCTGCTTCTAACCATAGCGTAATGCCAGGGCCGGGCAAAGCGAGCACTGGGATGCCATGCTGGTGGGGACATGAGGGGGATGCAACCCAGTCCCCTTGGCAAGGACATGCCCTGGACGTGGCAGTGTGGGGCTGGAAATGGCACACAGCTTGTGCTGGACCCTTGTCCACAAAAACAAGAGTTGTCGGGCAGGGGGCCCTGGGGCCGTGGGGGGCTGAAGAGAACTGTGGGGCAGCTCCTGTGGGTGAGGAAGGGATGATGATGTCGGCAGTGGTGAGTGGGGAAGATGCTGAGAGGGACGTGGTGCCAGTGGATGGTGCTGTAGGCAGTGCGGGCAGGAGGCTGGGGCTGGTATCAGGAGGGGATGGTGTGGGGCTGGGGCGGGTTTGCCCTGTGGGATGGAAGTGCCCGGGACCAGAATGTGGGAGCCACAGTGGGAGCCCCCCTGTGCCAGGCTGCACTCCACGTCCCAGCTGAGCAATAAACCCAGCTGGTGCACACACATCCACCTCGCCTCTCCTTCGGCCACAGCAGCACCCAAGGCTGGTCAGCACTGGGGTGGGCAAGGCACAACTGAGGGAGTTAGTTTCAGCCTCCCATTCCGGGGCTCAGGGTAGGAATAGAGCCCTGGGGTGGGGGTGAGCACTGGTCCCTGCATGCTCTGCATCACCCCCGCATCCCCACCCCTGCCACCGCGGGTCTGTGCCAGCAGGCGAGGGGGGGCGGTGGCTGGGCGGCGCACGGCAAGGCGGCGCAGATCCCTCCTGCGCTTGACTCGGCACTCCTGTTTCATATCTCCCGGACTCATTTCCAAAAAAGTATTTCCTCCTGCTCTGGTTGGGTGCAAAAGCCTGTGTGGGGAGGGCTGGCACTCACTCACCACACATCGCGTGCTGCTGGCGGCAGCCATGGGGTGCCGGGGCACCATGCGCGGGCACTGAGCTGCCCTGATACCCCACTGCACCTGCTGCCCTGGTCCCCTCACTGCCCCGGCATGACCAAGCCACATCAGCCACAAGGATGAAGTGTTGCTGCCCTGGGGTGGCTTGGGTGAGTGTGCCGGTGTGGGGGTCCCATGGAGCCTTGACACCAGTTGTGGTGTCCCCCAGGGCTGTGGTCGTAATGGGTCTTGAGGAGGGAGGGAGAGAGGGAGGGAGGGAGAAAGGAAGGTGGAGTAACTCCAGTGTCAAGCGTGCCAAAAACGCTTGCCACACTGGCTAACAGCTGGAACCAAAGCACCCATGGTGTGGCACTGCTGTGGGGGCCACAGGCGTGACACTGCCATGAAGAGCGGAAGCACGGACACAATGCGGCCGTGGGGAGTGTGGGCTCAGTCAGGGGGCTGCAGAAGGGCAGTGCCACGAGGGCNGGCAGGGCCGCGCCGCGGGAAGGTCGTGCCTCGGCGGTGACTCAGACGTGCCGCTGGCGGAGGCAGCAGCCCCGATCTGGCGGCAGCGCTGCGCGCACGGGGCGGCCCAGCGCGGTTTCCAGTCTGCCGGCGGCGGCGGGTTTAGTAGAAAATGATTCAGCTGCCGTAATCGGGGCCATCACGGCTGGGAAATCCAGCCCCCAGCGAGGAATCCCCTGGCTCCCTGCCCACACTGCCAGAGCCACGGCCCTGCCGGCCCCCTGCCCTGCCCGTGGAAGGGGTGTCAGCCCGGACACCTCCTCGCCGCCCCCACCGGGGCTGTCTGGGTAGCGGGGCTGCCCTGCGTGCAGCACCTGGCACCCCGCGGGGGAGCAGTGACCTACTTTGGGACGCATATATAAGGCGTGATAGCATCGGGGAGAGCGTGAGCCAGGCAGGGCTTCCTCTCGGGGAGGAAATCGCCTCCTCTGCGAGGGAGATAAACCCCAGGAAAGTCAAAGCTGACAGCGTTAACCCTTCACACCCGGCTGCAAACACCTCTCTGGATAGGCGGTGCCTGGCACCACCAGCAGCGTGCCCGACTCACTCGTCCCCATCCCTGGGAACACGGCAGGAGTCCTGTCGACACAGGTGGTCGAGCATCCCGGGGCCGCTCCCCAGCCAGCCTGGAAGCACCCTTTGCAGAGCACTCAGGGTCATCTGACAGCAGCCCTCTGGACACGGGTTGTGGCACAGTGGCTCCTACAGCCCCAGCAGGAAGTCGCTTGCTCAATTGTGGCAGGGAAAGCACGGCACAGGGCTGCTGTGGGACATTCCCGACCCTGGAGCTGCACGTGTGCAGCACCAGGGCACGGGGCAACGAATGCAGCCATTCTGCCCTGTGCAGGCACTGGCGTCCAGTACTGGCCCCAGCTTTGGCTCCAGGAGCCCAGCACGTGTGGCTGAGAGGAGAGCATGGTGTGGGGGCCGTCCCCCGCGGGTGCACAGCTCCTGGGGTGCCCTGGCTGCCTGCAGACCTGTTCTCTCCCTGCCCACAGGTGATCCTGGCAGCGCTGGGGCTTGCAGCCGGTGAATCACAGCCCCCAGGGTGGCAGAACCGTGCCATGCTGAGAGGACAGCGGGTCCTGTTGCAGCCACTCACCCGCCTGCGGAGACATGCCACCAGACCCCCCTGCCCTGCTGGCATGAACTGGATCGAGAGTGCTCGCCAGTGCTGTCGCCTGTGTCCCGCAGGTGAGCACCACCTGGCTCGTGTGGCATGGTATGGCACACTGCGGCACAGCAGGTGCGTTGCTCCAGGTGGCCGTGCTTCCTGTCATCCCTCTGTCCTTGCAGGGACATACCTTGACAAGGCCTGCACAAGTGATGGCAACGATGGCGTCTGCACCACCTGTCCCGTCGGCACCTTCAGCGCCCAGCCCAACACCTTCTCCAGGTGCCAGGCTTGCTATGAGTGTGACCGACAAGGTGAGCTGGGATCACCGTACCGTGCTGTGCCAGGCAGCGTTGGTGCTGTGCTGCTCACTGCCTGCTTTCTGCAGCTTTCCAGAGTGTGCTGAGCAACTGTTCAGCCACCAGCAACATTGCCTGCGGCTGCGAGCCCGGCCACTTCCGTGTCTGCCTCGACAAGCGCTGCAGTGAATTCTCATGCCAGAAGTGCCAGCCCTGCACCGGGCGCCTCATCCAGCGGCCCTGTGAGTGCTGCCGGCCGACCTGTGGCACGACCTGCTGTCTGTGCCCCTTCTGGCTGTGCTGCCCTTCCTCATGCCCACCCTTTCCCCAGGCTCGGAGGCACAGGACACACTCTGTGATGGCAGCTGCAAGCCTGACTTCTACACCGAGGGCGATGAGTGCCGGCCATGCCACATGTAAGTGCTGACTCTCCCTGTGTCCCGGCCAGGGACATGTGCAGGGCCCATGGCATGGCATGGCACCCATGGCTCCCCTCTCCTTGCAGGAGCACCCTGGACACGTGTGGCAAAGAGTGCCAGCAAGTGTGTGGCAGCAGCAGCAGCAGCCAAGGTATGAGGTGATGGGGCCAGGGGCAGTGGTGTGGGGTCACCGTGCTGGCTGGTTGATGGGAACACTCCTGCTCCTCCTTGCAGACTCAGGTCTGGAGTATATCCTGCTGGGACTCACCGGGCCTCTCTTCCTGGGTGCCCTCGCCATCTACCACAAGAGGAAAAGGCTCCGGCATGATGCCCTGTCAGGTGGTCCCCTCCCCACAGCACAGCCGGCCACCTCCATGGCTGGGGCTGTGGCCACACCGTGGTACCAGCTCAGTGCCCAGGCGTGGGAAAACCTGTGCTGGACCCAGCCGTGCTCCCCACAAGGGACAAACCATGCCACTGTCATGGCAAGGCAGAGCCCCAAGCACCAGGCTCTGTTGTGTGAGCAGTCCAGTGATGAGGGGGAGCCCTCTGCTCCCCCAGAGCCTCGCAGTGCCCTGCTGCAGAGCTGCCAGCTCTACGCTGTCATCGATGCAGTGCCAGTGCGGCGCTGGAAGGAGTTTATGCGGATGCTGGAGCTGCGGGAGGCGGAGATCGAGCTGGTGGAGCTGGAGGTGGCCCACATCCGCGACCAGCAGTATGAGATGCTGAAGCGCTGGTGCCAGCAGACTAGTGCCACACTCGACCGTGTCTTTGCTGCCCTGGAGCGGATGGAGCTTGCTGGCTGTGCCGAGGCACTGCGCCAGAGCCTGCCAGTGGGGCCTTAACCCCTGGCATCAACACCTCGGCAAAAGGAGATCCTGGCACCTTTACATCTCACTGGGTGCCTCGGCCGTGCCATACCGCTAAGTATTGTTACTTATGCTGTGTAGACATTTTATGTCAGTTTTATGTTCCCTTCCCACCTGTTTTCCCCCTTTATTTATGTCCCCCTGCTCCCAGGGCTGGGGGGGGACGCCATGCCCCAGCACGTCAGCTGCCTGGCCACTCGAGGGATGAGCAGGCACCAAGCCAAACGCAAACCCATGGGATAGTTCTCAAGGCCACCCACTGCCGGGTGCGCCTGCCCCTGCCCAAATAAAGTGGCGTGTTCTCCATCTGCCAGTCCTGGCCCTTCCTCACAGGGCTGCACCAGCCAGGCACCTCAGGGCCATCACTGGTGGTGTGGCCACCACAGGTGATGGGTGATGTAGGTGCTGGCAGAGATGCAAGTGGTGTGGGTGATGGGGATGATTGTGGTGGTGCAGGTGAGGGGAGCATTGCAGTGGGCAAGCATGGTGTGGAGTGAGGTGGTGTGGGCAGCCCCAGGAAGGCGAGGGGCACTGCTGGCAGGGTTTATAGTTTTAATTGCTGGAAAGGCAGGTGGTCTGGGTGGAGGTGAGCCGGGAGCCAGCCTCGAGTGGCTCTGGAGGGGCAGGAGTGAGGGTGAGTGCACCAGAAGAGCAAGCGGTGCCAGCAGGGAGCACGGGGAGCTGGGCGGCGTGGCGAGCCCAGCCACGGAGGCCAAACTGGGCAGCACACAAGGAGCCACATGCCCCATGCCATGGCAGCTCACTTTGCAAAGGGCAGCACAGGGTGGTGGTAGGCTGGCAACAGCGGGACAGGGGCTACGGGTGCCTGGGGCAGTGGTGGGGGCTCCTTTGGGTCGGGCTATGTGGCCATCCATGGCGGGAGGAGGGTGCTGAGGCGTGACGCGGTCCGTGGGGGGACCTGCTCTCCTCCTCCCGCCGTGAAGAGCCAGGGTACGGCGTGGCGTGGCTAGTGCTTGGCTATGTCCCCTTTCTTGAGGATGATCTGTCGCTGCCAGGGCGCCAGCTTTGTCTCATCGTACCCGAGAGTCCTTAGCTTTTCCGACTGCTCCTTCTCCTTCTCCTCCTCCTCCCGCTTCAGCTTCTCCTGCTCTTTCCTGCTCAGCAGCGGAGGGCACGGGGCGCCGCGGTCACCAGAGCCGCCGGAGCCGCCGTGCCCGCCCACCCAGGGAAAGGGCTTGCGGCACTCACCGTTTCTGCTCCCTGTGAAGGCAAAGGGAAGAGCAGGGTTAGCGGAGCCGCAGGAGTGACCGGTGGGTGTGACATCCCCCGCCCCCGGCTCACCTCTCTTCCTCCAGCTTCTTACGCAGGATGTCCCTCCTCCAGGCCGGCATGCTGGCCAGGCGCGCCTCCTCCTCTTTCTCCTGCAACAGACAGCCGTGTTACCGGCACTGCCGGCAGCCCACCCTGGCTGCCGGCACCATGGGGCCACAGCATCATCCTGGTGTGTGGCATCGCATCCTTCGGGCAGTCGGGCCGAGCCACTCTGCTGGCACAGCGCCGGTGGGGTTCGCAGCACACGGCTCGCCGGCGCGCCCCTCACTGCCCGCCTTCCGCCGGCGCGGGGAGGAGGAAGGAGCGTGTGGCGTGGGCAGCCCTTGCAGCACACCACAGCTTTATTGCGCGACACGCGGGGGCCCACGCTGCCCCAGCACCGCAAACGGCACGCCAGAGGGGAGCGCAGCCCCGCTGCTGCACCTCCCACACAACACACAGCCACGGCAAGCGGCACACTGCAACCTCGGCCCGGGGCCGTGCGGAACAACACCCAGCCCTCTGCCGAGCCAGCTGCACCACGGCACTGCCAGAGCCACAGAGACAGCCGAGCACACCCGGACACCAGGTCCTGCTGCCCATAGCTGCCCACGCCACACCACCGGCACAGCCCACAGCATCCCGTCAGGATCAGGTGTCAGACATCTCTGCCTCCTTCTCCTTCCAAAAAGAGAAGCTGCGGTCGATGAAACGGCAGACGTCCTCCTCACTGAACTCGCCCAGCTCCGGCACTGGCACTGCTGCCCCCTGTCTTTCTGGGGCCACGGTGGGAGGCTCTGGCAGGCTCTCTGCCACTGCCACAGGGTCATCCCCAAAAAACTCCTGCACGAGGTCCTCAAAGCCATCGAGCCAGTGGCGGTGGCCGGCCTCGATCTGCTCCAGCACGGCACGGTGGAAGTGGCGGACGCGGTGCCAGCTGTGGCTGCCCAGGCGGTCAAACATCTCATAGCAGAGGAGGTGACGGAAGCGCCGCTCTTCGGGGCTGAGCGGCATCTCCAGCAGCTGGAAGTAGCCCAGCATGAAGAGGTCAAGTGGGAGGCTGTCATGGGGCATGGGCGAGCCGTGGATGTGGGGCAGGAAGTGTTGGGGCCAGTACAGCACTGTGGTGCGGCTCAGCCGCCGGATCTGCCGCCCTGGCACTCGTTGGGCAACACTCCTCCAGCGGGCCAGCAGCCGCCCTGGCCGCCATGGCCGCTCCTCCCCAGGCACCATCGAGAGTGCCTGCTTCTTCCAGTGCTCCAGGAAGAGGGAGATGGCGCGCTCCTTGCACCCCTGGGTGCGTTCACATGGGTTGCTTGGCTCTGGAAGGGCTGGCCTGCTGCGCTGCAATGCCCCGTCCCCATACTCCTCCTCCAGGATGGGCCGGCGGGTGCTGCCAGGAGGCTGCGCCCGCTTGTGACCGGCGACCCTGGAGAGAGGTGAGGGGGGTTCCCCTGACCCCTCGTAGTTGGCCTTGAGGCTGCGGACGGAGACCCCACAGCCCAGGATCTCGCGCCGGGCATCATGCTGTGTGCTGGGGCTGCCCACCGCCCCCCCTGCCGTGGGGCCCTCCTGGCCCCTCAGGTTGGCCAGGGGCATGGCCATGCTCCTTGGCAGTGTGGAGGATGGGCTGCCATGGGCAGGCACATCCTCGTGGGTGAGGACGAAGTGCCGGGGCGCCAGGGTGGTGGGCAGCGGCATGAGTGGTGGCAGCTCCTCCTCTGGCTGCCCCAGCAGTGGCTGCCCTGACTGTGCCTCGTGCATCACCCGCAGGCTCCCCAGCTGCCTCTCCAGGTGCTGCATGTCCTCCTCCCTCATTGACTGCCCGGCGTGTCCTGGCTTGCCCCCGTGGGCAGATGGCCTGCTCTGGCACAGGGGCAGCAACTGGCTCCTGGGCTGCGGTGGGAAAGAGGGCAAAGGGGCTCTTATGGCTGTGCCACACAGACCTCGTGCCACCGCCGCCGTGTGCGGCATCCCTGGGTGGATGCATGCATGCATCCCCTGCATGCAGGTGGGATGGTCCCCCAGCGCAGCTGGGAACTGGAGGCAATGCCACACACACCATTTCACCAGGTCCTGAGCTGCTTGGGCCGTGCCCACGCCTCACTCACTGCTGCAGCACGTGGGACCCTCCTACCTTGCGCCGCTGCTCCTCTTCCTCCTGCATGCGGAGCTGCAGCTTGCGCACCATCACCTGCCGCTTCCATTCGGGAATGGGCCGGCCCTGCTCGTCCTGGCTCGGCACCAGTGCCTCCACCTCCACTGCCGCCCCAGCGCCTGCTGCTGGCACTGGTGAGCTCCCATTTAACACTGGCTCTGGTGAGCCCCCTGCCAGGCAGCGTGGTGGCCCGGCAGCCTCGGGGGTGGCTGGTGGGGTGGGCGTCCTGGTGGGTGATGGGGAGGACACCGGCGACTCTGCCTGTGGAAGGAGGGAGGGAGGGTGGTGGGCACTTGCCATGCTGTGCTGCATCACACCACCGGCTCCCCTGGCCCCTGTCACCACCTACGTTGGCCCCTGCCTGACCGCTGCCGGAGAAGACAGTGGTGAAGCCTTTGCTTTGTGGAGTCGGCTTGAGGCTCTTCCCAGCTTTGATCTCAGCCAGCAGCTCCGAGTTGTCGCCAGTGGGGGACATCATGTTGAAGGACTTGGTGCCTGAGAGGAGGCAGGATGAGCAGTAAGTGCCCCGCCAGCAGCAACTGCTGTTCCCCCGAATCCCCCATCCGCTCACAGAGCACGGGGGTGGAGGGGTGTCTGGCTGACTGCCCCTCCACCATCCAGGAACCCCTAGGACCTGGTTGAAGCAGCATCTTGACACCCAGCTCACAGGGTCCAGAGGAACAACTCCATATCATCCACCTCCTGGGTCCATGGGACCCCACTGGAGCAACCCCCCAGCACTCAACAGCCTGGCACCCTAGCTCCTCAGATCAGCACTCCAACACCAGCTTACTGAGTCCACGGCACCCTGCTAAAGCAGCACCCCAACACCCAGCTCCAGGGGCCCCAGCACAGCCCCAGCCCTGAGGGCCACCCCCGGCCCCTGCAGCTCTGTTCTGCGACAGCAGTGACCTGCCTCTGGAGGGACGGCTCCATGGCCGGTGGCAGCCCTGGCACTGCAGGATGGCCCGTACACTCCCCTACAGCCCCCGGCAGCGATGCACTGACAGCCCCAAGCCAGCCCCACTGCTAGCTGGACCCCAAAGGTCTGCTTGGCACCAGCACCCCAGGGATGCTCATGCCATTGCTCGTACCACCCGCCCTGCGAGCACCCACCGTCTGTGCCAGCCATGTGTGGGTCTCTAAGGGCCCATGATGCCGTGCCAAGGCAAAGCTCCTTCCCCGCAGCCGGCACCCGCAGCTTGCCCCGCTCGGCTGCACCACGCCGGGGCCAGAGGGCTGCGGGTGCTGAGGGCCCAGCGGAGCGCGCACACTGCCATCCAGCGCTGGCTGAGACCCCCCAGCCCTGGGAGCCGGCGCTAATAAAGCGGGCGCCGAGTGGTGGCCAAGCCTGCCGGCTGCGGTCAGCGGCGGGGGAGCGGCCGGTGCGCTCACGTGGCGAGGTCACGCTGGCCGGCTGAGCGCAAACAAAGGCTCTCTGTGTGCGGGGCTGCAGGGGCCATGGGGCCCCGGCCGCCTGCCCAGCCCTGCCAGCCCTGCCTGGCAGCTTCGGCAGCCCCGCACCAGCACTCGCCTCCCGCGTGGCACTGCTGGCCAGCGACGCACAACAAGGGCTCTGCGGCAGGAGGGCTGTGGGCAGTCTCTGGCCCCAGCAGCCGTTGATGCACCACGGCTGCAGCATGGGATGGTGCCAGGTGAGGCCACTCCATCCATGCCCCGCGCCAGGGCACCCCCTGAGAAGGAGGAGCGCAGGGCTGCAGTACTTACTCTTCATCTGCCTGAGCGCCTTTCCTCCTAGGGAGAGAAGCAGAGAGGCGGCGCAGGGCACGCGGCAGAGGAAGGATTTGGCCACCGCGAGACAAGAGAGAAGAGAAGCGGCCAGCAGTGAGAGCAGGCAGGGGCGAGCGGGCGTGAGGGCCCCCGCGCCGACACCGAAGGAGAGAAGGACAGAGAGGCCGTCAGGAGCCATGTGGCCAGAGTGCCACAGGAGGAGATGAGCCAAGGTGGCAGGTGCCACAGTGCAGTCAGTCAGTGGGACAGTGCCTGGGATCACTCCCCATGCCCACCCGTCAACCCACCACTTACTTCCCGTGGAGGAGGAGGAGCGGCGGGGGCAGGCGGGGGTCTCGGCCAGTGGGGGCGGTGGTGGGGGTGTCGGGCAGGTGGTGTCGGGCAGTGGTGGGGGCGGTGGTGGGGGTGGCAGCTCAGCACCGGGCTTGCTCTCCCCATTGTGCATGGTGTCTGCTGAGATGGGTGATGCCTGGAAGAGAGCACAGGCAAAGACACGTTGCCTGGTGCCGGTGCCACTGAGCCGTGCGCAGGCACGTGGCGCAGGACTCACCTCTTCGCTGTGCGCCATTCGCCGGGGGCTGGGCTGCTCGGCCACGACGTGCCCCAGGTGCTTGTAGTAGTCACCGGTGCTTGGCTGCTTGCCGAAATTCCTCGACCGCCTACTGGAGTCAGCCCTGCGCAGGCCTTCGGGGCTGGTGTCACGCGACGCCAGCTGCAATGGGGAACACACCTCAGCACCACCATGCCCGGCTGCGACAGTGGGGCAGAGCTGTGCTGGAGCAGGGCCGGTCTAACAGTGGCTGTGGGGCAGACACAGGGCTGGGGGGACGGCAGGTGCATGCCCGAGTGTCTGCTTGGCACACGGCTGTACCGGGGCTGCGTGCCGTAGTGACAGCATGTGGCATCAGTGCCTGGCACTGTGACCCATAGCCTGTGCCCAAAATCTTGGCTGAGCCTCCCCTGGTATAACCCCCTGGGAACAGGAGTGCCGAGCCTCAGCCCTGCGGATTACTGGGAGCTTATCCTGCTCAGGGCTGGGGCCCGATTCCAAACCTCCCTCTGAACAGGGCTCTCAGGCAGTGCAGCCTCGGCTCACCCCGCGCATTCCACAGCGGCTTTGCGGATCGTGCTGCCGAGTGCCGGCGCTGCAGGGGGCTGTGCCTGTTCTCCGGGTTTGGGGTAACGTGGTGGCACGGCCCTGCTCCCCTGGCCGGGGGCCCCGCTATTTGCGCTTCCCCGTGAGCCACCTCCGCCCATGGCATTTTCAAGGTGAGACCGTGTGCTCGCCGCCACTGCCAGCCCAAGCTAAGTCAACAAGTGCCAGCTGGGTGCTCCCTGCTCCTGCTGCCGTGGGCACTGTGCCAAGCCCGGCTCCCGCTCCAGCAGCCCCAGCCCCGGTCTAGCGCAAGGGTCCGTGCCACCCGACTCGATTGTATGGGACACTCCACACTGCTCTGGCTCTGCTCTGGCACAAGCCCACACCTGCCCAGGACACACTGGTACCCTGGTAAGTACTAAGGAACCAGGGCTCTGCACAACGAGCACTGTGGAATCCTGAGTCCCCCATGCACCTGGCACACACTGCTCCACATAGCCCCTCACCCCATGTGCCCCATGTCCCATGACACCGGGCTTTGCCAGTGCCCTGGCCATGGGGCCATGGCCATGCACCAGAATCCCGTCCCCAGTGGGGTGGCAAGAACCATGGTAGGGGGTCAGGGTGGCCCCAAAACTACAGCATCCCTATTCCCCCCCGAGCCCACCACAGGGGGCTGCACCCCTCTTACCTGTGCACGCCTGGCTGAGCCCTCTCAGCTCCTGGCAGCGCTGGCTGTGCCACCCGACACCTGTGGCGCGGGTGACACCGGAGCTGGCGACTCGGGTTACCGCCTGCGCGGCCGCCCACGCCCAGCTTGGTGTGATGCTGGTGGCACTGCCAGGGCTGCATGGGTGCGGCTGCCATGGCACGGTGCTGCCGGGTGCCCCAGCTGGCGCAGTGGTGGAGTGGGGCTGCCCAGTGCCATGGAGCCACCGAAGCATCACTAACTCCAGTGTTCTGCACCCTTGCTGCTGGTTGCACCCCAGGCCCCCCCCAGGTGTGTGCTAGTGTTGCAGCCATGNGGGGGGGGGGAAGGCAGGGGGCGGCGGCGGTGGGGGGCCCTCGCCTGCTGGGCCCCGGCCCCGCGGCCGTGTCTCAGGGTCCAGCATGTCCATGTACGCCTGCATGTCCGCCAGCGCTGGCTCAGGCACCCCTGCGCAGGGCAGGGGGTCAGGGGGGGCTGGTCCCACGCCCCTTGCCCCGTAACCCCTGACCCCACACTCACGAGTGGCGGGGGGGCCCCCGGGGGGGGNATGACACCGGGCTTTGCCAGTGCCCTGGCCATGGGGCCATGGCCATGCACCAGAATCCCGTCCCCAGTGGGGTGGCAAGAACCATGGTAGGGGGTCAGGGTGGCCCCAAAACTACAGCATCCCTATTCCCCCCCGAGCCCACCACAGGGGGCTGCACCCCTCTTACCTGTGCACGCCTGGCTGAGCCCTCTCAGCTCCTGGCAGCGCTGGCTGTGCCACCCGACACCTGTGGCGCGGGTGACACCGGAGCTGGCGACTCGGGTTACCGCCTGCGCGGCCGCCCACGCCCAGCTTGGTGTGATGCTGGTGGCACTGCCAGGGCTGCATGGGTGCGGCTGCCATGGCACGGTGCTGCCGGGTGCCCCAGCTGGCGCAGTGGTGGAGTGGGGCTGCCCAGTGCCATGGAGCCACCGAAGCATCACTAACTCCAGTGTTCTGCACCCTTGCTGCTGGTTGCACCCCAGGCCCCCCCCAGGTGTGTGCTAGTGTTGCAGCCATGTGGCCTTTAGCTGAGACTGTCCCCTCCTGGTGCAGGTAACAGCTCCTCAGAGGGTGTGGGTCCCCGATGGCGTGCCCCCCCCACGTGGCACATCCCCCACTGCGCATGGGGCACAGTGCAGAGGATTTGGTGCATGGGGTCGTACCTCTCGGCGCAGCGCCTGGCTCTCCACATGCCGCAGGTTGTTCTTGGCCCGCACATAGATGTCGGCGGTGTNTCATAGTTGGAGAGGGTGCTGACAGGGGATCCCACCTCAAAGCGCGCCTGGGGCACCGATGCCGTGGTGTTGGGCGATGACATGCCCGAGTCGGGCTGCCGGCACTCCCCGTCTGCCGAGGGGTCTCGCGACAGCACGCGGTGCTCTACGCTCTGCTGGCACAGCCGCAGGGTCAGGCAGCAGGGCAGGGGCAGCGGGGTCCTGCCTGCTCCCCACACGCTCAGCCCCGGGCACTGCCCTACCATGTTCTCCACGGTGCGCAGGTACTGGGCGCAGTGGCTGTGGCCGTTGTAGTCAGCAAGGTCGGCCGCTGTGTAGCCATCCTGATCACGGATGCTGAGGTCGGCACCGTTCACCACCAGGATCTGGCAGCACTGGGGAAAATGGGGTGCATGGCATGGCTGGAGGGAAGTCCTCCTTGCCTTGACACCCCACTGGCCACCAGCACCCACCTCCAGCTCGCCGTTCTCGGCAGCGTCATGCAGCGGGGTGCCACCCCAGCTGTCAGCCGTGATCTCCCCACCGTGCAGAAGCAGCCAGCTCAGCACCTTGGCATGGCCACGGCTGGCGGCAAAGTGCATGGCTGTGGCCCCCTCAGCATCCCGCTCTGACAGGCTCACTGTCGTGAAGCTCATCTGCGTGGGCAGACAGAGTGAGTGCTGGTGCTGTGAGCCCCGTGCCATGTCACTGCAACATGCCACCACGCTGTGCCCCGATGGTGCTTACCAGCCATACGATGACAGTGTTGTGGCCCATCTGGGCAGCGGCATGCAGCGGGGTCATGCCGTCATGGGCACGCGCATGGGGGTCAGCCCCACAATCCTGCACCAGGTACTGGATGATCTCCAGGTGGCCCTCCTGGCAGGCGAGGTACAGTGGGGTAGCCCCCGTCTTGGTCTGGGCACTCAGCGTGCTGCAATTGGGGCACAGCGTCCATCACCTGTGGCCACTGACACCAGCAGTGCTGGGATAGGAGATGCAGGATGCAGGGACATGGGGACATGTGGGGCACAAGGGACATGAGGATTACAGGGGACACACTGGTGCCAGGCAGGGTAGTGCCAGGGCTGAGACCCATCCACACCACGGTTCCCTGTGGGTTCCCATGCTATGGCAGTGGCTGCAGCTGCAGCGGGAGGTCACTAAGTTAATCAGCCTGCTTAGGCTAATCTCCTTCCTCCGGCTGTTTTTGGACAGTGCAATTTAGTTGTATTTTAAAGTAAGCAGCTTAGGCAGCACCAGTCATGGAGCTGGTGGGGAAAGGCCGACCTGCACTGTGGCACTGCCCAGCCCTGCTGCTCCCGCCAGCCCCACTGCCCTGGCAGACCTTGTCATCCCTGTATCCTGAATTGTGCAGCCTGAATCGCACAGTCCAAATCCCACATCCCACCTCCTTTACCCAGCATTCCACGTCCCATAGCCCCATATTCTGCATCTACATCCCGCATCCTGCCTCCCCACCCCACAGGAAGCTGTTTTATTAAGAGCTCCATAAGAAAACCTGTTGAATATTTAAAAAAGGAAGAGCAATAAATACTCTGCTCTGTTATCACAACGATCGCAGGCCCTTAATAATTGATCCCCGTAACTATGAGACAGGCTGTGGCTGGTGCTGCCTTCCTGCCGTGCTGTGCCATGCCATGCAATGCCGTGCCATGCTGCAGGGCATCTGCCCCGTAGTTCAGTAGAGCCAGAGCAGGGGCTGGGGACGGGGCTAAGGCAGTGGCAGACTGGGGCGCAGGGGACAGTGGGAGCAAAAACACCCTGGTTGCCATTTCCCACTAATTGGGAAGGGGTTAAGCCACTCGGGCAGCACCAGTAAACTGCTTTGCCAGATGGCTGAGACCCCATGCTGGGCCACCGGCTGCCAGGGACCCTGCAGCCAGGTGCAAAGGTGGGCTGCGAGCGCCAGCATCCCACGGCACCGGGGATTGGATTTCACAGCTGTAATGGAGCCTCTGGGCAGGCACAGGGCCGGGAGCAGGGCCAACCCTAAATAATTCAGGAGGAAGGCGGTGACAACAGTGAAGCAACCCTGACAAGAAGCATGAAAGCCAACGCCAGCACCACACCGGGGCTGACACAGCAGGCACTGAGTGGGAGCAGTGGCTGAGTTGGGACTGGGCTGGGGGGCGCTGTGGGGGTTAATAGCAGAGGCGATCAGGGCTAAGCTGGCACACCTGGGGCAAGGGGATAAAGAGCTGGAGCAGCTCTGGCCAGGAAGTGCCACAGCATGGAGGGATCCTGCAATGGACTCTGTGGTCCTGCCCCGAGGCAAGCATGCAGGGGTGTGGGGTTGTGGCGCCCGAGGACAGAGGGATGCTGAGCCCTGGTTCACCTCCTGT
>WEIV01010824.1:0-36419 GCA_013390005.1 Calyptomena viridis | reverse complement strand
CGGCGGGGGCTGTGCCGGGCCCTCCCCAGCAGCCAAGTTCCTCCCGAGCGGTTTCAGACGCTCTGCTCGGGGGGTCCGTGCGGTGTCCAGGGATGGGCTGGTCCTCCGGGCCGAGCTCGGTACTGCCACGGTGCCCACCCTGCCAGAACCTAAAGCGGCACGACGTGAATCAGAAAATCATGGAATCACAGGATAATTAGGTTGAGAGGCACCTTAAAGACTATCCAGTTTCAGCTCCCTGCCATGGGCAGGGACACCTTCCCCAGACCAGTTTGCTCCAAGCCCTGTCCAGCCTGGCCTTGGACACTTCCACGGATGGGGCAGCCACAGCTGCTCTGGGCACCCTGTGCCAGGGCCTCCCTGAAGTCGAGTGAGAGATTTGTCCCGGTGCCTCCGAATAAGCTCAGAAATTGAAAATACACAGACACAGGCCCAAAGCCGTGCAGAGACTGGTGAGGATGCTGGGATGCACTGGATTTGGGGAGATAATGACAGGAAGGGGAGGTGTGTGTTGGGATCGGTGCCCCAGCCCCTGGTGTGTGCAAGTTCAGCCACTGCCTGCTGTGCTCCCCAGGCTTGGAGCCCCAGCAGAACAACCTGGGTGCCAGGGTGCCACAGTTCCCATATTCCGTGTGAGTCCTTCCTCTCCTCTGCTCACCATGTTTTTGTGGGCTCTGCCTGGAGATCTGAAAGATAAAAGCCAAGTGCTCCCCAGTTACCACAAGCCCAGGTCAGCAGGAGCAGGCAGCACGTGGGGTGTCTGCATGCCCGTTCCTTGAGAAGGCAGCACGTGCTGCCCACACCTCGGGAGCTGGGTGTGAGTGGGAGGAGGAGCTGGGCACAGGAAGAGCTGGGACAGGTGCTGCTGGGCAAGACTCTACCAGGGCCCCTCGAGGGGTGGCAGCAGGGCAGCTGCTGGTGTGAGGGTCTGCAGGAGAGGCCACAGAGCTCTGTGTGTCGTATGCTGAAGCTGCTCAGGTGCTCTGTGACAACAAATGTGGTGCCCCCTGCCTGTGCAGTCCATCCGCGTGAGTTGTCCCTTTTGTCCCCAGAAGAAGATGATGGGGCGCTGGAAGGACTGGAGGAGTTTTTCGCTGAAGAGCAAGTTGTGGTACAGAAAAAGAAGAAATCCAAGAAGCTGAAAGATGGCAAGGCTGCCAAAATCAAGAGAAGGAAGAAGGAGGTAACTGCATGTTCTCACACCAGACTGGAGCTCCTCGGCTGTGACACTGAGGCAGCTGCTCAGGATGCTGCTGGAAAGTGCCTCTCTGGTCTCTGAGGATGGGAAGGGGGTTGTTATCAGGGTGTTCCCCTGCTGAGCAGGTGCTCTCCTGGCCTTGGGAGGTGACCCAGAGCCAGGGCCCAGCATGGCTGCTCAGGGGTGCTCATGTGCCCTATGAGTGGTCTCTGGGGAGCAGATGGGTGGAGAAGGGACCCCTGCCCCTCCTGGCAGTGGTGTGGATGCCTGTCCTGTGGGAGCAGCTCAGCTCTCGTGGATACATCGGTGTGTGTGATGGCACCATCCATCCTCACAGCACCTCCTTCCTGCTGCCTCTGGGGGCAGTCAGTAAATCCTCCTGGCATGTGCTGTACCAACATGGTATCTGGGGCTCGTGTTTCCAGAGAGGGAGATGTAAACCACCACGCTGGGGCATGATCAGGGTAGGACTTGGAGGTTTCTGTGGATGTTGGTGTCGGCTGTGCTCATTCCAGGTGTTTGCAAGTGAGCACAGAGGCTTCTAGGGTTTGGCAAGTGGAAGGGCTGTTGGGCCTTCTGTAGGAAAACAAAGGTGAGGTGTCCTGTGCTCGAGGGTCAGGCCCTGAGGCTGTGCTGGAGCTCTGCTGCTAGTTCAGGAGGGCTGGGCTCGCTGCTGCCCTGTGCCACAGAGACTCTGCCTCTGGCTGTCCCCTCTCTGGGCAGTGCTGGGTATGAGGACAGGAGCAGATGTGTGTGCTGGCCCTTTCCCTGACACAAAGTGGACAGGCTGCCAGGAAGAAAGGGTGACCCAGAGGTTCCTCAGCCCCTTCCTTCTCCTGCTGTGGCTGGGGAGAAGTCTCTTACCCAGCACAACTGGGTGCATCCCCAGTCTGATCCTTCCCAAGGCAGGGCTGGGTGATGCTTATTTCCTCCAGCTTCTCCCTGAGAGAACTGTAAAACATCAATTGGATGAGGTACTGCATTGAAGTGCTTTTGGTACTTGTAGGAGTGTGATGAGCTGCTGATTTAAAGGCAGGTGATTCTACCCTGTGCTGCCTCTTCCAGAAGTCACGGCCCTGAGGAAGGTTGTTTCTGTCACGGCCATGGTGATGTTCTCTTTCTGCAGATACCACACAAAGCTGGTTCAGGCCCTCTGCTCTCTCTGCCTCTTCTGTCTTTGGGCACATTTTTTTTTTCCCCAGGCTGTTTTCTGGGAGGGGGTAAATAAAACATAACTTTGTGGTGTTTTCACCTCTGCTCCTTTGCTGTCACTACTGACCTGCCTGAGCCCAGTGGCTGTGTGTGCAGCTTGTGCTGAGCCTGGCTGCTGCCGAGCTGGAAGTGGGGAGAAATAACAGGCTGAGTAGTGAGTGCACTCATGTTTTTGAATTAATGCCTTGTGTGGACAGCACTGACCAACCTCGGCCCTCCCTGTGGGAGACTGTCCCCTTGTCCATTGAAGCTGGAGAGAAGGTGGTGCTGGAGCTGTTGGTTGGCACCAAGTAGCACCCAGGCTGCCCTTGGGATGAGGAGATAAAAGATGGAGGACCTTGAATGGGGCTTCCTTTTCCTGAACTCCTCCTCAAGAGTTTTTTTTAGGAAAATGGGACTTTCTCCTGCTAGAGGAGGGTGGGAATGAGGTGCAAGCCTTGAGGGTGGCCAGTGCCTGTGCCAAGCCTGACCCCCTGCAGCCCGTGGGGCTTTGTCAGAGCGCGGGGCAGGAGCACTGCACGCTGGCACGGACATGCGCCTGCACCAGCCGCAGTGGAGCTCCCGCCGCTCCGGAATCGGTGCTGCAAACCCCGGGAAAATCCGCGCGGAGCACCCGGGCTGTGGCTGGAACATCAGCGCAGGCAGATGAAGGTCCTTGGCGGCGAAGGGAGTGGGGAGGGAGATTGAACCTGTACTGCAGCAGTTCCCATGGAAACCAGTTATCCGGTGCCCAATTCCAGCTGTTCCTCCCCCCGGCGGAGGAGAGGCGCGGGCTGCTCCGAGCCGGGAGGGACCGGCGGGCTGCGGTGGCCGCCGAGCCCCGGCAGCCCCGGGGATCAGCGCCCGGGGCCGGGGCGGGGACTCCGGGCAGGAGGGGTCCGGGACCGGGAATGGGATCGGGATCGGGGCGGGCGGGGCTGGGCGCTGTCCGCGGTGCTGAGCGGGACCGGTCCCTCCCGCCGAGCACCGGTACTTGCTCGCAGCCCCCGAGGGACGGGATGGGATCCGGAGGGACGTGGACAAGGGCGAGGAGCGTGTCAGTAGGAACCTCCTGAAGTTCAACAAGGCCAAGTGCAGGGTCCTGGGTCGGGGCAACCCCCGGTATCGATACAGGCTGAGGGATGAGCAGACCAAGAGCAGCATTCCTTGTGCAGTGGGTGAAAGAAACGAAAATTCCCCCTGAGCAGTCCCTGCTCTGGCTCTCCCGGCATGGTGTAGTCATCAGAACCTGGTCCCTTCTGACCCTGGGGAAGCAGAGTGCATCCATCCACTGGAGGTGGGAGGATTTGTAGGGGGGGGGTGAGGCTCTGCTCATTCTCCACTGTCCCTTTCTATTTTAGGGGAGCAATGATGAAATGTCAGACAATGAAGAGGAGATTGAGGAGAAATCTGAGAGTGAAGGGAGTAACTATTCTCCCAACAAAAAGAAGAAGAAAAAACTGAAGGACAAGAAGGAGAAAAAGCAAAAACGGAAAAAGAAGGATGAAGAAGAAGATGACAATGAGGATGGAGGTCTAAAGGTATGAAAGACTCCTTTACCACAGGCTGGTGCTAGAGCCTGAACCCAGGCTTGGAGAAGAGGAACTAGGGTTTTCATGAGAAGCTTGCCCTGGGTTTCAAAAGGAGGATGTTGCTAGTGAACAACTGGGAGAGGAAAGGTTCTATTTCACTGTTGTTGATCTTGGGGGTAGGGAGAAATTGAGTATCTTGGAGCTGTGAAACCTTGTGCTGTATTAAATATGTGAGAAGCATTTGGATGGTGCCATGTTAATTTGCTTCTCGAGACTGTGTGAAGCATTAGTTTGTTAAGTACTTGTGCATGCTGTATTGCAAATCCCAGAAACAAATCCCTGTATGCTGCTGACTAGGAAGATGTGTAGCACATGACAGACCCAGCCTTGTGCTGCTCATCTGTAGAGCTGTGGCTATTTGTGTTAATGTTGTCTCTAAATCTCCAGGAGCCCAAGAGCTCAGCCCAGCTGATGGAGGAATGGGGCCTTGATGACGTAGATTATGTTTTCTCAGAAGAGGATTATCATACTCTGACGAATTACAAGGCTTTCAGCCAGTTCCTCAGGTAGGGAACCATGGGCCTGGGTGGGGCCTCGCGTGGTGGTTGAAGTTTGGCTGTTGCTCAGTCAGTGGAGGAAATTTTGAAGTCAGTTCTGCATTGCCAGCTCCTTGTTGCCTCTGTCCCCCAACTCAGTCCTCAGAACTCCATTTATTTGCAGGATCGACTGAAAACAGCTGAAGTGTTTGTCTCTCCTTCTCTCCAAAGCCTTATGTTTTGTTGTGCTTATTTGAAAAGTTTAATGAGAAAAATGGAGTAACAATAATGAATTTCTGCTTGTACCACGAGCTGTTCAGAGCACAGCAGGCATTTCAAGGAAGGGTGGTCTCTGAGGAGGTTCAGATGTGCCCCCCTTACATATGTACTTGTTTAAGGAAGCTCTGGTTGCTGCTGCTTTTCCAATGCAGCTGCTGCTGGGAGGCACTGCCGTGTTTCTTGGGCTGAAGCACCAGCAGGAGCAGACACAACGCAGTGCTGCTGTTAACGGGGTTCTCCCTCTCCCCTGCAGGCCTCTGATTGCCAAGAAGAACCCCAAGATCCCCATGTCCAAGATGATGACAGTGCTTGGTGCCAAGTGGCGAGAGTTCAGTGCCAACAACCCCTTCAAGGGCAGCTCTGCGGCGGCGGCCGCGGCAGCAATCGCTGCAGCCGTGGAGACTGTGGCCATCGCCCCGGTGCTTGTCGCCAGCCCCCAGCACTCTGCCCTGCCCCCCATCGTCAGGAAGGCCAAGACCAAGGAGGGCAAGGGTGGGTGAGACCCACGGGGGCTGTGCTTGGGGGGCTGCTCTTGCTGGTGCAGGTGGGAAAGCACAAACTGTGGAGGGAAAGGTGGTGCCAGAGGGGTGTCTGCAGCTCCTGTTGCCCTTGCAGAGGTCCTTGAGAGGCAAGTGGTTCATGAACCATGGCAAACTGCCCCGGCAGCCTCTGGGCCTGCTGGATGCTGGGCAGTTTGTGGCAATTAATTAAGCTGGGCAGTAGCAGAAAAGGGAGCGATCTCCCTTTGCACTGTGTTCTGCCTCGGGAAGTTGCTGTTCCACTGGGCTGGGGGGTGGTTTGGGTGACAGTTGTTTGTAGAATAACAAACAAGTCTTCAACTTCTCCAGGTCCAGGTGTGCGAAAGAAAATCAAGGGCTCCAAAGATGGGAAGAAAAAGGGGAAGGGGAAAAAGATGGGAGGCTTGAAATTCCGGTTTGGAGGAATCCCCAGCAAAAGAAAAAAGGGCTCCTCTGTAAGTGTGCGAGGACTTGGGTCCAGGAGGGCAGCAGGGACGTGCTGGGACAAGCCCTTATTGTGGATGTCACGCTGCCCTGTGTCAGGGGTGTCACAGGCTCATTTGATCCTCTCTGTGAGACACCAGGCCCTGATCAGCACAACTGTGTCTGGCCACAATTGCTGCTCAAATCACATGACCACGTTTACTTTCAGCAACACGGGTGGTAGTGCCTTCATTTCAGATTTCATTTGCAAAGGAATTCTTCAGGGCTTGCACTGCAGCTGAACCGCACATCACAGAGAATGCTGGGATGCTTTAATTGCATTAGCAAAGCCTGCCCATGGCAGCTGCAGTCCCACAGCATCACCTGGGATGCTGGAGCTGCCCAGCCAGAGTGCACTGGGCTCTTCTTAGTGCACCACTGTCAGGCATGTTTTAAAGAGTCACAGCATTTAAAGAACAAAATGAAATGGCCAGTGACTGGGGATGGGGCTCTTGTAGGTCTTGATAATATTGATCCAACCCCCATTATTTCACTGTGTCACAGCTCACACTCTCCAGCTCTAGTTCCCGTAGCTCAATGTGTTTGCAAGCACCCCTGTGCTGGAGGCTGAACTGCAGGAGTGGTGCAACGCAGCTATTTGCTGCTGCAGGTTTTCAGCCATGCATCACAAAAAATTCCTCCTGTCTCTGGATGTGCTCTAGATCCACACATTCACCCTCTAGGGAGTCACAAGGAACTCGGTGTGGCTTCTGCAGCTGGAGCCTGAGCACTGATTAGGAGTGTGCAGGTTGGGGATTTACATGCTTGAGTCTCCAGAACAAGAATTCAGACATGTTACATTTTGACTCCATGGAATGCTAGGCCTGCTTAATTCCTCTCACATTATGGAAAGGCCAAGTGTGAACATGTGCATGTGTGGACACAGAAGGGCTGACATGGCTGGAATGGGTGTCAAGAGAGAGAGGGAGCAAAATTCTGCCAAGCACTGGAAAAAGGGGCCCTTGGATGCATGGGATGGGAGTAGGGCATTGTCCCCCAGCAGAACAAAGCTGGGATGTCAGTGCTTGGACTGGGTGTGCTTTGCTTTTTTCCTCTGCAGAGCGAAGAGGAAGAACGAGAAGAATCTGACTTTGACAGTGCCAGCATCAACAGCTCCTCTGTGCGCTCCGAGAGCTCAGCTGGCCTGGGGAAGAGAGGGAAGAAGAGGAAAAAGAAAAAGAGGAGTAGGCCATCCTTTGTACTCTGTTCCTTTTCTGTTTCATTTCTCTGTTCAGATGGTGCTTCACTGGCCCATGCAGCTCTGGGCTGTGTGTGGTGCCTGGTGGGAGAGGATGTGCTTGTTCCTGTCTGTGCATGGAGTGTGAGGTGCTCTCTTGGTGCCCAGGCCCTGGTGCTGGTTGGGTTGTGCCTGCAAGAAAGTTCCAGAATTTGTGTGGAGCTTCCAGGGAAGTGATTTTCTGAGGAGCAGCCCCTGGAGAGCTGTGGTTTGTGGCCAGCTCCCAGCAGAGCAGGGCAGGCTGTGGGCGAGAGTGCGCAGAGTTGAGGGACGTGTTGTTTGTGTGTGTTGTGCAGTCAGGCAGTGGCAGAGCTGTGGTAGCAGTGCAGGGACAGGGAGGCACGTGAGAGATGGAAAGGATCTGTTGGGATCTGCCAGTGGGTGCAGATCCACCTTGGTGTGCAGATCCACCTTTGTGTGTGTGTCCCTTCATCCCTTCCCTCCTGGAGGGCTGTGGGTGGATGCTGCACCATGGCACCTCTGTCCTTGTGCTGCCCTGGAGAGCCTCCTGTGCTGAGTGTGCTGCCTCTCTGTCATGTGTCCTTCTTTGGGATAAGATGCTTCGGATCCAGGTGCATCCTTTGGCTTCTTAGCTTTGCTGATGGATTCTTGCTTTCGAGGACTGACTAGGCAGCTTTTTGGCTGGGGGTCAGTGAGGGTGTGACAGTGGCCAGCCTCCCCATCAGACAGTGAGGCCAGGGTGGCCTCACGTCTTGTATGTGGGGGACATCACTTTGGGCTTGTTGGCCTGCAGGTAGGCAGCTCCTGCTGTGTGCTGGAGGAATGGAAGAGTTTGTGGCAGAGCTGAAAACTGAGATAAGCCATTTTTGTACTTGCAAGGCCTCGTTCCTCTCTTCCTTTTCCCATCCATGCCAAGTTGAGAGTGCTCCTGCCTCTGCATCAGTGAGCCCCCATGAAAAGCAGAGTAGCTCCAGGAGAGGAATCCTGTCCTTGGCCGTGTCACTCTTGCATGGTGCGTTTGCAGCTGGTGATGCTGGTGCCTGGGGAGGTTTCTCTGACTGGCCTCCCTTGCAACCTCTCCAGGTTCTGGCATTCTCCACTGAGAGCCTGCAGGAACCAAAGGATGATACAGTGTGGAGAGAGAAAGAGAGACAGAGGTGAGATGATGCTGTGTGCAAAGGTGAACTGTGGTGCTGAGGGACAGAGAGGTAGGGGGACGTAACAGGAGGGGTCTGAGGCGAAACACTGTCCTTATTTCCTTAACTGTATGGTAGAGGAGCAAGTGTCCCATTCCCTCCTTGAGAGCTGGCTGCTCTGTCACCTGCTGACTGTCACCTGTCCCTTGCTTGCAGTCGAAGAAGGGGACGGGTACGAGACGGACCACCAGGACTACTGCGAGGTGTGTCAGCAGGGAGGGGAGATCATCCTGTGCGACACCTGCCCCCGCGCCTACCACCTGGTCTGCCTGGACCCCGAGCTGGAGAAGGCCCCTGAGGGCAAGTGGAGCTGCCCCCACTGTGTGAGTGGGGTCAGGGCCCCGTGGGAGGGTGGGCAGCTGACAGAAACCCTCAGCCTTACACTGGCTGTGCTTCTCAGGAGAAGGAGGGCATCCAGTGGGAGCCAAAGGAGGAGGAGGAGGAGGAAGAGGAAGGTGGTGAGGAGGAGGAGGATGACCACATGGAGTTCTGCCGGGTGTGTAAGGATGGAGGGGAGCTGTTGTGCTGTGACACCTGCCCGTCCTCCTACCACCTCCACTGCCTGAACCCGCCACTGCCAGAGATACCAAATGGTGAATGGCTCTGCCCACGCTGTACAGTGAGTGTTACCAGCATTCCCATTCCTTCTGCCATCCCTGCTCCTGCACCTGCCTGGCCTGCCAGTGGCTCTCCCTGCCTGCTGCTGTCCCTCACAACCTCACAGCATCCTGCCCCCTGCTCCAAACCCCTCCCTGAGGAGCGTGGTGCTGGGTGTGTGTGCCCAAGGGCCCAGGGCAGCTCTGGATGCCTGTGCAGTCTCCTTGTGGCAACTGATGGCTGGCAGCTTACTGGCCAGGTTTTCAATGGGATATCGAGCCCTCTTTGATGCGTGGCCTATGTAGAGGGGCCTTTTCTGTCTAGTGGCAAGACCCATCCCCTGTGGGGGATGCAGCAGTGTCACAGACACTTCTTGAGCACCCTGTGCTGCCTGCTGTCCACTCAGCATTGCTGTGCCACTTCCGCCCCCTGGGTCCCCCCCTTTTGCTTCCTGTGGCCACTGACAAGGTCTCACCTTAACCTCCATGGTCTTCCCTGTTTGCCTTTGTATCCCCAGTGCCCTCCCTTGAAGGGCAAAGTCCAACGTATCCTACACTGGGCCTGGAAGGAGCCGCCGGCCGCTCCGCTCCCGCCCGTGCTGCCCGCTGTGGACCCCGAGCTGGCTGTGCCCCCCAAGGTGCTGGAGGGGATCCCCGAGCGGGAGTTCTTCGTGAAGTGGGTGGGCCTCTCCTACTGGCACTGCTCCTGGGTCAAGGAGCTGCAGGTGAGCCTACGTGGTGGTGGTGTAGAGCCCTGCCTGCCCTGCCCTGCCCTGCCCTGCCTGCCCTGGCCTGCCCTGCCCTGCCCTGCCCTGCCCTGCCCTGCCTGCCCTGCCCCACCATCCCCAGCTGAGCACGGCTCCCTCCTGCTGCAGCTGGAGCTTTACCACACCGTCATGTACCGCAACTACCAACGGAAGAACGACATGGATGAGCCGCCGGCCTTCGACTACGGCTCTGGGGACGAGGAGAGCCAGAGGGAGAAGAGGAAGAACAAAGACCCCCAGTATGCCAAAATGGAGGAGCGGTTCTACCGCTATGGCATCAAGCCTGAGTGGATGATGATCCACCGCATCCTGAACCACAGGTGAGGAGCCTGTGAGGAAAATTGTGCCCTCCTGCAAGGCCAAAACCTCGGGCTGGTGGAATTTCAGCCGCTGGCTTGTGCTGAGCTTTGCTTTCTGTCTCCTTGGAAGTTTGCCGGGGGTGAAGCCAAGGCTGGGAGGGGATCCATGCTGCCCTATTTTCATTTCTGCTACATTGCACATTAAAACCAGAGATAGTCAATTTTCCCAAAGGTGGATGCACAGTGTTGTTAGGCTCTTCCCAGTGTTTGGGTCCCTGCTGCAGCCTAATCATTCCATAAATTCCAATGCTGATGGGGATGGTGCTGAGGGGAGGAGTTGGAGCAGGTGCCCAACTCCCTTACAGAGCCTTGACATTGTTTCTTTTCTGTGGAAGAAATTCCCAGTGTACAAATGTGCTGTGCAGATGGGTTTTCTGCACTGAGTGGCTGAAGACATGTTTTTGTTGAATTTCTATGTTTTAAGTGGCAACTTGATATTTCAAGCAGCAGCAGCAGCTCTGCTCCAAGGCTGTGTGACAGGAAAGAACCAAAGCTGCCTGGCTGATTTTTGTGCGAGTTTTACCTTGTCCACTAACAAGGCAGGGGGTTTCTCTGGAGGCACATGATAAGACTTGGAAGTGCATTTGTTCTGTTTTTAGTGTAAGCAGAACTTCCTAGAGTGGTGAATGCTACAGGAGAGAGAAGCACTGGTATCCATCTGGGCCTGATGAAACAGGGAAATGAGGTTGTTCCGTGGAATGGAAAAGCAGCCTGTAAGGCCTAATGGTTTGACACACTCACAAATAAATAGGCATTCTTGCTGGAAGTGTTGATGCCTTGTGTTTTTCTACCTCTGCCTGGGTGTTGTGGTCTGTAGATAGAAGCAGAGGATGAAGCATCCAGCTTTGTGGAAGCAGGTCATAGTGAGCTGCTGCCAGGGGCCAGTGGCATTGGCTGATCAGCTTTCCATGCCCTGTGTTACAGCTTTGATAAAAAGGGAGACATCCACTACCTGATCAAGTGGAAGGATCTGCCATATGACCAGTGCACCTGGGAGATCGACGACATAGACATCCCCTACTATGAAAACCTCAAACTCCTCTACTGGAACCACAGGTATGAGCCCATGGGCAGCGGAGCTGGGAGAGCCAGGCAGGGCTGGGGCAGCTGGGCAGACGTTTGGGACAAGGGGGCCATGGAGGTGCCTGCCTTTTGAACACACTGGCACTGCTTGCAGCAGCCTCTCTTCAGAGAGCAGTGGCTCAGCACTGCTGAAGGCTGGTGCTGCAGATGTGCAATTTCAGGGCTGCTCAGTAAACCCACCTGCTGTTTTCCAGCCTGTGCTCCCTTTCCCCCACCTCTGCAGTACTTTGACATTCATGGTCTTGCTGCCCTTTCAGGGTGGCTCCGTGGCACTGCTGCCCCTCTGTTTTGGGGGAAAACCACAATACTCTGAAGACTGTTGTGTGGACAGTTGGGAGGGGAAAATCAATGTCATAAGTGCCTGTGCTGACTGGGCCAGAAGAGTTCCTGGGGGAGAGGGGCAGTGGAGTTTGGGAGGTGTTTCTGTCCTTTGGCTCGGGACTGGGAGAGCAATGCCTGCCCTTCCTGACATGTGCTGGCTGTCTCAGGGAGCTGATGCTGGGGGAGGATACACGCCCTCTGAAGAAGCTGAATAAGAAAGGGAAAAAGCTGAAAGAGGAGAAGCTGGAAAAGCCTCCAGAAACGCCTCTCGTGGATGTGAGTGAGAGTGGTGGGGACAGTGTGGCAGCCTGGGAAACCAGAGGGAGGGTGGGCTGTCTGGGCCCCTATCCTGTGACATTTTGCTCCCCCTGTTCTTTTGGGGACTCTGTTTGTTTTCATTGAAAGTTCGGGGTGGCTTCACTGTGAGCAGCCTGGGGGTTGGGCTGTGCCAGGGACCATGTCAGATTCTTCTTTGGAGCTGTTGGATGTCACAGGGCTAAAGAGGGGAAGGAGCAGGAGCTGGTTCTCACTGCTCTGTGCTGTGGCTTTCTCTTTTCAGCCTACAGTGAAGTTTGACAAGCAGCCATGGTACATTGATGCCACGGGAGGCACCCTGCACCCTTACCAGCTGGAAGGGCTGAACTGGCTGAGATTCTCCTGGGCCCAAGGGACAGATACAATCCTGGCCGACGAGATGGGGCTGGGGAAGACAGTGCAGACTATTGTGTTCTTGTATTCTCTGTACAAGGAGGTGAGTGGAGCACCCAGCAGTCCCTGAGGTGGCTGAGGGCTGCTTGGTACAGGGGGAACAGCCTGGGCTCTGTCTCCCCGAGCAGGGCCACTCGAAAGGGCCATACCTGGTTAGCGCCCCTCTCTCCACCATCATCAACTGGGAGCGTGAGTTTGAGATGTGGGCACCTGACTTCTACGTCGTGACCTACACAGGAGACAAAGAGAGCCGCTCAGTCATCCGGGAAAATGAGTTTTCTTTTGAAGACAACGCCATCCGCAGTGGGAAAAAGGTCTTCCGGATGAAGGTGGGAGCTGAGTCTGTGTTTGCCCCACTGCTTTACTGTCACTAAGAAGTGGAGAGCAGAATGTGACCCAGTGAGGGAGGCTGGTTAAGTCCCTCATCAGCTGTGTCCCACAGAGGGAAGCTGGCACTGTTTACAAATGCAGATTTGTGATGAGCTTTACAAATTCCTAACAGAGCTTTTTTGTTTCTGTAATTCCCTTCTTGGTTCTCATGTTCAGGTGGGTTTAGGTGTTCTGCTGGCACAACTCATGCCTCAGCCCTGCTGTGGGCTCTCTGCTAGGCAGTGCAGCCCCCTCACCCAGGGTCATGTGCAGCAGCAGCAAAGGCCATCCCATTCTCTGCTCTCTTATCCTGACTTTTCTCTCCTGCTCCTCCAGAAGGAAGCCCAGATCAAGTTCCATGTCCTGCTCACCTCCTATGAGCTGATCACCATTGACCAGGCGGTGCTGGGCTCCATAGAGTGGGCATGTCTGGTGGTGGATGAAGCACACAGGCTGAAGAACAACCAGTCCAAAGTAGGTGGCAGGCATTTGTGAGTGATTTTTTTCCTCTCTTTAACATCCTCTAGCATTAAAAGTCCTTCAGCAGTGGGAGAGCTGCTAGCCTGGCTGCCTGACAGCCTGACAGTCCTTGGATGGGCTGCTGTGGAAGGGAATTGATCCCTCTCCCTCCTCTCCCCTTTACCTGAGGCTAAGCAAAGTTTCCAGCCCTGGGACCTTCACACTGTCCCCAGAACAGGAGAAGGCAGGCAGTGGGACACAGGGACACCCAGGGTTGCTGGCTGTGCTCACTAGGGATGTCTGGCAGCAGGATATGCCAGCTGCCCTCTGTTCTTTGTGCCCAGCAGGGACGGGACACTACTCAGTCTCCATGTGCCATCTGCAGAGTGCCCAGGTGACACATTGGCCCCTTGCAGCCCTTGTCACCTAAACTTGTTTCTTTTCCAGTTCTTTAGAGTATTGAACAGCTACAAGATCGATTACAAGCTGCTTCTCACAGGGACTCCACTCCAGAACAACTTGGAAGAGCTCTTCCACCTGCTCAATTTCCTGACTCCAGAGAGGTTTAAGTAAGTTGCACTTACCTGAGCCATCAGGGTGGCTCCTTGCTCTGGCTTTAGCTCTGCTTGGGTCCAGGCACACAAGCATTATCTCATCATGTGCCTCGAGAGCTCTCCCTTGGTTTTTAAGTCATGAAGCAGCAGATCCCTTTGTTCTCTCATGCCCCTGTTGCTCAGTGCCATGGGGGTCTGGCTGCTTCCACAGCAACCTGGAGGGGTTCCTGGAGGAGTTTGCAGACATCTCCAAGGAGGACCAGATCAAAAAGCTCCACGACCTGCTGGGTCCCCACATGCTGCGGCGGCTCAAGGCCGATGTGTTCAAGAACATGCCGGCCAAGACAGAGCTGATTGTGCGAGTGGAGCTGAGCCAGATGCAGAAGTGAGTGATTCCAGCACACTCCCCCAGGGGGTCTGGCTTTCCCCCGGCATGGTGGGGTGTCAGAGAGGATTGGGGTGTCAGAGACACTCTGCTGGCCTTGGCCCTAGTGTAGGAAGAGCTTTGTGTCTCACAGAGGAGCGAGTTCCACGAGGTTCAGTTGGGCTCTGTGCAGGCTGGGGGGCTCAGCAGGAAGTGTTTGATGCATGGCAGGCTGGCAGTGTGGCTCTGCCAGTTCTGGGGGCACAGAGGAGATACTGAGGGTGAACCTCCTTCTCCTCAGCACTGTGGCACAGCTGCTGGTGTGCCTGGGTCAGCCTGGAGCATCACTGCTGGGCAGGGCTGCTGGGCTGGGAAGGGCCTATTGCTTGTTCTCTGGTGGGGCAGGAGGGTTTGGCTGGCACCCAGCAAAGGGGGGTGTTTGAGGAGCTGTGCCCCCTAGTCCATCCCACTGCCAGGGCTGTGATCCCTGCAGAGTGATTGAACAGACCTGGCCTTGGGCTCAGGGTGCTGAACTGCTTTTAAAACCCTCCAGATGTCCCTGTTGCATCTCCAGTGACATGACAGGGGTTTAGTTCAGTGCTGTCCTGTTTGTGCCAGTCCCATACCTGCCCCAACTAACATGATGTCTGTCCCATCCCCACTCCTGCAGGAAGTACTACAAATTCATACTGACAAGAAACTTTGAAGCCCTGAATTCAAAAGGTGGTGGGAACCAGGTTTCACTGCTCAACATCATGATGGACCTGAAGAAGTGCTGCAATCACCCGTACCTGTTCCCTGTGGCTGCTGTGGTATATCCCCTGCCCTTTCATCCTGGGACATGTCTCAGAGTATTGGGTGGGGGCTGCTTCCATCATGCTTTGGTTTGGTTAACACTGTGGGTTTCCATGTGAGTGGTTTCATACAAGGATTTTGGTTTGGAAATGCAAGTGAAGTTCTCCATGAGGTTAACACAGGTTGTCCTCACTGGGTCTGACCAGGCTGCTTTTACAGGAGGCCCCAGTGCTGCCCAATGGATCCTACGATGGGAATTCTTTGGTCAAATCTTCTGGGAAACTGATGCTGCTCCAAAAGATGCTGAAGAAGTTACGGGATGGGGGTCACAGAGTTCTGATCTTCTCACAGGTGAGTGCAGGGAGGGATTAATAATAAATACATTTTTAAGGGATTTTTTTTTTGTTTTGTATGGGAATTTTGTGCTGGGAACAGAGAGAGATAGGTGGAAGAGCTGATGACAGCCATCACAGTTGTGATGGAAGGGCTATTCCCTAGCTCTCTCCCACGGGAGTGCCTGTCATGTTTAAGAGGTCTGTTAGCTGGGGATAGAGAGGAGACAACAGTCATGGTGCTCCCCCTCAGAGAGGGTCAGTCAGACACGATTCCCTCCTGCTAACAGCTGCCTGTAGAAGATGAGATACCAGTGTCACTCCTCTGGCAGCTGCCTGTGGACCATGCTCTGCCACTGGCCATGCTCTGCCATTGGCTGTGGTCTACCCCCAGCACCGTGGCCTCTGGGTTGTGGTCGTGGTCAGGGACCATGGTGGGGTAGGGCAGGTCCCCAAAGGGAGGCAACTCATGCCAGGATCACCTTGCCCTGCAGATGACAAAGATGCTGGACTTGCTGGAGGATTTCCTGGAATATGAAGGCTACAAGTACGAGCGGATCGATGGGGGCATCACTGGTGGCCTGCGCCAGGAGGCCATCGACAGGTTCAATGGTACTTGCCTTCCTGCCTTGCTGAGGAGCGGGCAGGGGATGGCAGTGTGTGGCTGGCAGTGTGCCAGCTGCCTGTGCCCGGAGCTTGTGCCAAGCACTGGCAGGTGCACCTGCCTGAGGCAGTGGGGGCTGCTCATACCATGCCTTCAAACCCTTGAGTCGTTCCCTCAAGGAACCCTGAGCGTGCCAGTGGCCACTCAGCCAGAGGGGTTCCCGCCTTTCCCTTCAAGGCCTTGGCAAACAGAGCTCTCTCTTCATTCTGGAGCTGTGTTCCCCAGTGCCTGGTTCCCAGAGAGTGATGTGTTTTCACTCCTTGCCTCCCCTGCCTCTTGCTTGGCAGCTTTGAGCAGTGGTTCCCACTGTTCTGTCCCCCTGGTGCAGTGCTGCTCCTCCCTATGAGCCACACTCCCTTCTGTCTGACCTGTTCCCACCTCTGGGTTTGTCATTCTCAGCTCCTGGGGCTCAGCAGTTCTGCTTTCTCCTCTCCACTCGTGCTGGTGGTCTGGGCATAAACCTTGCTACGGCCGACACTGTCATTATTTATGATTCTGACTGGAATCCTCACAATGACATCCAGGTTTCTGACTTTCCCTTTTCCTTGCTGTGTAGTAAGTACCTCTCTGGCTCTGCCCTTTCTTTGCACACCCTCACTGGGATTTCAGTCTCTTCTACCCAGAGCTGCCAATACTTTCTGCTGTGTTTGTGGGGTGTGTTTCTGCTCAGCAGCCCCACTTCCCACACCCTCTGGCCTCATCCCAGCCTCTCTCTCCTGCGGGATTATTGCTTCTTCCTCATGCTTGTTCTCAACCGGGTGGGCCCTCGTCTTGTGCAGCCTGGAGGGTGAGATGCCTGGCCCCCTGGGCTGGCTGGCACAGTGCTCCCCTCGCCAGCTCCGTCCTCTGCCCGCAGGCGTTCAGCAGAGCCCACCGCATCGGGCAGAACAAGAAGGTGATGATCTATCGCTTTGTGACCAGAGCCTCCGTGGAGGAGAGGATCACCCAGGTGGCCAAAAGGAAGATGATGCTCACCCACCTGGTGGTCCGCCCAGGGCTCGGCTCCAAGTCGGGCTCCATGACCAAGCAAGAGTTGGATGACATCCTCAAGTTTGGGACGGAAGAGCTCTTCAAGGATGATGTGGAGGGTGAGCTGGGGATACTCTGTGTGAGGCAGGGCCCTCTCTGAGCTGCTGGGACTCGCTCTCCTCTCCTTGTGCCCACAGGCATGGTGTCTCAGGGACAGCGGATCGCCATGCCAGATGCTGTCACCCCTTTTTCTGACACACTGTCAACCAAAGGGGGTTCAGCGACTCCCAGCATGAAAAAAAAGCACGGTGGCACCCCACCAGGTGTGTAGCCCCTCTTGTTGGGGTGTCTCATTCCCTTCCCTGGCCTTTCACCTGACCTGAGCCCACCTGTCTCAGGAACAGGCTGTCCAGCACCCCGCTCTGTGCTGCCATTCCCCTTGCTCTGCTCTGCAGGTGACAATAAGGATGTGGATGACAGCAGTGTGATCCACTACGACGATGCTGCCATTTCTAAGCTTTTGGACCGAAACCAGGATGCAACTGATGACACAGAGCTGCAGAACATGAACGAGTATCTCAGCTCCTTTAAAGTGGCCCAGTATGTTGTGAGAGAAGAGGACGGTGTGGTAATGTGATCAGTATCATGTCTTACAATCCCCCCTTTGTGCATCCCTCTGTGTTTCCTCTGCTCTGTCTCCCGTCCCTGTGAGCATTTGGTGCAGGGCAGGACCCCTCCCTGTTCTCTCTCTGCAACTGCTCAAGCCCCTTGTCTCTGGCTCTGCAGGAAGAAGTAGAACGTGAGATCATCAAGCAAGAGGAGAACGTGGACCCCGATTACTGGGAGAAGCTGCTGAGGCACCACTATGAGCAGCAACAGGAAGATCTGGCAAGGAACCTGGGGAAAGGGAAGAGAATCCGCAAGCAGGTCAACTACAACGACACCTCACAGGAGGACCAAGGTATGTCCTTGGCTCACAGGACAGACAGACAGGCAGAACTGTCACTTGGCATTTCTCTGCAGGTGGTAGATTGCCTGGCTCTGTGCTTCCCAGATTCCTAAACTTTCCAGGATAGAAATTCTTCAAAGATTTTTTCTTTTTATATTTTGGTCTGTAAACTGTGGTTTTGCTGGAAGAATTTAGGAAAGACATGTCTGTAAGCAACATATTTCAAAATGTTTTTTTTTGTATAGCAGAATGCTATTTTTTTTTTAAACCTGAGAATGTGATTTCCTGTTGCTGTGTCTCCCTTTACTGCTGCCTGGCAGTGGCTGCCTGTCACACCTGTGGGCAGGGTCTGACCTGTCCAGCACATCCTTCCCAGGCAGGGTCTTCTAATCTGGCCTCCCTTGTTCTCTGCAGAGTGGCAGGATGACCTCTCTGACAATCAGTCAGAGTACTCCATCGGCTCTGAGGATGAGGATGAAGACTTTGAAGAGAGGCCAGAAGGCCAGAGTGAGTTGATATGTTTGATACTCCCTGGGACTTTGCTCTGCAGGGAGTCCTTAGAACTTGAGAGCATCAGGAATGTCTGGGTTGGAGGGACTGGTGTGCCCAGGGCCTCTGTTCAGGGAGATATGTCCCTTCTTGCTGTCAGGTGAGGAACTTCCCAGGGCAGGGAAGGTAGGTGGCTTCTTCCTTGGCCTCTGCAGGGCTGTGCTGTGGTCCACCATAAGGACCAGGCATGGTCCTCCCTTGCCCAGGAAGGGCAGAGGAGTCTCCTGGTCTGGGGTGCAGTGGCTGGAAGGGCCCCCCTAACTGGGATGGCTGCTCTGGCAGGTTCTGCTCCTGTCAGGAGGGAGTGCAGGAAGCCTGGGGCACATGAGGTGTCCTTCCTCACCTGCCTGGCCTGTCCATCACTGTGGCTTTTTGGCTCTAGGTGGCAGAAGACAATCCCGGAGACAGCTAAAGAGTGACCGGGACAAACCTCTCCCTCCTTTGCTGGCAAGAGTTGGGGGGAACATCGAGGTGAGCCTCAGCCTCAGGGCACAGTGATGCCCGGGCTGCCCTGGTCCAGCAGTGCCTGTCACAGCCGTGAGGCTCTGGGATGCCACATGCTGCCGAGGCCGTGCTGTGATCCCAGTGATGCCTCCACTTGCTGCAGGTTCTGGGCTTCAACGCCCGGCAGCGCAAGGCGTTCCTGAATGCCATCATGCGCTGGGGAATGCCACCCCAGGACGCCTTCAACTCCCACTGGCTGGTCCGGGACCTGCGAGGGAAGAGCGAGAAGGAGTTCAGGTACAGGGAGTCCTGGCAGGCAGGTGAGGTTGAGAACCTTCACCGTGGGCTCCTTTTGGGGAGGCAGATGTTTCATTGAAAGGGCACCTCTTGTTCCTTTCCTGGATGTGAGACTTCCCGTGCCCATGGGTGACAGGGGACCGTGGGGGTGCTGGGCTGAGCAGGGAGACCACGGGCCAGGACTGAGGTCTGGCTTCCCCTGCAGGGCCTACGTCTCTCTCTTCATGAGACACTTGTGTGAGCCTGGGGCCGACGGTGCCGAAACCTTTGCGGATGGTGTTCCCCGGGAAGGGCTGTCACGCCAGCACGTGCTGACTCGCATAGGGGTCATGTCACTAGTAAGGAAGAAGGTGGGTGAGTAAAATTATAAATGGGCCAATTCAGGAATGTTCTGGAGACTTGTCCCAGCGGGGTGGGTGCAGCAGTCCTGCCACTCAGGTCCCTGTGGGCCTGGACGTGCCGACTCCGTGGCACCAGCTGGGAATGTCCCAGCTCTGTTTGACCAAATGTGTGTCCGGCCCAGGTCCAGGAGTTCGAGCATGTCAACGGGAAGTACAGCACCCCAGATCTGGTTCTCGAGGGCCCAGAGAGCAAGAGATCCAGTGAGGTTGTGTCTTCAGATCCCAACACACCCGTGCCAGCCAGCCCAGCACACATGCACACAGCACCGGGGCCCCTTGCAGGTAGCCAGGGGGTCCTGGCTGGGGTCTGACTTGGGAGGGAGGTGGGCAAAGACACCAGGAGCTCTTGCAGGTGTGCAGCCCATGGGGCCATGCTCAACAGCTTCTTGGCTTTGCTCTACCTACAGAAAAAATAGAAGCACAACTGGGGTTCCATGAGGAAAAGGACTTAGTGGAGCAGAAGCCCAGGAATGTGGCTGACAACCAGGTGAGGCAGCTTCATTCAGCATCTCCTCCAAGAAGCCTCCCCTGATCTTCCCAGGAACTCGGGGCACTCCCTGGGGAAGGGAGGGCTGGGCTGATCCAGGGTGGGTGTTTGGTGTTAAGGTGCCTGTGAACACTGAGAAGGTGGAGAACAAAGAGCACCCAGAAAGCTGCGATAGCAAGGAGAGGCCGAGGGAAGAGAAGCAAGAGGAGAGTGAAAATGCTGAGGCTTCTCCCGAGCCCCCAGTGAAAGGTGAGGCTGTGGCTCTTCTCCATGTCACTGTGGGAAACATGAATGTCACAAGGTCCTGCAGAAATTCCTGAAACAACAGGTTGTAAGTGATGGGAAATGCTGATTTGGAGGGGCATTTTCTGTTCCTTGCAATAAGTTTCTGCAGATGTCTCAGAAGAGGGAAAAGCAAGTACGTTTTCTTGATAAAATGCAGAAGAATGTTCCCTTTAAACTTTTTTGAGCACCTCGAACGTAGAAACAATAGTTACGTTACTCTAAAAGGGAAAATGTGTCTAGACAAGTAGGTTGTTCCCTGCAGAGTGTTTTCCATGTCAAATGTTTCTTTTAGGCTTATTCCCGTCTGCAGACGAGGGAATTCAAGAACAAGAGAAGCCTTTGGAGAAGGTGGAGTTGAGCAGCAGCCCAGGGAAGGGGGAGGACAAAGAAGTCAAACCAGGTGAGGCGTGAGGAGGCTTTGGAGCGAAAAGAGTGGGAGGAGTCCCTGGAGTGAGGCCAGTGCCTGGTGCAGTGATGGAGTTGCCTGTGGGGTGATGGCAAGGATGCCTTTGGCATCAGTACTAGGGAGCCACAAGCAAGAACAATACCCCATTGGGGTGGGCACTGCCTGTGCTAACAATGGGCCCTGCTAGGAGGGGCAGGGTCAGCTGCTGTGGGGCAGAGAGAGGCTGGAGGCTTTTTGAGCAGTGACTGTAACGGGGAGTTCCTCTGGCAGCTGATGGGACAGCGGTGGCACCACGGGGTCTTGTGGCAGAGCACAATTTAGACAGGCCAATTCCTTGTGTTTGCTGAGCAGACAGCAAGGAGGAGGACAAGGAACAAAATGAGGCCCAGCAAAACGGTGACAAAGAGGAAGATGAGGATGGAAAAGATGACAGAAACATGAACTTCCGATTCATGTTCAACATTGCTGATGGTGGCTTCACAGGTGAGAGTGAGAGATGAGGCCTCGGCCTCTCCTGCAGAGCTGCTGCGGAGGCTCTGAACCTGTGCAAGAAATGTGACCCCTGTCACAAGCTGCAGATGGGCTGGTGCTTCTCTGGCAGCAGCAGACCTGGGTCTGTGCTGTCCCCCTGGCCCTGGGAGCTTCCATCGCTGTGCACTGACCCGCAGCCTGACCGGGCTGTCTCCCTTCTGCTTCTGCTTCCACAGAGCTGCACACGCTGTGGCAGAATGAGGAGAGGGCTGCCATGTCCTCTGGCAAGATCTATGACATCTGGCACCGCCGACACGACTACTGGCTGTTGGCAGGAATTGTCACGTACCCTTTGACTCGGCGGGAGTGGGAGGCAGCGAGGCGAGAGAGGCCTCTCTGGGGTGTGGGAGCTGGGCTGGCGGTGACAAGCAGGGAGGGGGTTTGGGCCCGCAGTGGGCAGGCTGTTGGCTGGCTGGTTCTGCCCTTGACAGCCCCTGCACCAGTCATGGCTATGCCCGCTGGCAGGACATCCAGAACGACCCACGCTACGTGATCCTGAATGAGCCTTTCAAGTCGGAGATACACAAGGGGAACTACCTGGAGATGAAGAACAAGTTCCTCGCCCGGCGGTTCAAGGCGAGTGGCAGGTCCAGGGCTGGTGAGTCCATGCCAGTGGGGGGACCAGAGCAGACCTGAGGCCAAGGATGAGTTTGCCAGAGCCCTCTGGGAGCGGAGCAGGGAGTGGGCTTTGCAAGGGGCTTCATGGTTTACTGGTTTATGTTGGAGCGAGTTCTGGTCCTGAGTCTTTCTCCTCCCGCCCCTCCCAGCTGCTGGAGCAGGCCCTGGTGATCGAGGAGCAGCTGCGGAGGGCAGCGTACCTCAACATGACCCAAGACCCCAGTCACCCAGCCATGGCCCTGAACGCTCGGCTGGCGGAAGTGGAATGCCTTGCTGAGAGCCACCAGCACCTCTCCAAAGAGTCCCTGGCTGGGAACAAACCTGCCAACGCTGTCCTGCACAAGGGTGCGTGCCTGCAGGGCGTGGGGAGTCTGACCCAGGGCTGGTAAGGGTTGCCCTGACCCTGGGGAACCCAGCCAGGAGCTGCCTGCTTCTCCCAGCTCGTTGGGTCTGGTGGGCGCTCCCCCCTGAGCATCCCCCACTCTGCTCACAGTGCTGAATCAGCTTGAGGAGCTGCTGAGTGACATGAAGGCCGATGTGACACGCCTGCCCTCCATGCTGTCCCGCATCCCACCCGTGGCTGCCCGGCTGCAGATGTCAGAGCGGAGCATCCTCAGCCGCCTGGCCACCCGCGGAGGGGACCCAGCTGCCCAGGTCAGAGGGGATGGGCACAGAGCCTCTCATCGTGGAGGTCATGGCAAGGCGAGGGCTGCAGGCCCATGTCTTTTCTCCCTCCTTGCCTTCCCAGGGCTCCTTTGGCTCCTCCCAGATCTACAACAACAACTTTGGGCCAAATTTCCGTGGCCCGGGTCCGGGCGGGATTGTCAACTACAGCCAGATGCCTCTGGGACCCTACGTGACTGGTAGGTCCGGGTTTTGCTCTTGGGCAGAAGAATTCAGGGTGTGGGTTTGGGCACTCCAGGAACATCATCAAAGGATAGCAGTGATCAAGGTGTTTCCTCTCTCACCACAGATATTTAGCCGTTCCCACGAGTTTCCCCTGCAGCTCCCATTCCTAGCTGAGGTAAGGCTGCACTCACCACTCTCCACTTGCCCACACAAGCGGGGGGCTGTGGGGGTTCCATTTTGGGATCCCCCCCAATGCTGGTGTCTGGCTGTGCCTCTGGCTTGAGCAGCCGCAATGGAAGTGGGAGCAGATCCTCCCCACAGCCCTTCCCATGTGCCCGAGGTTGGCACGTGGGGAGGGTCCGGACCCTGCTGATGGGCAGCCCTCCCTTCTCGCAGCAGCCCCGGGGGACAGGCCCTGGCCCTTGGCCGTGAGCCACCGTGGCCAGAGGACGGCGGGGGGATCGTGCCGGCACTGCCTGCGTGGGAGATGAGCTGCCACCGGCACTGCCGGGCTGTCCTGCCCCCCCTTCAAGTGTGCTTTGCCTGCTGCGGCCCCCGCGGGAGCGGCGGGGCCGGGGGTTCGTGTCTGTGTACATTTTTTGCACTTTCTTATTGAAGACTTGAAGAGTTTGTCTGGGCGAGGTGGGCTGAGGGGAGGGAGGGATGGAGTCGCAGTGTTTGTCTGGTTGTGTTGGCACATGTGGGGTGAGGGGAGGCCGGAGGTGCCCTGTGTCCCTCCCAACGGGCTGTGCCAGGCTGCCCGAGCCAGCTCCTGCTCCCCAGCTGTCCTGCAAGGGCCATTTCTGCATCCTCGTGGTGTTTGAGGGAGCCCACACCGGGCGCTGCCCCGGTGGGAGCCCTGGCACTGCTGTGGTGTGGCCAGGGGTCCGTGTGTGCCGCGTGTGGGGCAGGAGGGTGGAGGGGATGCGGGTGGGATGGAGGGGGCACCTGGAGCTGGGACGGGACACCCCGAGCGTGGTGACACCGGCAGCTGTAAGCAACGTCCTCGCATCTGCTTTGTGCTCCGTGTGTCCCGGTTTCTGTTCTCTGTGTTTTAATAAATCCTTTGGGAAGGACGCAGTGCAGTGTGGCAGCAGGGTGGTGGCTGGGGTGGCCCCGGGGAGGGCAGGGAGGGTGGCCTTGGCAGTCACAGTCCCTGTGTCACCCCGCACACACAGGTACAGACACACACTCCTGCAGAGCTGCCCCTCCCAGCCCCAGCTCACACCCTGTGCACACGGACACACAGACATACGTGAGGATGTGTGTGTATAGGTACAGATATGTGATCTTTATCAGTGCACATAGACACATCTACCTCTTCATATATAGCATGTGTACATCCATGTACACACGTGTAGATATACACAGAATTGAAAGTTTTAGATACATGGATGGAGATATATCTTTATGTGAGCAGACACAGATGTAATGATGCATAGGTGTGTGCAGCCACACCTATGTGTGTGTGTATATGTAATATAGATATGTATATATATAATATACATGTATATTATACATGTATAAACAGTGTATTTTTAGTTTTAGTACATGTGTGTTTGTGTACATATGTAACTAGAGCTGTATGTATATATGCCTATATGTATATATAGGCATAGGTACGGGTAGCTAACAGATACATGTACATACCTATATATAGGTATGGATGTATAGATCTATATTTACAGAGGTGTATATACACATAAATGTGTCTGTGTATATCTAAGTTTACACGTATTTGTAATTTATGTATGTATACATATGCACTTGAATATGTAGATATGTCTGTACCTCCATGTCTATCTCTGTATGGATATATAGGTATATCCATCTGTGTGTATATATACACAGACACATGTACTTGTAATTTTTATCTATTTATACATGGGTGTAGCTAGAGATACAGCTAAGGGCGTAGAAATATACCAGACACATAGTATATGTGTGTATGTACACAGATACACATTTGTATTTGTGATTTCATACATACGAGTGTGTACCACAACCACTGATGTAGTTCTGCAGACAGAAGTACATGTATAGGCAAAGGTGTGTAGGTGCAGGTAAATCCATAAAGTGTATGTATATATGTATGTGGATATATAGATATTGCCAAAAATGTTTGTTCTGCACAGACTATGCAGAGAGCTAAAAGATATATATAGCTATAGCTGTATCTCTCTCTAGATATCTGTGTATCATATATACCATATCTCTCTCTATATATAGCTCCTTAGCTATATCTATCATGTAAGTATATATATAGCTATATATATCTAGATATATGTATCTATACCTATATCTAAATCACAACTATCTCTGTATCCATATGTATATATGGCATATGTTTATATATACAGAGATGAGTATTTAGTTACAGAGCTGGGTATGGATATAGATTTATCTGCATATACACACATTTATACACACATCTATGTATCTCTATAATTTTCATGTGTGCACATACCCATACAAACATGGATGCTGCTACAGCAATATATTTACATGGATATGTACACATCTATGTATTGCATACATGGATATATACATCGAGCTGTGTATGTCTGTATATACACACGTGTCTACATGTGTGTACACATTATGTATGTAATTTTCAGAGGCATGTGTACATACCTGTATACATACATGTATAAATAGGTATTGATCACTGTACAGACTGAAATAACTGCAGGGACAGAGGTGGAGGTAGAGCTACACCTGTACCTGTGTGTGTACACACACCTGTAATGGTTGGATGTGGGTGTGTACAGAGGCCCTTGAATTTCAGTAGCTTTGTACAGATACAGCTTAAGGGTCTGTGGGCCACGTTCACCTCCACAGCTGCTGTGTGCAAACTTACATGTCTGTATGTCCTTCTGTGTCTGTGTGTCCCTCTGTGACTGTATGTCCTTCTGTGTCTGTATGTCCTTCTGTGTCTGTGTGTCCTTCTGTGTCTCTGTGTCCCTGTGTCCCTGTGTGTCTGTATGTCCCTGTGTCTGTATGTCCCTGTCTGTCTGTATGTCCCTGTCTGTCTGTATGTCCCTGCGTGTCTGTATGTCCCTGTGTGTCTGTATGTCCCTCTGTGTCTGTATGTCCCTCTGTGACCGTATGTCCCTGTGTGTCTGTATGTCCCTGCATGTCTGTATGTCCCTGTCTGTCTGTATGTCCCTGCGTGTCTCCACGTGTGTCCGTGCACACACACACTCCCACACTTGCCCACACACACTCCCACAGCCCAGCCCGGCCCTTCCTCACGGCAGAGCCCAACCCTGGGCTGGGTGGGGGCACCCCGGGCGTCTCTCACAGGGAACCCCCTCCCTGTCACCTCCCCAACCCCTCTCTCCCAGGAGCCGCAGCCCCACGGTGCCGGTGCCGGGCTGGTGGTGCCGGCGGCGCAGGGCAGAGGCAAGGGCTGGGGAACAGCTTCGTGTTGTCGGCCTCGTGGGCGTACAGCACCCGTGTGCACCCCACGCCCGCCGCCTCCGGCAGCGCGGGGGCGNCTGCGCCCCAGAGCCAGGTCGGGCGGCCGTGGCGCCGTGTCCGGGGCAGCTCGGGCGGGAGCGCTGGCTCTCGGTGCTCGTGGTGTGAACCACACTCTCCACTTTGCTCCAACAAAGCGTAAGCAAGCGAACGGGCGGCGAGGGCTGCGCGGCGAGCGGCGCGCTTAGGATCTGTAGTCCTTCTTGCTGTAGGGTTTGTTGCCCAGGATGCTATCGATCTCGTGGACGATGGAAGACGACAGCTTTGGAAGGACCTGCCAGGGATAGGGGCGATGCTGGGAGTCGGGAGCGTGACCGTGGTGTGCGCGGGAGGATGCAGTCTGTGGTGAGACGTGGCCGTGCCGCTCTCACCGCCTCCACCCCTCCACAAGCCCCAGCTTGCCAGCTGGGTGACCCAGTTAGGGAGAGCATGGGTCGGGCCGACCCTGCCCCCTCAGCCCAGCAAAGCCTCGTCTCTGCTGTTTGCCTTCGTGCCAAGCAAAACCCATCGTGGAGCCGGGTTTGCAGCCCTTTCCCTGCACAGCAGCAGTGAGTGCTCAGGGCACACATCACTGGCTGGGAGCACTGACCTGTATTGCTCCAATATTCTCCATCAGCTGGTCAGCATTGGAGGCCCCCAGTAAGACAGAGCTGACACCCTCGTTGCGCAGGCACCAGGCTGGGGAGGAGGGAGAGCAGAGCATGAGCACAGCCCAGCTGCCCCAGTGTAAAACCCAGCAACCCTGTCCCCCCGTGCCCTTACCGATGGCGAGCTGGGGCAGGGTGCAGCCCAGGCGCTCAGCAATGGCCTGCAGCTCCTTCAGCTTTGCCTGCTGCCGCCGGCCCTCCTCACTCAGGATCTTGTCCTTCAGCCACTGGTATCCCTTGGAGGAGTGGGAAGGGATGTCATTTTTGGATCAAGGTGTACTGGCACCTTACACAGGCAGGGCATCCCCAAACTCCCTGGATCCTGACTCCTGGAACTTGTGCTCCCATGGGGATTTTGCAAGGCCCCTGGCCCCCCTCTCCCAGCCCTGTCCATTCCAGTGTGCCCTGGCCCCGGTGTGGCTCACCTTCAGCGAGGCACGGGAGTAGGGAGGGATCCCCCCGTCGTACTTCCCCGAGACGATGCCACAGGCCAGTGGGGACCAGGTCATGGCTCCAACGCCTGGGAACAGAGCAGAATGGGGGATGCTGCTGCTGCTCCCAGCTCTCCCAGGGACTGTGGCAGGCATGGGGAGCACTGTGCTTTGGGGAGCTGGGGAGGGACCCCCATCACCATACCTATCTTGTGGAAGAGCTCAGGCAGCTGCACCTCCACTTTTTCCCGCTGGAACATGTGGTACTCAGCCTGCTCGCAGATCGGTGGGATCAGGTTGAACTGCCGGGCCACAGAGTACGCCTCCTGCAGAAGAGCCAGGACCCTCAGTGCCCCGCTGCCCCCCTTGCTGAGCCCCCCAGCCAAGCCCTGAGCAGCCACCCCAAAAAACAATTAAGGCTCAGGCGCATCTGCACACACTTGGCTGCTGTCTAATTAAATCAGCGTCAGCGCCATCACCGGGGCTGCTCCACCGCGGCCGCCCCAGTCCCCCGGACCCCTACCATGATCTCCATGGAGCTCCAGCGTGAGGTCCCCCAGTACATGGCCATCCCCTGGTTGATGACGTGGGTCATGGCTCGCACCGTCTCTGCCGGGAGGGAAGGAGAGAGCGGCAGGCAGGGGTTAGCAGGGGCTGCACTGGCAGAAGGGAGTTTGCACCGTGCTGATGGCTCGTGAGCATCCCACTTCCCAACGCTGCAGTGGGAGCTGGGTCGTCTCCAAGGGATGCTTGCAGAGGAGCGGGATGGGGACACAGGGAGCAGCCACTCAGGATGTGCCAGGGACCACAGCTGACCTGACATGCTGCTGGCGGTGCTGGGACTCTCCTGGCACAGAGAGCAGCCTGAGGCTCTTGCAGTGGCCCCACAACCTGTGGGGTTACCAGCACCAGCACCGCTGCAAGGAGATAGACTGATGCATCCCCATGCATGGAGACCCAGGGAGGGAAGCCTGGACCCCATGCTTGGGGGTCTGGGGAGGAGCCAGCACTGAGCCATGCGGGCTGGGACCAAGCCAAGGCGCGCTCCTGCAGCCAAAGGCGGGCGGCGGGGAGAGCGAGGGGCACAAGGCTCGACTGGCCAGCACTGGGGCACACACCCCAGAATGCTCCCAGTGAGGAGGGACCCTGCTGCAGACCCCAGCATGGGCCAAGGGCACCCCATGGCAGGACCCTGGAGGGGCAGGAGCCTCTCTGCTTTTTTTTCTTTTAACTGCAGGACAGTCTGAAGGGCCGGGGGGTGTTTGTGTTGTGCTGCTGCTGCCTCTGCATTTCATGGCGGGGTTTGCTTGAGGGGGGGATAAGGGATGGGGGTCACAGGAGTGGGGGCTCTGGCCCCGGAAATGCCGCTGGGACGGGCAGCGGCTGGCGGGCAGAGTGCGGGCAGGGAGTACCTTCTATGATGAAAGTCCTGGACTTGGAGGAACTAAATGGGTCCCCTGGTGATAAAAGAGAGATTTAGAGAGAGTGGAGTCACTGCTGTTGGGATGGGGGCAGTGACCTGCCACCACGCCACAAACCCGCCACGCCATGGCCTGAGGGGGTCCTGGCGCCGGGCAGGGGGTGGCAGAGGTCCATGGCACGGACTGACCGTGGCAGCGAAGGAGCGGATTCTGCTCAGGAGGGAAAATGCCCTTGAAACACAAGCCTGGCGCAAACCAACTGCGATGGCGACGAAAGGCGGCGGGAGGAGTGTGGCACTGTGGTTCACCCACCTTCCATCGGCGTGTTGGGGTCGGGCCGGTTGGCAAACACCACGTCCACATAATCCAGCTGCAGCCGCTCCAGCGACGCCTTCAGACCTGCAGCATGGACAGGGCCATCAGGGGCACTGGGCCCTGCGCTGCCACAGGTGAGTCAGCTGCTGTGGCACAGCCTGAGGCCGGGGCCAGCAGCACCCAGAGAGCATCCCTGTCCCTACCCCTACCTTCTATGATGTGTTTTCGGGACAGGCCCCTCTCTGTCTCGGCCCTGGAAAAGCAAAGGTGGGTAAGAGCCTGGCCTGTGCTGACCAGTCTGCCACAGGGTGGGCATTACCTACTTTCCTCCCCAGAAGATTTTGGTGGTGATGACCAGGCTGGACCGTCTGCAGGGAGAAAGAGAGTCAGCAGCAGTGGCACCCACAGATCCCCACACACCCTGCTCACGCCCTGCCCGCATGCAGTCCTGCCCAGGACTGCTCTGCCAGCTTTCCCCAGCCCACCAGGACTGCAACAACAGCTTTGCCAGGGGTGATGTCCAGCTTACCTCCACCCTTTTTTCTTGATGATGTTCCCCAGAACCACCTCGGCCCTACAAGGAGAAGGGGACATCAGCTGCCAGTGCCCCAGCTGTTGTGGTTAAGGGGACTGGTGACAACGAGCAGCTCCAGATGGCCCCAGTCCCCAGCAGATTGAGAGGCAAACACAGTGGCCATGAGGACATTTTGCCCCTTGGCTGCAGCATCCAGAGCTGAGCTGACCCCCAACATGAGCTCACTAATTTTAAGTGAGTGCATGGACACATGGCAATACCCCAGGCCAGCCTGCTCTGGGCACAGCCACTGCTCACCATACTGGGAGGGTGCGTGGCTGCGCCCATGTGGCACAGGCCACCACAGGAAGCATAGGACTACGAGAAGTCCCCCCATGAGCAAGAACTCATAGCCCTGTCCTGGAAGCCACTTTGCAGCCAGCAAACACAGAATATTCCCAGTGTTGCCGTGATGTGGAAATGCTGGGGGCCGGGGCATGGGGTGAGGCCCCTATGCTGCTGCCAAAGCAGGGTACCTACTTGCCAGCCGCGTAGACTTCTGCCGTGTCAAAGAGATTAATGCCGTTGTCATAAGCTAAAGTCATCAGCTGCTCCGCCATCTGTGAGGAGAGAGCGGGGTCGGCGAAGGGGGTGACTGAGAGCCGGGGCACAGGCACGTGCGTGGAGCACTGGTGAGCACCCAGACCACAGCCACAGCTGTGCCAGCCCCAGCCAGGGAAAAGCTGGGGAGGGACGGAATGAGGGGGTGCAGCCTTACCTCGTCTGTGATCTGCCCGCCGAAAGTCACCCATGTCCCTGCAGGGGAGAGAGGGTGTGCGCACGGTGAATGCAGTGAGCACGGTGAGCAACGAGCGCCGCCGCCTCGAGCCCCCGGCCACCCACCCTGGCTCCCTCAGCACAGCCCCGGCACGTGGTGGCCACAGCTGGCTGGGCCGCGTGCAGCGCGGTGCTCCCAGCACGGCCCAGTCGCTTCCTATCGCATCAGAGAAAGAGAAAATAATTTGACAATTTCTGGGCTGTGACTCAAAAGGGCCGCGGGGCTGAGGAAAACCCTTTCCTTCCCTGTGCAAACACCGCTGGGGCCGGCGAGCGCCGCCCTTGCCGGGGAGTGCCGGCAGCCACTGCGGGACCGAGGGGATGCCGAGGGGCTGCGGCAAACCCTGGCACTTACCCAGGCCCAGGCAGGACACGCGCAGCCCAGACTTGCCGAGGTTCCTGGAAGACAAAGAGCATCAGGAAAGGCGCCAGAAAGCCCCAAAACACCATCTCATACATCCTGTGTGCTGCTGAACACAGTGGGCACAGGGGCTGGGAGGTGTGGTGGTCATCCCTGGCCTCATCCCTGGTCCCCATCCCCACCTGAGACAGTCCCACAACGAGGGTCTCCCTGCAACCAATTTAAGAGCCATCCCAGGCCGTGCATCCCATGGCTTGCTGGCAGCAGTGCCAGCACTGGTGCAAACATGTCTGGCAGAGTTATCGGGGGGACAATGGGCAGTGACCTTGTTAAAGCAGTTCCTCGTGACGAGGCTTGGGTGTCTGGTTGCCCTGAGAGTGCTGCTGGCAGGGGGGGTGAGATGGGAGCAGGGGGAACTGACATGCCAGTGATCAGGACTGAAGCATCCCACACATGGTATGAGTGGTGCCTGTTCTCTGCATCACAGATCAGGGAAGCACATGGCTTCCACAGGGCGAGGGTGCTTGGGAGCGGAGCAACATTCTGGAGAAATGGAGCACCCCAGAAATTTTGAGCGGCACAAGGAACTGGAGAACAGGTTTTGGGAAGGGGGCCGGGCTGGCAGACGCCTTTGCTGCAGTGATGGAGAGCCAGTTACTTGTTAAAAATGACAAAGGCTCGAGAAATGAGCATTAAAATAAATAAAGTGTAGGTGAGCCGCAGCAGCTCGCCCGCGCGGGTGTCGCATAGCAACCGACGGCACCGCCAGTGCCAGCACTGCCGACACGGGCACCGGGAGCCGGGCAGGGAGAGGCCACGGCCTGACCGTGGTGGCAGGGAATTGCTGGCTGTGCCGAGTCAGGACATCGTCCTGTGCTGCTGTCTTATTGCCCAGCACCTGGAGGGCTGGGCACACCCCTGGCCCTGTGGTCCTCCTGGGTAGGTGGCCATCACTGCTCCCACCTTTACAGCTTAAAGTGTGTTGAGCAGCTGCCCAATGGAGATACTGGCAGAACTTGTGAAGACCAAGCATCCCCCAATGCTGTGCCACAGCCCTCCTATCCTTTCCAGTCACTGCATCACTGTCCATCCAATACCCACCAGCAGGGACCCCCAAGTGGATCATCCACTGCCTGGGGGAGGGTGGTCCCAGTGTCCTGCTCCTCAGGATAGGGATGCAGCTGTGGGGCAGGAGCGTTGAGCCCTGAGGATGCCACCACAAAAGGCCCCAGCGCTGCTGCCACCAACACAACAGTTTGGTGTTTGAGAGCTGGAAGGAGCCACTCCAGCCTGCTCCCCAGTGCCTTGGTGAGGGGACTCAGCTGATTTGGACAATGCTGGTGGGTGATGCCTGGGCTCACCCCAGCGCTCTGATGTGCTTTGTGCCTAATGCTGGCACATCTGGGCTGCAGCGGAGGCACGTGGCTGCTGGCAGCTGGACTGTGGTGTGCAGGGTCACCCGGGGGGAGCCCCAGTACCACACTGGGGTGCACACTCAGACTCGGCAGGGGAAACCCCCAGCGCTCTGCCCCCAGAGCCGGAGACGTGGAGTGCGTGACCCCCGTGGGTGCTGGCCGGGGGGGCCCCATGTGCACATGCCACCCTTCATTACCAGACCCACCGTGGGCAGTCAGACCCAAAACCCAGCTTACGGTTTCGCGCTCGCTTTGCAGGGTAGTGAGTCTCCAGCAGCACTGTAAGTATGCCATGGCAGCCCGGATTAACGCTTGCATGACTCCCAGACCCTCCTCGGTTCGGCAGCCAACCCGTCTTGGCAGGCGCTGAGGATGCTGCTAATCCTACCCTGAATTTTAGGGTCCCTTCTCTCCCCCGTCCCGGAGATTTTACGCACGGCCGGATCTAAGCTGCCCCGAGGGGTCAGGAGCAAACAGCGAGGACGCACACGGAGGTGCACGGTCAGCACTTTTAGCGCCGAGAAACCGTCAGAAGCGGACGCGAGCCGGGAATTAGGGGAGCGCGGCCCCGCTGGCTCCCCAGACCCCTACGCCGCCCCGACCCCGGTGAGAAACAGGGAAAGCCCCAGCCGTGCCCGTTTCCTACCGGTATTTCATCCCTGGCTGCTTGACGCTGGACTCGCTGGAGGAGGGGACGTTCTGCACCGAGAGCTGCCCCAGGCTGCGGGCCACCATGGCCACCGCACGGAACTTGCCGCGAGTGCCGAGGCTGGGGCTGCCGGCATTCTGTCGGTTCAGCCGGTCCTCCGCACTCCGGCTCTTGATGCTGTGCTCGGAGCACACAAAGGAGACCTGCATGCTGCTCCGCCGGGCAGCAGCGCCAGCTGCCTAAATTTAGCCGGCGCCCCGGGCGAGGCGGGAGCTCCTCCCGNAATATTTGATGAGCTCAGGCAGCGAGGGAGCGGCACGCGGGCAGGTGGGAGCGGGAAGGGCAGCGCCGCTGCCAGGGCCCCCCGAGAGGCCGCGGCGGGGCAGGACTCCCCCGTGCCCCGCTGGGTATCTCCGAGGGCAGGGCTGCTGGCCCAGCCCCGGTTTGGGGCACAGCGGGGGCTAAGGCCGCTAGCCAAGGGGTCCTTCCTTGCCTCCCTCAGGCCACGCAGCGCAGCACGGCGTTCCCCTTGCACAGGTCCGAAACCAAACCCTCTGGCAGTAGAGCGTGTGCGCTGCCAACCACTGCTGGGCGAGAGCACGGGCGGCGGTGATGCCGGCGGCTCTCCCGCTGCAGAGCCCCGCTGTTTGCCGAAGTCGGGCCAGTTGTCCCCCTCAGGGCCACAGCCCCAGCAGCACATCCCCCAGATTTTGCCCAGTGCAAGCAAAGTGGAGCAAGGTGAACCCCATTCCCGAAAGTCCTGCCCAAGCAGGGACACAAGTCACTGCGCTACAGCACTGTCATGCAGCCGGGGCCACGTGCCCGCTGCCAGCACACGCCATCCCCTCAGGACGGAGCAAGATGCGGGAATAGGCTTGTGGGAAATTACTCACATTTGCCCCCAATCTAATGAGAAATCTTGTAATCTCCTCTGCTTCCCTCTGCCGCAAAGCTCCTTAGCTGGTAATCCTGCCAGCACCAGCGCTGGCGCTGGCTCCAGCACGGGGGGGTCCCAGCAGCAGTCAGCAGCCCCCGGAGGAGGAGAAACCCCACAGATTTTTGAGGGCAGCAGGGACATGGCCAAAGGAGAAGCACCTTTAGGGGTGCCTGTGCCAGCAGTTCCCATCAATAAGTAATGTCCCAATGAATATTTGATGGGCTCTTGCCACTGTGTAAATGTTACCGCGGTCATTGTGAGCAGAGGGGAACCTGACCCGCAGCATGGCACGACACGGCACAGTGCGGCACAGCAGGAGCTGGCAGAGCTGCCGGTTCCTGGGGGCTTTGCTGCAGTGGGAGGTGAGGAGGAACAGCCATCATCCCCAATCCTGTGACCCCAGCCAACCCTGAGCTGGGTTACTAGGGGTGCTGGGCCCTGCACACCATCACACCACCCATGTTATCAGGGGAGAGCAGCGAGGGCTGCACCACACAGAGCAGCCCCGTCACTCCAAGGGGCCGTGGCCACCTCTGCAGCTGCCCAGAGTCCTCCTGAGAAGGACAAATACCAGCTAAAATCCTGATACACCTTGCATTGGGACCCACATGCAAAATTAACGGCGCACCCACTCCTCGATGCACAGCCATCAGTCAGTCAGAGACGCACACCCGGCGGACGGTGTACACCCCTCAGATGGAGATGTACACCTGTGAGGGACAGACCGCCCTTTGGCAGCCGTTGGCTCTGGCTGCCTCAACTTGAAAGCACGGGGAGTGTTTGCATTTGCAAACGCCCAAACAGCAAATGGGAACGTCAGGTGAGAACTCAATCACCAAGCAGGTGAGCGCTAATGGCACTGACTGGCTGCCGCCTCTCAGAACACGCGGCGCCAGATCATCCCCCATGCCAAGGGCTTGGCTCCTCCTAGCCTTGGTGAGGCACAGGGAAGCCGAGGTGAGCACAGGTGAGAGTCAGTCTCCCGGTGAGGTGTCAAACCAGCACCACACGGCGTCCCCTGTGCTGTCCCCACAGCCTGGCGCTCACCGCCCTCGCGGCGCTCCCTTACCTGTACTTCATGCCAGTGGCGTGGGCGGTGCTGTCGGCCAGGGAGAGCCCGTGCATCCGCAGGAACTCCTCCAGTGTCTTCGCCCGTGCCGCCGCCCGCACGTCCCGCAGCCGCCGCAGCTCCAGCCCATCGGCCGCCCGGGGGGCTGGGGGCAGCCCCCACTCGGCAGTGGGCCGGCTGGCCACGCTGCGCAGGCTCTCACTATAGGTCATGGAGAGCATCCTGCTGCCCAAGCACGGGCTCTGCTGGCTGGCCACGCCACCAACTGCTCCGTGGTGCTACGGAGAGAGCTGGGAAAGCACGACATGGGCTCCATTGCCATTCAGGGCAGAGTCCTGCCCGCGTTACCATGCCAGAGTAGTGGCACCTGCCCTTGCCCGGACATGCGGCACAGGGAGGGGACAGCGGGGACCCTGGCAAAGCCAGTCTCTTCAGTGAAGAAAGCCTTGGCATGGGAGCTGAAGCACAAGGGGAGAAGCAGCAGGACAGGGATGTGGCACAGCCTGTGACTGAGGCTGCAGCAGTGCCTGCCACAGCTGCCCTGAGCTGTGTTGCAGCAGTGTGGCCCATGCCCCAGCTGTGCTGGCCTGGCTGGACCACACTGGTTTGTACCCCTGGGAGCTAGCTGAGATGTGGCAACTGGTGGCATAAGTGCTGCTGGTGAGAATCCAGCACTGCAGTGGGCAGGAGAAATCAGGATGGAAAAGTCCCTTTGGGGCATCCCAGGAAGGGTGGGCACCCACAGAGGGGTTTGTGGGCACTGGGTACCGGCCGTGCCTGCACCACGCTGCCACAACATGCCCTGCCAGTCAACACCTTCCCCACCACTGTGACAGTGACCTGACCTCCCAGCTGGTGTGGCTGGAGTCCTCACTGCCTCTACGGCTGGGACCTCACCAGCACTGGCATTGATTTCCATGCTGCTCTCCACGGAGTCTCTCGTTCTCAGTGTCTGAAAGGAGCGGGGACTGGGGCCAAAACCATAGTGCTGGTACCAGAGCAGCTGCTGGGAATGCACTGTGCCAGACCTGCACTGGCATCAGGCTCCAGCCAGGCTCCCACCAGTGGTTTTTCTTACCCTTCAAAGCTCACATTGATGGCAGTAGGAGCCAAAAGTGAAGTTCTCTCTGCTACTGAGGTGTGACCTCCAAAGGAAAGGAGAAAGAAACCCAGAGGATAGAGAGCAGCAGCTGGCTAGGGGCGACCAAAACCCTGGGGGGGTCCTGTGAACCCAGTGGTGCCAGAGACCACTCTTTGCTCCTCCTGCTCTGTAGTAAGGCCTTGGGAATGCAGGGAGACATGGAAAAGAAATCTTTCCCTCTGCTGTGGCAAAGCCAAACCAGCCTCTTCCTGCCACACCTCAAAAGTGGAGACAAGCTGGCACTGCCCGCATCAGCCCTTCTCCAGGGATGGTAGTTTTAATTAGGGCAGTGGAAGCGGCTTTTGCTAGGTGAGGGCAACTAGTGGGCTCCCAGTGAGATCCCCCTGCCCTGGTGGGATCCCCTCACCCGACAGCGGCAAGGAGAAGCCCGAGCCGGCTGCACCGCACTGATCTATAGCACCGAAATGACTGCAGCAGGCAGAACCAGGGGGCTCTGAGGTGCTGCTCTGAGGAATGAGGCGGGAATCCACTGGCCCCCCATCTCGACACCTCCCCGATTTTCAGCAGTGCAACAGTACAGGAGAGCAGCGAGAGCGCGGAGGCGGTGGGCGCATTCACGGCCGTTCATGAGCAGAAATCCCCGTGCCCGGGGCTGCGGGAGCTGCCGGGAGAAAGCCGCGCCCAGCCCAAGCGGGAGAGGCTGTTTTTCGCGGAGGGAGCAGGGGTGGGGATAGGGCACAGGTTCTGCAGGATAACGGCACCGTTAGCAGCGTCGGGGGCACAACAAGTGGGTGACGGGCGGGGCAGCTGCCCAGAGAGGCATCTGGCCAGTTGGCCTGCTAAGCTGGCAACTTGTTGACAGCCACCAATCTGCCTAAAGGCGGAAAGACCCCAAACCCCAAGAGAAAACCACCCTGCACAGAAAATCTTCCCTGCTGCCTGCAGTGCCCACCG
>WEIV01010823.1:185991-261639 GCA_013390005.1 Calyptomena viridis | reverse complement strand
GGCGCGGCGGGCGGTGCGGCCGAGCTGCAGCCGGAGCTGGCGGTGGCCGAACACGTGCGGTACGAGAGCACCGGCCCGGCGCTGTGCACCGTGGTCTTCCTCCTCGTCTACTTCTTCGGCATGGCCAGCTCCATCTGGTGGGTCATCCTCTCTCTCACCTGGTTCCTGGCCGCCGGGATGAAGTGGGGCAACGAAGCCATCGCCGGCTACGCGCAGTACTTCCACCTGGCCGCCTGGCTGCTCCCCAGTGTCAAGTCCATCGCTGTGCTGGCACTCAGTTCTGTGGACGGGGACCCCGTGGCTGGCATCTGCTACGTGGGCAACCAGAGCCTGGAGAACTTACGGGGCTTTGTGCTGGCACCACTGCTCATCTACTTGGCCATTGGCTCCATGTTCCTGCTCGCTGGCTTTGTCTCGCTTTTCCGTATCCGCAGTGTCATCAAACAGCAGGGTGGCCCCACCAAGACCCACAAGCTGGAGAAGCTGATGATACGCCTGGGACTCTTCACTGTGCTCTACACTGTGCCAGCTGCCAGCGTGGTCGCCTGCCTCTTCTATGAGCAGCACAACCGGCCACGCTGGGAGGCCACACACAACTGCCCCTGCCTGCGTGACCAGCAGCCTGACCAGGCCCGCCGCCCTGACTATGCCGTCTTCATGCTCAAGTACTTCATGTGCCTGGTGGTGGGCATCACCTCCGGTGTCTGGGTCTGGTCTGGCAAGACCCTTGAGTCCTGGAGGGCCCTCTGCACTCGCTGCTGCTGGGCCAGCAAAGGTGCTGCTGTGGCTGGGAGTGCAGGAGCAGGTGGGCAGGCAGCAATCACTGCAGCAGGAGGACTTGGGGCTGGAGGTGGTGGCTCACTCTACAGCGATGTCAGCACTGGCCTGACATGGAGATCAGGCACCACCAGCTCTGTCTCCTACCCCAAGCAGATGCCCCTGTCTCAAGTATGAGGAGGGGGAAGGAGGCCAAAGGTTGAGGAATGAGGGACACTGACCTGCCTAAAATGCCCCCTCACTGTTTGGTGCCATTAATGAACCCCTAATGGTCCTTATTAGCCACAGCTTGTATAGAACAATGCAGCTGGCAGAGGCCCCAGACTCCAGCCCCCTCCTCCTTCCCCTCCACTCATAGGCAGGGAGCATGTACTTCAAGGAGCCAGCTTATTATTTTGCTGGCGAAGTAGGGTAAAGGCTCACCCATGTCTTGGAGAGGGCAAGGCACAGCGGCTTCTGAGTCACTTTGGACTAACAGCAGCTCTTTACTCATGGGAGGGAGGGTCTTCCTCTCCCACTCTTTCCCCTGCCCCCTATCCTGAGGTGGGAGTCTGCTGGGACTGCAGGTTTTTGGGATGTTGACAACCAGGCAAATGCCTTACAGTATAGACTGAAACAAAACATGTCTTAATTATACACCCCAGCTAAATACGGGTTTCCTACATTAAAGGATGTATTTATATAATTATTTGTTACCTTGTACAGATGTGTAAAATATGTATATATTCAAAGCTATACAGTCTGTAAATTTCTTTGTAAAAATGTTTAGAGGCTACCCCTGTAAGAGCAAATATGAGTATTCTATTTTGTCAATAAAATGACTTTTGATAAATCACTTTTTCAAGCTTTTCCCCTACTCCTGCCCTGGTTATTCCAATTGCTATATCTTTAGATAGTTGTATAAACTATGAACTACATTTGTGCTCCAGCCATTACCTGTTAAAGCAGTGAGATATGTAGACACAAGAAAACAAATCATTCAACAAGTTGTTCTGAGAAAGTGTTTGCCAAAACTGGGAGGTGCCTTACTGTGGTTCTCTGCTTTTTGAAAGATGACAGTGTCTTTAAACTGAGCCTTTAGAAAAGAGTCGTCTTGCATGGCATGTTAAGTATCCTTTTAAAATGGGTGTTATTTTAGGAATGTGCACACATGCCTCTTGTATCTGTTGTCTACACTTCTGTAAGCACCTGCCTTTCCTGGGATGCATACTGAAGTGTAAAAGGTTAATGTTTTAAATTCATAGATCATGTGCTATGGTGGAACAGCGAGTTGAGATTTGTTAGATCAATCTCTTCTTAACAGATTAAACTAACATCTTAACTTTTGTATATCAAATATGGTCCCTTTTCAAGAGAAAAGGTATTGTTCTTCTGTCAGGACTAAGCTAATTTATTTGAGCAGAAGGCTGTTGAATTAACAGAAGAATGCTTTGGCAATTGTTGAACTTTTTACCTGTCTGCCCAGTGGCTCAGAACATCATTCCTTTAAGAGGAGCTAAATGAATAGGGTTAATCTGTAGGGAACTTGGTTTCTTTTGAGTTTGGGAAAACTTTGATCTTTTCTCTTCACCAAACGTGATGTATAGTCTGAAGTTTCTTTCCCTGCTGCCTGGTTCCTCTTGTTGCAGACCAATTGGCCACCATGGAGCCTTAAAGTTCTTCAATTAAAGGGACATGGGACTTTTTTTTTTTTATTTTAAGAGGAAGACTTGTAACAGTTAGTGAACACCAGAGGGAAAAGGGAGAACAGCCTTTTAAACAGCTTTTCCCTGCATTGTTAGCCAGACTGCAGGCAGCAAGGCATGGCTTGGAGCATTATAGAAAAGAGCTATGAATGCCCTACAGGTGGTCTGCTCACATAATCTCCCCAATTTAAAACATTTTCCTTTACAGGACAATTGCATTACAAAACTCCCTTCTCTTTTGCTCCTAATTGAACCAAAGAACAACTACAAGATTTTCTTTAAAAACTGAGTGTCTAAAAAAATTAACTACATTCTAATTGTTTTCTAAAATGAGAGTGTTTGCAATACCAGCAGTAAAAACTGTATTAGATATTATTCCAGATATTTTTATGTGTTCTGCTTATTTTCTGTCAAATTAGGAATCATTTAAAAGCAATTGGTTAGGTTGTGTGCTAGGAGTGAAAAGATAGCCCCAGGTCCCTTATTAACCTGCCAATCATGATAAGAGATGGGCAGCTACCCTACTAATGACACAGATATCAGTCATGAGTTGTGGGAAAAACCTTGTTTCATTGAACACTGACTTGATTATTGGTGTCCTTTTCAAAGATCTCATAGCTTAATAGACTCCACATCTACATAGTTACTGGGATCATGAAAAGGAGGATTTTAAAATACTCCTAAGTCCTTGGGGTGAAAAATAGTTTTAACTTCTCAAATGCAAAGGAAGTTCCACTGGGATTTATGCATGGTACCTATTTATACACCAATTGACCAGGATCAGAATATTGGTATGCCTCTAAGTTGAAAAGGCCTTAGTATTTTCCTGTATTGCTGGAAACTTTTTTTTTTTCATGGTTATTGAAACATTTAAATCAAATGGCACTTTTCCCTGCTGTCAGTGGGGCTTAGGTAGAGGTCTTCCTGCTGGGGAAGCCCCACATATGGAAGTATAATCAGTTTTGCAGATAAAAATCTGAGTTCCTTCCCCTGCAGCAGACTCTAGCAAGGAAGACAAAGGGGAGGTACAGCCACAACTCTTCTCTGAGAATTTGTTTGGGTAGGTCTTGCAGACTGCTGGTACGGGTTGCTAGTGCTGAGATAAAAGTATTTCTAGTAATAGAAAGGAAGTAGCCTTGTGGCTTAACCTACTCTGGAATGTGCCAAGAGGTGCTACAGGTGAACTTAGGAAAGGAATCTCAGCTAGTCAGGTTAAAAGTTCCCTGCTTTGAAAATGACTGAGTAATTATGCAAAGGTTAAACAAAAATGAGGCAAAATTCAAATCACTAGAAACACAAATGTATGGAAAGGGTGCTAAAGAAGTTAACTTAAAAGTGCAGATTTTTGTGATTCAGCATAAAATTTGTGTATAGGGAAAAACATCAGAAACACCAACAGCAAGGCATTTAGGTGTAGAAGAAATAAAAATCCACAACTACAAGGAACTTCACATTACTATGATGCCCTTTATCAGAGTGTAAGGATAAACTTGCTATAAAGATCAAAAAAATACCAGTGGTAGGAATTACATGTTAGCTTTCAAGATTGTTAATAAACTGCCTTCTCCCTAAATTTGGCAGAGATACCAAAAATAGCCCCAGTAGGCCCAAGCCCTTGCTTGTGGAGCAGCAGTGCCCTTGGCATCCCTGCTGGCATAGGCTCGTCCATGGCCAGGGACAGCACACTGGCTCCAGAGAGCTCAGGGAAAGCTTTACTATCACTGATGTGGCCCATAGCACAGCCTGTATAGCAACATTTGGAGAGTTGGATAAATGGCAACTAAGAGCCTTCCACAGCTCACAGAAAGGCCTAACTAACTGCTCTGTTCAGGCCAGTGACCAAACTAGCAGAAAAACAGTTCGGGATTTTTTTTTTTTCTCTAATAAGCAACGTACCTTTAGAGAGTTCTTTTTTTTTCCAGGACCTCTCCCTGCTTTACGTGTTCCTGCTTCACAAGAAAATGCTATGGATTATTCTCCTCCTGCTGCAATGATTAAAAAATCCTGCAGCCTCCCAGAGAGCTGGCCTAGCTTCTCATGGGCCTTTTGAAAGGAGGCAGAGCAGTGTAGGTGTGCTACAGAGCCTCAGCAGGGACACCACACCTCCCCAGGGCCCTGCTGCTAAGTCCCTGAGGGCTACCTGGAAGAGTCCTACAATGTATTCCAAAGCTGTCCCTGTGCAGGAGAAGCTTCCCTGGAGATTGAATAATCAATCATGGAAAGGAAGGGATTTCAGACAGGGAAGAATTAGGAAATTCTCATATATTCTCACGTTCATAATGTGAATGTGGCCGGGCTTTCTGGGAAGGCTATGAAGGCTAAGACTGGCACACAAAGAGTATTTTTTCCTCCTCTTTTGCGCAATATTTAAAAATCCAAATATTAAAAATCAAATTTGTCACCCATTAAACAGTTTTTCAAATGTGCTTGAGTAGTCCTAAAAAGTGTTCCAGGAGGCCTAGGAAAGCTGGAGGCAGGGGTGCCTCTGTGCACACACTACCCACAGCGTGCCTCACCCCAGCTTCAGAGCCCAGGCTCTCTCCAGGTTCACTTGGGAGGACACCTCACTAGACACGTGAAGGTGTCTTGTAGAAGAAATGGGCAACAGTTTTTCACAAGAGGAATCCAGTACCAGGAGACAAGGCAGAATGCCCGAATTTAAAAATGAATCAGTAGCTGAGAAAACAATACCTTGAGAGAATCCCGGGTTTACTTTGAATATGGAAATTCAATCTAAGACCACTGCTTGATCCCAGTGACTGTGCTCAACACACTTATGTGACAAGCACATCGTGCAGTGCAAAACCCAAACTGACCCTGCTCCAGTAAGGTAGCCTTCTCAACTAATAAAGACATGGAATTTCATATGGGATAGACAGGCCACCTTATGTGGGTAAAAAGCAAGATGGTGATAATGAATGTTGAAAAATGACAAAAGATGCTCCTGGAGTGGAAGCTCTCCTACAGTTAAGATCATGCAGGAAGAAAGCTCAGTGTGGGCCAGTCAAACCAGCTTGTGGAATCATAACCAGTTTCCAAAGGGCCTGTTACAACCTGCCTATAGCATGCCCTGCTTCTGCACCCCATTCCAGAGCCACACGTCCCATGTTTCTCTAGGCATACACTTCCACACCCACACACTGTGGTCAACACAGCATCTGGCCTAACAGGGAAACAAGTGAGAAACAATCTCTCTCCATTGCCCATCCTGGCCATGTTTCCTCTCTTTTCGTCCTGCATACCAAAACTGGGTGGTATGGAAAAGAACAGAATGGAAAAGGTAGCACATTTCTTCCTAGACTTAGAGGCTGGGCTACAAAGGTCACCCTGAAAACAATAGGATGAGACTAAGAAGAATAAAGAGATCTACAAATGATGGTCCAAAGAAGAAACATTAAATAGGGCAGGCTCCCAGCATGTGGTCATGATGAGTTCTAGGCAGCCTTTAAGAGAACTTAATCAGAAATCTTCAGACAGCTCTATTTATTTAAGCCTTTATAACTGCCCATCATTGCTGTAATCAGGTATATGAATTTCACTAGTTCAGCAGAAAAGATCACACGTTGTAAATGCTATGGCAGTATGGAAATAACTAGTGTCTGGTATTAAAATGTGGAGCAATAATCTGAGGTTATTAAGGATAGTCAAATCACTTCAGAAACTAGTACCTAAGGTCAAATGCTGAATCAAGCTTTTTGAAGGCTGAGATAACACTTTTTCACTCCTACAAGTCTCTTATGTGTGATCTCAAAATACTTTACATTCAGTTGTGAATTACCAGTCGAATTTCTTCTTGTGGGACAAAAATTGCAGTGATAATACACAGGCTAACGAAACTCAAATGCAAGTCTATGGAAGAACCTGGATTTCCCGACTCCGTTCTGTGTTTTCAGTAAGGCTCCATTTAACGAGCACTTCCTCACTCCTCTGCTCTCCCCACCAGTTTCCCCCCAACAGCACCTCAAAGGCTTTAGTCCCACATTCCCGGATAGCATGCCGTTTCCCAGGCACAGCACCAAATCTATCACTCCCAGGAGGGCTGTCGCTCCCGAGCAATGGAAATCTGGGCAATGGATGCTGAGGGTCTGAAGCAAAGTCGGCTTGAGAGGAATGACTCGTTCCTCCTATTCCCTGAGGCAGGCATGTATGGAAAAGAGCCTTTACAGTAATTTTGGGGTTGCATCGGGCAAGGAATCCCGGCAGACGGAGGGACTCCGGTGGGAATGGGCGTGCGGAGAGCACCGGTGGGCGGTGGGAGCGGGATTAGGGATGGGGCCACCGCTGCGCTCGCCATCCAGCAGTGCCCTCCACTGGAGAGACCGGGAATTCCAGCATCAGGCCCTTCCACCTGTCCTTGCTGTCGCAAGGCTCCGCAGCCACCGCTTGTCACTTTTTCCTCAGCTCCTCCTCTCCCGAGTGCATGGCGGGGCCGTGGAGGGGGGCGATGCCGGCCCCCCCATCCCTGCACGACCCCCTGACCCTGCACACACTGCTGTCACCCTCTGGGCACAGGTGACCATCGTTGGAACAAGCAAAGAATATAGAACTAAGATGTCCTTTTTTAACATGCAGCTTTCCAAGAAAATAGAAATTTAGTCAGGAAGATGTGGCCATATTCCTGTAGGTGCCCAATATATTATAAAGGAGAAAGCTGGGCTATTTCTCTTGAATGCTATCTGATTTATTTAATATGTTGCAGGAAAAAAAAAAGGTTTTATCCCATCAATTTTGCTGTATGTGTGACTTGCTAGATTCTTTCAGGTATGTTTTAAATGCATTAATTAGATGTTCTTTCCTCCAAAGTTTTGTCACTGATAATTATATGTAACATTCTTCACAAAGAATCATTAGTCTACTTGAATTATTTTTCCTACTTATTCTTTTTCAGAAAATGAACTTACAACTAGAATGTCCCATTTTCACGTCTTCTGAAATAAGACAGAATATTTTACACTATGAACTGACTTGATTCAAAATGTGTTTGAAACATGATACCCTCACCATTTTCAGTGGTTGAAATCTAAACGGTCTCTTTCCATGTAAATCAGAAAATATAGCAATTTGGCTTATGAAACAAGTTACTTGTTTTGGCTTTCTGTCCAGATGTAGAGCAGGAACAAAATTAAATCTAACTTTTACAGAAGGAAGGGGAAACGTTTCCCGGAGTTCGTTGGGCACCGTGTGTTCTGTTGTTCTGTACATCGCTGCCGCCCGGAGCTGCAGCCTCCAGCACTGTGGAGGGGAGAGCAGCCACTCCATAGGGAGCTGCACAACTTTCTAAAACACATTTATCATTGTAGTTTTTAAGCTGAAGTTACTTTCTTTTTTTTTTTTTCTTGCAAAACTTTAGGTTTGCTGTAACAATTTGGAAAATCCCAGTTTTCCAGGATATGGAGCAGGGCGTTAGAATATCCAGATCAGGAAATCACAGAGACCCACACGGAGCTTCATTGCTGCCGTCCTCTAGCTCATTAGTGTACAAGAATTGTGTGTGTTGTTTTTAGCAGCTAAAGACTTATTTATGGCTTCTATGTTCTCAAGCCAAAGTGAGTGAGAGGTGCAACCAGGGCAAATGCATCAGAGCAATGCAAATCACTGACAAGGCATCATGAATGCAAGCTGAGCAGAATTTAAATACAATCCATGAATGAGAGGAAAGATTTGCATGAGGGAAAGAATCATTAGAATCTGATTTAACAAGCAGTACATAAAATGGGCTTTTGCAGCTTAAAATAAAGCAAAGCACATTCACGTTATACATTCTTAATGAAAAAAAAAAGCAAAATCACAAAACCCCTAATTTATTAGTAGAGCTTGGAATATAAATGGTTTTCACAGAATACCTTTAGATCCTGATTCAGAAACTTGTGCTTGATTGCTTTCTTGAATAGAAGTGGATCATAAGCATGTAGGGTGGTAAGGGCTATTTAAGTGCATGCCAAAGTCCTATTGATTTCAGTGAGATTTTATAAGATGCTTAAAGTAAGTATATGCACAAATGTTTTCCTGAACAACAGTACTTTTTCTGAATTAGGGTGTAACCCATGAATTTACGCAGTGCTTTCAAATATAGTTCTTTCTAGGAAAATAGAATAGGTGAGAAAATTTTTTAAAAAACTGTATATTTTTGCAGAAGGTAATGGAGAATTATTCTGGTTAAAATTTTCTATAAGGTCCAAAAGCCAACAGTGAACAATATATGTGGAAGCTGAAACTGCATAATGTTCGTAGAGCAACTTTGATAGATCCTCTGTTGATTCCATCCAACTAAATTATGGAATATTTTGAATATAAGGTGTTATATAGTTAATGTCAATCTTTTGGAAGAACAGGGATATGTTTTTTTCCATTGAGTTATATTATATTCAGTCTTTGAGAAAACTAAGATAATTGCTTTTAAGAAAGTCCTGCCATTTTTCATTTCCAGTCAGTTGTCACTAAATTGGGCAGAACAAACCTTTATGCAATGTCTCCTAAAATAAAATGTGTCTACCTCTAAATGTCTTGTCTTTGGAAGCGATGATTGAGGTGGCAGTTTCTCACTATGTTTTCTGATACTAAGAGGTCATATTTCTCTGTCAACACAGGACAATCTATTTGTTTCTATAAAAGCATTGGTCCAGCTGTATATTTACATCTCCTAGCATATTTCTCTGGAAATTCAATGCTTTTTTTATGCACTTCTCTCAACTAAGTCAGTAAAAGCAACATACACAAGCATTCAAAGACCTCAAGTGTATGGGCATGTGGCCATATGACTATACTTGTGAAAGTTAGACTTTAGTGTCAATTTTTCTTTAGGTGTTTTAGAAGATTTGGAGTGTTGCAGTAATGACTTGCAAAATGTCTTTTTGAAATCTATGAAAGTTTTGGCCAGTGTGATTTTTGTCTTTTCTGCTCTTTTTCTAAATAATTCTACTGTGAAAATGTTTGACATTATATGATATCCCATACTATTCTCCTGACTTTGCTTTCTCTGTCTCCTTTGTTGAATAAAAACAGTATCACATTTGTTGAAGGGCAACATCCTTTACAGTAGCAATTCTGCCGCTGTTGTCACTACTTAAGTATTTCTCAATATTTTCATACTTTTTTTTGCTCCTCCCTCTACCCCCTCTCCCTGCAAGTACCATGTTTAGGTGAAGGCTGAGGTTCAGCTCGTGACTAAGATGTAAATGCAGGTGGGTATCTTAACATGGGGTTTTTTTTAAAGGTAAGCTATTGTATGAACTCTTGTTGCAGTCAATAAAGTGTTAGTAATGTAGTCAGAGTGTCCTGGAAGCTGAGTCCCTTCTCTCTCAGTAACATGGCTTTAATTCAGTTGCCCAGACATGGGTTTCAGGTGATCCTGGAGACTCTTATCCAGTTTCCACCTGCCTCTCCAAAAAACCACTGGTCTCCTGTAATTTTCTGTCATGTCTGAAAGCTCCAGGTGAATATCTCAGTTACCCTCTGGCAACTCTAATAACATAGAATACTTCTGTGAGCAACTTAGTGAAGCCTAGATCTGGATTTGACCAGATCTCCTCAGAGAGTAGGGGGACTTTTAAGACTTACCTCACAGTTATTTGCCAAAATGTAGGTGACTTAACCTTGAGCTGAATCTTACCAAGATGATTTTTATCATCAGTCACATCTCTGTTGCAAGATTTCACTATTTTCTTGGTGATGGGTTCTTTAATTGCTGTTTCCTAAGGTTTTTCAGTTTTTGCTGGGCTCTGTCATGTCTCTGTACAAGCTGGCACAATGTATAGTTTTGGTTGTTCAATAGAGAGGCTACTTCTTAGCCACTGTTCTGACCTCTTTGATCTCCTTAGAAACAGTCTGCACATTGATAAGGATTTTGGGGGGATGAGGGGAATTGTCGTTGACAAGACTTTTGATTGGTATAGTAATAATTTATTCAGTATAATCATAATATATTGAAAAAGTGTTATTTTAGTATCACCCATTTTGGCAGTCCCCTTACATGCAATGATATCTATGTGCTTTCTTCTACCTCTTTGTGTTGTATTAACTTCTTTGTTCTTTATACTTAAATTTTATTTTGCTGCTGCTTCATTTCCTGACAAAATTTCAGAGAAGTAATTGCTTATTTTTGTTTGCTTTCTTTCTGCCATTTTCTTCATTTATCCAAATTTTAGGACCACTTAAAGTACTTAAGCATGTATCCTTAAATCATGCAAGTTCCTTCAGCTCCTCTAGAGAGCAGCAAATATATTCAAATAAAATAGTAATATGATTCAGTCTAATGTTTCCTAAAGCACAACTTTTGTTACTCAGCTTGCTAAGTACTGTTACAGGGCAAAAAACTGTGAGAAATGGAGGTCTTATTCATGAGTCTAGCATTTTTAGATACTGTCTAAGAACTGTCCTAGCCCTGGCATTTAGTGTGGATGCAGCTCCCTACTCTCTCTACAAGCCCTGCTTGAGCCCAGTCCCAGCTCACCAACATCTTGTGGCAGAGGGGAGAAGGAAGACAACAGGGGTACAGCCTGAGCCAGGGACCAGACTTGGATGCCTACCAGACCTGTGGGCTGTAAGGCTTCCATCTTCACACAGGATTGTGAGCCAAGAGGAAGCACTGACTTTCAGAAAAACACCCACAAGTTCTCCATTCCTCATGGCCATCAGTGGGTGTTTGACAGATGGGACTCTGGTTCCTGGTGTGCACTAACGGGGGTTTAAGGGAACTTGGCACCCAACTACAAGCAACATTTTTCTTTATTAAGAAAAATAGCCAAGCTAATGAAAAGTCTTTCTAGCTACAGACCTCTTCAGACTAACACCACCATGTGTTTGTACCTAAATGATACATAAGTCTTTGAGAGAAGTACAAAGGTCTCTCTGTTCTTTGAGACCAGCCTCCGAAACAAGACCGACAGCTACCTACCGGAGCACTCACAGAGCTGGTGCAGCCCTAACAGCAAGGCAAACTGATTCTAATGGGAAAACCCACATAAAACAACTTCCAAAAATATGCTCATGTTCATGCATCTGTCTCTGGTAAGCTTTTCTGCCACTAAAACTTCTTGGTCTATGCTTGAGTTTTGTAATGACTGCCTAAAGGAGCTTTTGCAAAAGTTTTTCTCTCAGATATAAGCCTGGCCAATTAAGGGAACTTAAGCCACCCCAGACCTGCAGAAGGCCCATGGCTGCAGGCAGAACAATTTTCCTCACAGTTTCCTGTAACCTACATGTCACCACCACTACCACCTGTGCTGGTGGCATTCCCTTCAAATTGCCAGGTACCAACTTCCCCAAAGTAACCACCCGAGCTCTGTTAAACACAAAGAACACTAAGAAATGGTTCCAGGTGGACAGAAAATATCACCAGTGTAAGAGCAACTGCCAGGGCCATGCTGAAGCAAGGGGTCAGAATCCCTTCTGGAAAATGGAGTTACCATGAGTTGGCATCCTCCACTGCCTCCAGGATGCTCACATCTTTATGTTAGTGTAGCGTGGAGGAGACAGATCAAGTCAGGCAAAGAGGGGAAAGAAAGCAAGAAGGAATGCTTGGTATACAGCTAAAGACCATGTTTATCACCACATTTTCCCCTTTCTTGAGTCACCCTTCATACCAGGATCCTGCCTCTTCAGTAGCTGCATGGCACTGGCTGGCTTCTGCTAGCAGGCTGGATGCAGTCAGATACAGCTAGTACAGCAATGCAGGCCATCTGGTAACCAAGTTCTGCCTCATTTTTGGAAACACACTGCCAAAGATCCTGGCAATGATGGAATTGCCCCAGGGTGAATGGTGGAAGCTGTACCTTGGTGCTTTTTGAGGTGCATGCTGGCAGCTGGGGCAGCTCACATGGGGTGCAGCTGCCACACGCAGCCTTCTGCACCATGAGACCCCACCTGGCATCAAAGCAGACAGAATAGAAAGGGACTGGAAAAACAGGAAGTAGCTGACCCTCACCAGCACTTTTTCTTTATAAAGTGATTCCTGAAAACACTAAATGAACATTGTGTGGTGGTGTGCCAAACTGCAGGGAAGACTCATCCAAGAGAGATCAGTCCTCACTGGGATGGCAGGGGAGGTCTTCTGTCAGATGCTGATTGAATCACCCATACCCTCACAATATTCTTTGTATAGTCCACTTTTGAAGAAGATCCTGCTGATTATCCAGTTCAAAAAAATTTTTATATAGGTAACTCTGAAGATACAGAAATGAGCATGCAAGCGTATTACCTGTCTGTTAAAGGGTTGCTCTGCAAGGTGGCCTTAGCTTTGCAGCAGTTTCTCAATGTAACCCTACAGCACAGGATTAATTTTAACTAATCTACTAAAGTCTCATGAACCAACAGGAGAAGTACTGTGTCTACAGTGTTCAGTCTGTACTAGCAGGGACTGCAGGCTGCCTGAGGGATGCAGTGTGCAGCTCTGTAGGGACTGGAAAGTCATAAGAATTTTATTTTAGTGCCCCAGCTGAACTGTTCTTATGGTGTCTGCACATACTCCAAAATCAGCGCAGAATTTGTATAGCATTTGTGTCAGAAGCAATATGGGACAATATTTAAACTGACCTGGTGCCTCATGTTCTAGTGGGCTTGATCCCAGGTCCAGCACAACAAGAATATTACCGACTGGTATCAACCAGTATTTCAACAGAAATAAACAAATGTTTTGTTTAAGCTTTTTTCTTTATTTTGTAGCAAAACTTCTCAAAAGATGAAATGTGCTGAGCCAAATTGTTTCTGGAAGTGAGCCTTGTAGGAATATTTTAGGAACCTCATGTACAAATAATATGTTTCTCAGACAAGGGTAATTTGAAGAAATTATTTCCTCTGGGCTGGAACAGAGGAGAGTTCACAGCCCTTGGTAGAGCTTAGTGCTAATAACACCGAAGTTGTGGGTTTGATCCCCATATAGGCCAATATTTTAAGGATTGGACTCAATGATTCTTTTTGGTCCCTTCCAACTCAGAATATTCTGCAATTCTGTCATTCTGTGTACCTGCACATTTCAGACTAGTGCTGTAAACTGCTAAAATTAACATTGATTTATTCCAAATTGAAGTAGCTCTGTGTTTCACATAACTCCAGGGCATGAGGTGGATTGTTACCACATCTATCTATCTATCTATCTATCTATCTATCTATCTATCTATCTATCTATCTATGTGTCTGTCTGTCTGTCTGTCTGTCTGTCTGTCTATCTATCTGTCTGTCTGTCTGTCTAATCTTCATTACAAAAAAAATCTGTGTTTGGACTATTCCTTAACATAGGGCCACCTTGTGAATTTCATACAAGTTTGTGCTCCATGGGATCAATTCTGAGTGACTGATGGGAGACAAGAGTGAGGCTGAATGCAAATTCTGTGGTTTTCTCCAGTCATTCAAAGATCAGGTCATATCAAGTCATCAAGCCATATGTGAGAGCTTCTGGTTTATTTGTACAAACAGGTATTCATCAACGCACCACATTTGATAAACTGTGTTACAGATATTCTATGTTTACATTTCAGCAAAATGCTTTAGAAAGAGGCTTGCTGCAGAAAAAAAAAAAAGCTTGAATTTGTTAGCCAGTGTATACAAGTTGTTTGCCTACCTTTGAATATCTCCTCTAGGCCTTCCAAGATAGCACAGAGATTTAGAAAAAAACATTCTACTAGAAAAAAGGAGCTCATTGTACTACATCTGGTCTGTCAGAGTAAGAGTCACTTATACTAACTTGTAAAGAAATGAGCAGGAGTGGGTGTCTAAGTGGGTGTCTAATTTGTCAGGACAAGTGGGGCTTTAAAGCATCTTATCCCGATTTCTCTTAAAAAAATATATATATTGTCTATCTTCAGTGCTAAGAAAAGGCAAGAAATGAGAGGAAAATGCAAAAACTGATTTTGCTAGGTTAAAATCTTCTGTTTATTTCCATTATTGTTATTTCTTTGCCAAAAGTAACATTTTCAGGGACAGAAGATGCCCAAACACACTCTGGTCTATAGTGCCTAAGGTCTCACTGGCAACATAGATGTCACACATCTACACATCTACATAGGAAAGCCAGAAATGAAAGAGCTTCTGATTGCTTACCCCAATTCCCCACTCTTTCTTGAGAGCACCATATATAAATTGCAGTTTCTAAAGACAAGCTCAAAATCTGCCATCTTCTTCATTCAGTAAATTGCTCATCAGTGAAAGCTTTTCAAAGCTAATCCAGCACTCAACCCCAAGTGTTACCTGAAGAAACTGAATTAGAGACAGGTCTCTATCTCCTGGCATTTCCATGCTGTGAATGGCACAGAATCATAAAACAGTGTGAAGTACTCGGACTTCACACAGTATGTGTAGTCCCACAATTAAATTATAGTTGTGGAGATGGCCTGGGACATCCTGCCTGTCAAACCAAAGGGAAGAAAACAGACAGTAAAGTGGAGAAATCAAAAGTAGTGAAGCAGACTGTGATTGTATTCTATCAACATGGATGCTGGATAATTTTAATTGCAGAGAAATACAGTTGATATATTCTGATCAGATTTCTGCCTTAGTGAACTCATTTTTCAGAACTAGCATTACTGGGCATCACAGGCCAAGGGTTCATGCTATGAGTGAACAGAGACCATCTAATCTGCAGAATATTTTAGCAACTCAATTACAATGTAAGAGCATTACATTGCAAAATTACCTCTCTGTCAGTTGAATATCAGGCTATTAAAAGTAGTACAAAAGACAGAAGTTAAAGAACAGCCTTTTAAACTACTCTCCTATTTTTAGAGATTTCTTTATAATCCTAAAATACTACAAGCAGTAATAATTTATCTCTCCTCCACTGAAATCATGACATTACAATAAAATAATGTCCAATTAATGTGCTCTTTAATGATTTCTTCTAGAAAGATAATCATTGCAATAATGATGTGTCATGTAAGGGCAGATAATTCTAATAATTTGAAAGAATACACTGAGGACCTCTCTACATTGCTACCTTCAGATTTAATAATTATTCTGGGCTGAACTGAGAGATTAATGGAGAACAACTGCTGCTGACAGGAAATTATGCATTCCCTAGACACCTGTCTACAGTGTCTTTCACAAGAGAAGAGGGAGTCACATAACTCTGTTATGTTGGTGAGAGTAAATCAAAGTGACCCAACCTAGACAGTGCAAAAAGAGAATGATGTGATTATAACTGACTGAACCTTGGGGTTTGGCTTCTATTGTGGTATTAAAAAATATATTCCAAATGAAAACAAACAAACAAGCAAAATAAAAAAAAAGAAACAGAAAAAATATTTTAGAAAAAAAATTTAAATCTATCTTTTTTAGGGGTACAAATTGATTTTTTTTCCCCTTTCAATCATGCTGATACTGCAGAAACTCCCAGTGATACTTGATTTAGCTGCATAGAAAACACAGAAATTCTGGGTCTCCAGCAGCCTACTAGATACTTATTTAGCAAGAGAAGTGCTATGATGCAGTTGAAGATGTTAGGGAAACAACATTTTTTAACACATTTTATAATTTTTCAGTAAAAATTTTATTTCTTATGTGAAAACTATTTCATCATATATTTTCTGATCAGTTCCAGCTTTTATTTCCAGGGAGCTCAATTCCTTTCTGTATATCATGTGAGACAGGATGAGCAATGTAAGTATCTTATGTATTATTCCATAAATCCACCTGCAAGTCACACCTGCACTGCAGCTATGGCAGCCCTGAACACAAGAGAAAGCTCCCTGAGAGCAATATTAGGAGTATTGTGCTTTCAACCCACCTTTAAAGACACATCTGGAAAATGTTAACAGGAACCTTTTGTAACATTTTTCTGAGTATGAAATACATTCTGGAAGGATTTATGAAACCAATTCACACATTTCAGACTAAATCTTTGTTTACACAGCAGAAAATCTTGTTGCATCCTTGCTTCACATCTATTTGTTCTTTTGCTCCCCCCTTTCTAAGATATCTCTATAGCACCTTTGCATTCAGTGATATTAAATATAATAAGAAATTGGAGGTGATCCAGGAATTAGAGGTGATCCTCTTTGTTCTTTCAAACAGATCTTCTTCGTTGTTTTCTCCTCCTCATTGTAGATGCCCCTCCCAACCACCACTTTTATTTTCCTTGAGCTGTGGAAGTTCACAATAGTTTTGTGAACACCTTTGTACATCTTGCCTTGCTGGCAGATCCACCCAGTTTGTAAAACGATGTCTTTGTAATTAATAAATGTGACTTGGAAACAGTTGTAGAAGACATTCTGAGACATTCCTTTAGGGGCAGGCTGTTGATGACAGAAGCTTCTATTCCCTCCCCAGAGAAAAGCCCGCACAAAGTCTTGATCTTTTAATACACAGTTTTTAGAAAACACATTATGTGCTTATTACACCGATCCTGAATTACACGTCAACAGGTCCACAAGTCCTAAAAGCAGCCAGGTCTGCAGCAGAGTGACAAAGGCCACAATCTCACAAGAAGAATCTGCAGACTAAGGAAGTAGTTCACTAATTTCACTTTCCATTTCAAACACAAACAGGATCTTTCTGATTTGAAATGAGACTCTTCAGTCATTAAAAGATATCTAACTAGAGATACAAAAAAAGCAAACTTTGTCCAGCCACACGGCATTTATTATTTATCCTACTCTATTTATATCTCACGCTGAGGGATGTATGTGATAGACTGAATCCACATTTGTTCCTTGCATTCCATCTCACAGCTGAGAAGACACAAAGAATCATAAGAGGTTTCATTGTTGCAATGTTTTGTCATGGTATGTGTAATCAGCACAGACCCCATTAAAAAGGCTGTGGAGAACGAGAAGTTTAAATATTTAATGTTTTTCTGCCTATGATAAGCTCAGTAATTAATTCTGCTCCTACCCTGGAAATGACAAATCACACAACAAGCATGCATGATAAAAGAAACAAACAGAGCTCATAGAAGGAAAACCTTACTTAGAAGCTAGTAATCAAAATGTCTGTAGCACACCTCAGGATCCCAAAGTACTTTGTTCCTGACCCAAAGAGCAGTTCTATCTACTAAGCTACCTAATTTGGGGGGAAATGCAGAAGATGAGGGATAATTGCTAGTCTTTACCTTACACATGTGAGAAATTATACACAGAGGTTATAAGCCAGACTGTCTTGAAGATTTCTGCACTCGTAGGAGAGAAAAGAAAGAATATGGGAGCTGTTGTCCCTTCATGTTCTGCACAGAGGAGCCAGCCACTGAATCATTACAGAAACTTGTTATATGGCAGACAGACCAAGATTAGACCTGTACCTGGTCTAAACAGTGTCATAGCTACTCCAGCTCCAAGTAGTATCTACAAATACCAGTACCTGACACCCTGTGAATAATCTTTTTATAAGACACTACCAGCAGTACATTTCTCTGAATATGTTCTCCTCCACATCCACTCCCACTTATGATCTGCAGGTATATGCAGCCTTCAGCCCCCACTGACTTGTAGTTAAAAGAAAATTCATCTCACACACTGTGCTTCAGTGCTGGACCACATTTATGTAAATGCCACAAGATTAACATTGAAGGAAAGTACAAAGCATTACTGTAACAAAATATTCTTCTGTGATTCACTCAGTTTTGATATGTTTTCAAATTATTAGCATTAGAAGTCTGTCAGACAAAGAGGGCAAGCCCCTTGATATAGATATTGCCACTACATCCTTCTTTCAGAGCAGAAGCCATTTTCTCTAAGCCCAGGTTTGAGATAATCATATTGTGGGAGAAACAGGTATATCTAGAAAGTGATTCATCCTACCTTCAGAGATGCCTAAAACAGGTCAGGTGACTCATTCCCACCTCCTGAAATGAAGGGCCCAGTGTGACTATTTCAGATTGAGAGAGGTAACACCTTGTAGAGACATCAGTATCACATCTGCACTAGGGCAGGGTCAGCAGAACCAGGGCATGGGCACTGCTCTTCATTTCCCTGCACTGTCAGGCTCCTGGAGCACTCCCTGACACCTTTCTGGCTCACACCTCCTAGCTGTCTCCTGAGCAATTCTTGACCACAAGACCTTGCCCAACAGCTAATCTGGATGCAGCCACTCTGTTTTGGAGCTATTGCAGTTTATAGAATTATGGAATGATTTGGGCTGGAAGGAACCTTAAAGATCATTTAGTTCCAACCTCCTTATTGTAGTCAGGGATACCTTCCACTAAACCAGGTTGCTCAGAGCCCCATCCAACTTAATCTTGAACACTTTCAGGGGTGGACCATCAAGAACTTCTCTGGGAAACCTGTGCCTCACCTGTGCCTCACCACCCTCAAAGTGAAGAATTTCTTCCTTATATCTAATATAAACGTACCCCTACTTCAGTTTGAAGGCATTCCCCCTCGTCCTGTCACTACATGCCCTTGTTAAAAGTCCCTCTCTGGCTTTCCTGTAGGCCCTTCTAGGTACTGGAGGGTGCTACAGTTGAATAACTCAGACATGGTCAGACTGCAGGCTGACAGCAGTGTCAGGGAAAGGTACTGCCATGGCATTGCTGACTATGAGAGGTATTTGTTTCAAGCAATAAGTTCCAGGAGTTTTTACACATTAATACTTTGATACCAAACAAGTATTTTTACTTGATTCATAGTCTAGTCTTCTTGCTTGAATATCCTTTCTTAGAGTGGGCTTTGAGAATTTAGTATGAGGAGATAAATTAAGTTTTTGACAGAAGAAAAAATACATGGTTTTGTTTAAAATTCAGGTCTCTCCTAAACTCAATCTTTTGCAATAAAACTAGGTTAGGGTAATCAAGTGTTCACACATACTCCTGGAAAACCAGGTTAGTCACATCAGTGACAGTCCATAGCTTTTTCAAGTCACTTACACTTAGAAAAACATGAAGATGTTACATTTTCCAAAGAATAGTTCACTTAATGTAATATCCAAATTTTTTGCTTCTTTGTCAGTGGAGGAACACAGCATAGTAGAGTATCTCCACAGTATAACCAGAGCCAAGGGATTCAGCTGAAACTCCCTGAAGCCTCTCCAGTGATGCAATGATTTGTCCTGTCAAGATCACAGGGTAGTGTTCACTCTGGGCCCTATACCCATTCTGACTTTTTTGACCTCAAGCAACTAGCATTGCTGTAATTTGATTGTGCATCAAGGCTTTTTAGCTCAGCTGAAGGGTAGAATCCTAAAAGTTTGCTCTGAACTGCAGTGGAAGAAACTCCAAGGTGGCACTTGATCTGAGGTCTCAAAGCCAGGGCAGTATCTTTAATGAAGTCTTGCTGAAGTCTTGGTCTCACTTGCCTGCCTGTAGTTGCTTGGTGGTCACTGGCACATAAGGGATCTTCAGTGCTGTCCTGCTTAACAGCGAGATCTCCTGATACACAGCACTCATTGCTGTTACTGTTAAGGTTAGTGCTGCTGGTTTGCTGAGGGACAACTTCAGAATGAAGAGCAGCCTCTTCTTCCTCTTCAGAGAGAAGTGAGCAGGAGGCATCACTGGTCTGGCAGCTATTTGATACTGGGCAGTCTTCATTTTGAGGTGGAGAAGAACTACTGTGCTGCAGTGGGGGAAGATTTAAAATGCTCTCCTTCTCTATGCAGAGGTTTGCCAGCAGCCTGTTCTTTTGATTTCTTGATGTCATTCTCTGGAGAGCACAGACAAGATCAGCAAGGCTAAGCACAAAGGATAGGCTGCTGACTCCCCACATGAAAATCATCATGATGGATTTCTCAGTGGGCCGGGAGATATAACAGTCAACTATGCTTGTGCAAGGTGAATGGTAGCAGGAAAAGCGCTCAGGAACAAAAAATCCAAAAAGAAAATAATGCACAGCTGCAAAGGCAGCCTCAAGTAGGGTTCTAAAAAAGAGGTGAACAGTATACGCCCCAGAAAAATTAAGGATGCTTAGGTTGTCTGCACCACACTCCACTCTATTGACAACAGCACTTCTACAGAGCTTCTTCATGTCTTTGGGGCTTGATAAATCCTTATTCTCTTTGTGGCCATGCACCAGACAGTGCATCCTTACGATGTACACAGCTACTTTGTGCAAAACATAAATGCTGAATGCAGTGTAAGGAAGCAGGATAGACACAGTCTGAATGAGCCAGAATCTGAAGTGAGATACAGGAGAGAACAAGTCATAGCAAACGTTGGAGCATCCTGGTTGCAGAGTGTTGCAGACAAAGCGCTCCTGCTCATCCTGGTAGAGGGGATAGCCTGCTAACACTACCACTGCCATTCGCAGCAGAACTATTAACATTAGCCAGACCTTTCCTAGAAGAGAACGTATGAAAAACAGTCAAAGCACTGAGAAGGAAGGCAGGTAATGTAATGATGCTCTTTCTACACACAATATATTCACAGAAATAGCCTCTGTAATCAGTCTGCCCTTTTAATAGCTCCTCTTTGGCTTTGTTTTGACTGAGACTGAAAATCATGTGAAAATGTCTAGCTTACACATTTCATAATCTTCATATAGACCGACAATGTAGGAGTTTAATGTATAACAAACCATGTCAACTGAAACCTAACGAAAACACTCTGAACATGTCCAAATCTGATAAAAATAGTTCAAAAATGAGTTAACAATTTCTCTTACAGCTTTTCAGTTGCTGTTGAGTTCCTACCCCTGCACCCAAATTTTGACCTATTTCAATAATCAAGATCAGCTAATATGGTATGAAACTCACCTATATACAAAAGATTGTTCCATGACATATGACATAGTATTTGTTCTTTGTCTTGGCTATGAAATTGTACGTAAAGTTTATTATGGCAAACATAATCTCTCTGTTGTGCCTAGAATGGTATTTACTAGCAAGCCAGTGGTTAGTTATCATTATTTTTATTATTAGCAAACATGCAAAATGTTCTACAAATGTAGGTTTATGTGTGCAGACATGCACCCCAGTTATTTCTCACTGTTGCCTCTTTGTTTCCCCATCTTGGTCATGTCTTCCAACCTTCGTTCACCTTGGTGTTCTCCCTTCAGACCAAAAGCTCCCTTCTGTCTTGATAGCAACAGCAAGTGAAGTCTTACAAGGTTGTCATTTTCATACATTGCTTACTTAATCTTTCCCTGAATTCTCTTATATGACTGCTGTAGATAGGGCTTGGTCTTACCCAAGTTGGGTTGGAAAGATCAGGCCTTATCCTTATTCCACTGTGCTAATAGTAGGGAAAGATCAGGCATTGGTACCACACCTATCACACCTTTTGAATGAGACTGTATTGTTTATGATAGTTTCTTGGAGAATATTTGGATAGGGTAGAGTTTCATTAAAATTTTTTTGTAACGTTACAAACACTGTTAAATTACTGACAAAATTATTTAATAAAAAAAAAATCCATGGCAGGGGGGTTAGAACTAGATGATCTTTAAGGTCCTTTCTGACCCAAACCATTCTATGATTTTATGAAAATAATCCTTTTCCTGGGCAGGATAGGAAGGCTTAAAGATATACCATTATACTGTCAAAAGCTAAAAATACATTTGGTACAAAACAGAAAAATTCAACTTCAGGTTTAATATTTGAAATTCTCATGCTTCCTTTTGAATCCTGTCACTGGTTCCCTACATAATTTTGAAAAAGTAATTTTATTTAATAATCTCCTGCAAGAAAATAGTAAAAAAAACAATCTAGGAATAAAAAGAGAAAAAAACAACAACATAAAAGAGTGATAAAATAATTCTGTGTTTTAAAGAATGGTTAAGACACCAATTGCAACCACAGGCAAAGAAACAGCAAGACTCAGTGACTAAAGAGAAGCATGTTATATGGAGTTAATGGCTGAGAAATGCACCAAAAATCTCAAATCGTTAATAGTGGATGCACATCTTGCATGCACACAAGATTTTGGAGGCAATCTGTAAAATACACATTATTAATACTTTTTAAAAAATCCAGACCACAAAGCATTTCACCTATAAAATATAGAACTATTTATAGGTATTGCCTTGAAGAATTTTCTTTTATATTTCACATAAAACTATTTCCTAGTAACTGGCGTGAATTTTAAATATTCAAATATTTCCATAACATTGTGTGATACCTATTATTGTACTGAACATGCAGTTCGAGTGCCTCATAAAACCCATTTATGGCCAGTAGACTAATTATGGGCTAGAACTTTTTCCACACTGTAGTGGAAAACCAGCTAGAAAAAGGTTTATGAGGGATCATCAAAGAAACCTGGAGGTTCTGGCAAAATAATGTATTATCTCTCCATAAATAAATTGAGGCCTTTCCATTTTAAATTTAATCACATGAATTTTAATGGTGGTTTTGCTGTGTTTCCAGCATCCTCCATTTTGCTGACAGGCTGCATTGTTTCTCACTTTTTGACATAGTGTGGGTCAATAGAAAACACCAGCTCTACAGAATCAGTCATCTTTAGGAAGCCATGTTTCATCCTTAAGTAGCATTTTTTCCCTGTGAGGACCTCAAAGTGTTTGAAGCGCGTTAGTTAATTAAGCTCAAAATACTACATGCTATTTCCCTATCAATTTTTAATTAGAACATGTACAATAGGGAGTGCTGCTTAAGAAAAATCAATGGCTCCTTAGGAAGTAGTTCAGTATAACATACATTTGAGAGACAACCCCTCCATGCATCAGCTTCCCTAAAGACCCAATCTTGATTAAACATACAAGAAGCCCCTTTGCTGTCCCTGCTGGGGCTTAGTTCGATGCTTCCTGCAATGAACAGCACAAATTACAGCAACTGCCCACGGCTGGAGGCAGAGGGTCATTGAAAGGCCCTTGAAAGTTTTTCTCTGGCTCATACTTCAGTCAAAGTAGCCCATGAAAGAGGAACAGCATCTTAGTTAATTAAGAAGGGTAAAAGAAAGAAACACTTAGTCAACTGTTAGCTGAGGAAAAAAACAACTGTATTTTGCTTAGTTTTGTTTTTTGGTTTTTGGTTTTTTTTTTAATGTATGTGACCTTTACAAAAATAAAGACTGAAAAGTAATTAACCATAATGGTAGTAAACCACAAACTTCTTCTGGGAACAGAGACGGGAACAGAGACGTATTTTTTTCCCCTTTAAACTTTTTTAATTAATCACTAAAACTATTGTATATGTTCTATCATTCACTTTATGTGGTATAAGAGGTAACTCCTGTGTGTTTTCACCATGATCCCTACTTCAGCTGACTGGAAGCTCTGGTATCAAGAAGTGTCAAATTTGAAAACCTTGCCAGAGTATTTTACATAAAGTTTAGGATATATCTATCAGAGAGGGAGCAGTAATCTGTTTAATAAGAAAAAAACAAATTAACCTCTAATATCAGTTCTCAAGATAACAACTTACTGTAAAGATCACAGACTCACAGCTAGAAATTAAAGTTGATTATCAGTAAGACACTTGGGTGGCTTCAGTATATGAAGCAGCAAAAGAATGATATCTCTTTTAAAGTACTTACCTACAATAGTCACATTATAGTTCAGTGTGACAATCAAAAATCCCAGCGAGTCCCAGTGCTCCATGTTTGAACAGGCTCAAAACACTTCCAGCTCCTGATGTCCTTACAATTTTATCACTTCCAAAGGAGAGTAGCCTAGACCTAGACAGGGGGGAAAAAGAGCAGGGGCAGGGGAAGGAGAAAAAACAAGGAATTTTTGTTAAGGGTCAAAGATGGAAATTAGAAACCCAGCCACAATGTATTGATCAAGGGTTATTTTGATGATTTGAACAGGACTGTTAGTTTTAAATGTTGGAATAAATTTTCTTAAGGCTTTAACAGTTTATCTTGCAAAACCTCTAGCTTGTCAGATGCAATTGCTCCTACCTCCCATGTGGATCCTCTGTCCAGACAACTGGAAGTGGACGAACAACAACAGGAGTGATCTCTGCCATTGTAGACTATTCTTACCCCCCAAGGCATACCAGCCTCCTGGCATTGCTGAGATATTTCAGTGGTGAAAGACAGGGAGAGAGGAAAAAATAGCATAGACCAGGAAATAACAGAGACCTCTCTGTCTCTCTACAAGAATTGTAGATGAATAATAGAAGGAAAGGGGGTAGAAAAAGATGAGCATCCCTGTGTTTGAAAGGCAATTTCAGTTCAGGTCACTGAAAGCTATCCCATTGCAATTTCCCAAAACCATTTTTTTTCTAAATCAGAGCCTCCCTGACAGAACACCATGGCCCTGTCAATCACAGCCACACCAAATTTTCCTCAGTGTGCTGAGCCAGCCAGTGGGCTGAACCTCCCTGCAGGCAAGATGAAAAACAGGAGAAGTTCTAAAAAAAAAAAAAGGTAATTGTGGGGCTGGTTTTCAAATCACACAAGTAACTTACTTTTAATTTATATCAGATCTTTCTGTTGAAACTGCTTGGTACTCTGGACATCACTCAGAAGGTCCTAGGGCTGCTTGACCAGCATTCTGAAATTCCAGCAGCCCCTAAGTAGTGATGGAGCGAGCTCCCCCTTTGGAGCAGGATGCCCATGGGATCAGCCCTCCTTGACTGCAAGGTGCAACTGTACAGCATGTCCTTGACACTGTGTGACTGCACTGCAATCCAGGAAAAAAAGCATGGGTGACAATAAGACTCTCAGCTTTTCTTTCCTCACTCCACTGCACCAAATTCCCTTGGGGAAAATAGTCTGCCACCATCTTCCACCCATTTTTCAAACAGTTATGGGATGTTACTCAGTCCTTTTTTAATCTGTGCTGTGATAGGGACAAACATAATGGGGACACTTAATCAGGAAACAGTATTAGAGAAACAGCTGAAGGAGATTTTGTGTGATACAGGATGGGAGAAAAGGGATGTCGTGACAAGCTGACACCTGTGGGGTGCAGACAGCCCAGGCACAGGCTCAGCACTGCAACCCTGCTCAGGTACTTCAACCCAAGGTGAGTCGGCTCAGAGGGCACTGTATGGTGGTACTGCTTGACTTATGGGCACTGAGAATAGGCTAAGCTTTATGACCGAGTACATGTTGCCCGGATAAAAGGTAAAACTAATAGTATAAGAAAAATATAACTGCAGAAAGACTTTCTCCCCAGCTCTCTGCTCACAGGCCTTGCAATGCCTTTGTAGAACACACTGAGCATCCTTTCTGTAATAAGGCCCATCCTAAGGAAATCCTAAAAGTGGGGTTTGAAAGGATGGCCCTTAGAAACACTTTATCCATTATCTGCATAAAGACGTTTTTAGTTGCAGTAATAAATAAAGGAGTTTTCTGCGTTTCAGAATTGATTGATGTAAAATACTGCCAAAAAAACATTTCTTCCTTTACCAAGTTTTATTTTTGATGTGTGATTATGCTTTTAGCTTCACTTCCCCTCATACACACACACTTTTTTCCTCTTTCTTTTTTCTTGTTTTCCCTCTCGAGATATGTTGGTGTGAGAAGTATGGGGAGAAGGGAAAGCTGTAGAAAGCGAAAGAGAAAAGATGCAAATGGACAAGATACAACTTATGCTGAGATATGAGCGCATTCCTGGTTAAATATCCTTTGTCAAAAATAGTCAGAAATGCCAAGGCAGTGGCAGGATAAGAATGCTCAGCAGCTGCATCCACACAATAGACTATAAATTGTCTCTGTCAATATCGACAGTTAAAATATCCTTGCTTGTCATTGCTGTGAGACCTCTGCCATTTGTGTAAGAAGGATAACAGCTAGCAATTTAAGCCCTCAAACTGTTGCCTGCAGAACTATACCAGGCAACATCTGATCCCACAGCATGAACATGCTGAGGCAGGATGTCCCATTTTCTTCTAAAAGAAAGAAAGCACCCTACAGACTCACAGTGCAGCCTAGTGTAGCACATAAAGCCTGAATTCTATTTTAGCTTTCCAGACAACTCTTAGCTTTTTTATTTTAGCTTTTCCAGACAGCTCATATCTCACTTGAATCCAACACTTCTCCCTTCTGTGGTGTGTCCTCTTCCCAAGTCCATGTCATCGGTCCAACTTTGGCCTCCAGGCTGACGTGTTTGCTATAAAGTGTTAAGCCTCCACAAAACCCTAGGCTTCAGTTTCTTCATCCCTTACTTCAGCCCTGTCTTTCAGGCCAGGGTTTCCATCTGAAGACCCTCCACATTGTATCTGAAGATACTCACCATACAATTCCCCTTGTGTATTATTTATCTTTAACTGCTCCCCGTATTCTCTGTTTGTCTGTAAAGACTGGAAGGAAATAAGGAAAGCAGTATTACAGGCATGGATGTAGTAACAGAGGGACTCCAGCTTCACAGTGCCACCAGTTGATTTGGCATCATCTTTCCAATCAGAGGATGGGCACATTTGCACAGCCACATTCCTCCACATGTTCCAGTACTAAAATCCCACAGACAACACTTCCCAGGCTATAAGGTTGTCAAATCTGTGAACTTGCACTGGATTCTAGTTAAATAAGAGAGGCAGGTAGAAAACACTGATGTGGTTTTGGGTAATGTTAAACTTTGAAACCCAGCAGTATCTCATCAGGTCTGGTTTTAGGAGGGGCCCTAAAAGCTGCTGGAAAGCTTTCAGAGACTAACAATGAAACATAAGACGATGCAATTAAATCTATTTTAAAATTCACAACTGCTGTCCACATTTCTAACTCCTTACCACAGATCTAGGGCTGGATCCTGCAAAAATTTCAGAGGTGACTTCATCACTCTGACCCACTGAAAGATTCTGAACTATTGGAACTGCATCTCACTGCAGTGTAGACTTGTGTCACACCCCTAGGTTTAAGGCCTTGGTTACTTGACAAAAAGCCCAGCAAAGACACTTCAGCTGGACTTTGGCTCAGAATGACATCCAGAGGTAGGGCACAGAGAGCTTGAAGCTCCTTCCCAGTCCAGGATAAAATCAATCACCTGAAGGGTGCCACAATCTACATCACACATCAAAAAAACCCAGGATTTTCTGGCATAGAAAATCCCAACCATATCTGTCTTACCCAGTCAATACCTACACAAATGATGCATAAGTGCAGTGAAGTGGGACCTACTAAGGGAGACTGCACCCTACACAGCACCTGGAAATGAAGCAACCTCCCTCTACCAATTTAATTAACATTGAGGCAACATGGACCAGCATAGATCTGACACTTCAGTCCAGGTTCTTTTGCAGATCATTATTCAAGAAAGAAAAAACACAAATGCATATCTAATATTCTAAAGCCTAATTTAAAAATCTACTTAGAATTTTTCTAGTTAGCAAAAACGATGTATTAGTGACAAATCTTACAGTAAATATAGCTCTTCTAAAGGTGTTCTGTACATTCAGGGTGGTAAAATCTATTTGGAAGGGACAGTAAATAGTAAAAGGCAATTTATCTTGATGGTCTTGTTTTTAAAATTTGTGAAATACAGCAGAAGGGTGAGAAAGAAACAAGTTGGACATTAAGGACAATAGCAAAGAAGTAGTAGCAAAAAGTGTTCAGAATAAATGGTCTTTTTAAGACTTACATAGTACATACACATGTACACAAACACGTCAGCCTTCACAGCACACACACAGCAAAGGAGCCAGCAGAGCATGAAAAGCCCCTGCTTTATGCAGGCACACGCAGCACTGCACACTTTGCATTCCCTGGAACCTCTGTCCAGCTGCCCCTTGGATATTGCTGCAGGCAGAATATGTTTGAAAGCAGTGTCTCCCCAAAACAGCTCTTGTAGCTACACAGACACGGAGAAAGCAAGAAAATTGTAACTCGAGCTTTAGGGCTATAGAGCCGACACACACAGAGGTCGGGCAGTGGTGAATGTTTTCCATCAGGAACCATTCAGTGGGGAGCTTAAACAACGTGCTCCTATTCCCCCACCCCTCCTTCTCCTCCCTCCTGCTCCACCTCTAACCCATGAACGCTTTCCTCTCCTCCTTGCCTGTCTGCCTTTTATTCCCAGGAAGGAGCTACATACACATATGCTCAAATATATATAAATGCTTATGCACATGTGGCTGAAACAGTCCAAAAGGACCTCCAGAACAGTGAAGTTCAGGTCATTTTTAACTGCACCCATTGATTTGACTCAATCTTGCTGACTTCCACACTAGCTCGGTCATCTCAGATACTTAAGCCTGGTGCCTGTAGTGCCTCACATGTTTCTTGTTGTCCCACTCTTCCTCTACTAATTTAGTAAATCTAAAAAAAGATTATGTTTTACTGCATGCTCTTAAGAATTTAATCCATTCTTTTACTTTGTCTCAAACAGAGCCCTTTATCTAAGTATTTGATGGTTCAGAAAGGTCATCTTTCTGAAAGGAATCTGCTTCTAAGATGACAACAAATAGACAAAGCAGCTCTTCTTCAGACTTTGGTTCAGTGACATCAAAGCTATTCAACCAAGAATTTTGAACATTTCAAGAGTGATCTGAAGAGAAATTAAGTAATAGGAAATATATTTGCATTCAGGAACTCGGGGCCAATTTCTTCAAAAGTATTTAATTTACTAAATAGTAAAAGTATGAAGCGAGTCCATGGGATTTTCAAAAGCACTGTACTAATATCTGCTTAACTCCCACTGAAATAGGTAGTTACACAAATACATGACATTATTACTGAAATTTGCTCTGCTCTAGCTCAAAAAAAATCTTGCATCAGAGAGGTTCCATTTTTTATGGAAATTTTTAAAATTTTTTAAATTTTGCACTTAACATTTGACACTGAGTTTTACACCTACCTTTTTGCACAGTGCAAATGCAAATCTGAAGGTTTGGGCAGTTTAGGGATCATGTATTTTATGACAAAGCTTGTGATTTCATGTTTCATTAGTGCCCAACATCTGGCTGTAAAGAGAGGCTGAGTTCTTTCCTCAGGCAGGTCCATACCCAGCAATGGTCGGGCAGGCAAAAAGCATGGTGTGCTGGTATCGTGGCAGTCATTTAAATGAGAAAAATGTCTCAAGTAAGAATATTGCTGGGGCTGTGGAGAGCAAATAGATCCCCATTTGCAACATGCACAACAAAAGGGGTTACTGTGTCGGTTCTGGATTTCAGTAAATAAATCTGTCATTTTAGGTTTAACACACAGGCAGCCACTGTGGAATTAAAATAAGAGTTCTTTACACCTTCTTGTATTTCATGGCTGATCATTTTAAGGAACAAACTTTATATTGTTGTCTCTGTTATTGACACTGCCTTTTCTTTCACCGTGGACAGATGCATTGTAACTACATGGTCATTAAATCAAGTACTGGGCACCATGGGGAAAACACTAAACTAACACAGAAATGAAAGAGGGGAGCTGGCAAGAGAAATGGGATGTTTTTTCCCCCTCTATTTCACATACGGTTTAAATTTCAGGAACCACTGCAGACAGTATTGAGTATAGATTTCTTTTTGCATGTGAAGAAATTTAATTTTCAAGTCAAATTCCTATGCAGCAGTCAAAAGGTACATTCTTTTAAATCTCATTTGCATCTTTCAAATACAGCTTTAAATAAATATAAAAACCCCTGTATCCTATGCATAATAAAATCCTCATCCAGAATATTTCTGTCTAAAAAGAATATGTACCTTTGCCATAGTGTTTCATAAAGAGAAACTTTAATCTTCAGGTGTGTTTAATGAACAATGAAGGGAAAATCTAATATTCCTTATAGCTGATACTCACAACTTACTAGAGGAAAAAAAAAAAGTATTTTTTGCATCGATATCAGTATGTAAAACTTATGTGTGTGTATCTGACTAGAGGATATAATTTATAGGATAATACATAATTCAGCTTCTACACCTCATCTTGATTTTATGAGGTTTGTTGTGACTTTAAACTGAGACCTGCTAATAGTCTGGTTATTAAAATTTAGTGTGGCCTTGTAAAAAGTCCTTTAAACAAAGTTCAGATAGGTCAACCTCCATAACATTAAGAAAAAGGTGCCAAATTTTTATTTCGGGATTTGAATTTTGCCCACCCCCACCCCAAACCTTTGCTTTACAATACAGTCCTACCTTGCCAGTTGTCTACAGTTTCCACAGTTTCTGCTGTTTTCTTCCAAGAGCATTTTTAATAATCATCACTAATGAACTCAAAACATACTGAGCAGTACATAAGAAATTCCCTTGTTAAACTGCAATAGTATTCATACTCTATGTATTCTTTCAACTAGGATTTTTCACTTGGAAGAGAAAAGCATCATGAACTTCAGCTCGAGGACTCAGTTCTTCATAAAATTAATACGAATTCAATACCTGACTCTCATTCATGCCTTTGAAAATTTTCAACATAACATCAAAACACGTATCCTGAAGGATTTATCCTGATTGTTTAGAGAGCACAAGGAAACAGACAGGAATGACAAAGAGTGGATTTCCCCACAGGACCCACCCTCAAGGCAGGCTGCAGCTGGGAGCCCACTGGCACTGCTCACTGCTCCGGAGCAGCTCCCAACATTGTCCAGGGGCAGGGAAACCTCACGTGATAAATACAGACATCAGCAAACATCGCTCTGGGATCAAAGCACAGAGTAATACGCAGATTTTGCTACGAAGGTAAACTACAACATAAATGGATAAGAACACTATTTTAGGTCCTGCTTCAGGTCTAGGTTTTTTAAATGATAGTTCGATAGTCTGTTTTCCATGAAGCAGCAGAGATTACTGATTATGCTCCATTTACTTATCCACTGCTCACAAGGCACTTCAGCCTGTTACCTGTGCCCAGCACAAACACAGACTAAACTACCTCACCTTTCTAAACTTGCTATTCTTAAGCTTTGTTTCAAAGGTAGTTCCCCCTTTTGCCTCAGCAAAACCTTTCAGATCACCTGGGTAAAGTGATTTTGCCCACTCCAAGATATCAAATACCTTCCACTGAAAATTCTTGTAGTAGCAATAACAGAAATGAAATTTTATTACTATAGCATGGCAAGAACACAGCCCACAAAGATAAAATAAGACAATTAGCTCCATCTTTCTGCCTCCTCTGCATTATGACAGACACTGCCATTTCAATCTGATCCACAAAATTGCTGCCGATTACTGTGTTTCTGACACTATTAAAAACTGTATTAATTCTTTTAACTGGCCACAGATATTTATGGATATTCCCTTGTGACCAGCATTCTAAACTTACTAGAGGAGTATTATTTCAGTTTCTCTCTATTTTTTCCCAATTTGTTACATTTTGCCGTTTTCTCTTTTTGCTGCATTCATTTCCCTTTATGGGAAAAAAAGTATTTAGGACATCCAAAAACTCTTAGGAAACACCTCAAAGAGCAGCTATTTAAGTACATTAACCCATACAATTTGTCAATGATGTTTTCATTTCTGGGGAATCAATCCTATAAATCACCAAATAGAATCACAGTATATGGCATTCTGGAATATAACTGTCTTCTCTTATGTATATGAAAAAGAAAGTTAAGTTTATGTATGTTTAAGATAGTTGATCTTTTTTTCAATGACCAAATTAATTTATATGCAAAAACATAGACTTTGAAAGGTAATAGCACCTCTTTGAAAACCAGCATGACTGCTTCAGGACATGTTTAAACTGCATTCCCCCATAGTAATACTGTTGTTTCTCCACACTGAAGACAGTCAGGAGGACAAAGTTTTTTACATCAATGTTATAGATAACACTCCCTTTAGTGGTTTGTGGCAGAGTCCCCTAGACCCCAGTTTCTGATCTGCAGGAATTCCTGTCCCAGGTTGTGATGCTCAGAAGTAGGCAACGGCAATTTTCCATTTAAGTAATGTGCCCTCTTACCCTTCCTTCCTACTTTCAGCAATTACATGATTCATCCCTCAGGTTTAGAGGTTTCAGGTCCTCTGAAGTTGATAAAGTAACTAACAGTGCCTCAGGTTTCTGAAAACTCAGTTTTCAGTTCAGCTCTGCCTCTGCTCTTGGGGCAGGTGGTTGTAAACAACTGTAAATGGTAAGACTTCCTTCCCTGGTCACTGATTTAATGCACAAACCCCACTATATACACTAACCCCACTATATGCACAGCTGAAACATGTAGAGATGAAAAAACCAAAAGAAACAGGTCAGGCTGCACGGGGCCTTGGGCAGGGTGGTCTAGTGGAAGGTGTGCCTGCCCATGGCAGGGGAGTTGGAACTAGCTGGTCTTTAAACTTCCCTCCTGACCCAAACCATTCTATGATTCAGGGATTCTATGAAAACCCACTGCCTACCAGTCCTGCCCTGCTCTGAAAAGCAAGAGCAATTTCTGATGTAACCTTCAAATTCCATGTTACCAATTATCTATGTAATCTAACACTAAGAGCAGCATTTCTGCTAATATAGGTATCAGCTACTGGAGCAGGGAGGAGACCCAATTAGGGCTGTTTAAAAATGCCAGGAACTCTGGCCAACATGCAGGTCCTGAGACCCTCACACAGCCCAAGGTGACAGGTACAGCACAAGAGGATGCCAGGCAGGATGGGGAGAACGGTGCATCAGATGGATGCAAAGAGAAACAGCTGCAAATCTGTGTTAGTTTAGAGATGCACTGGGGCTGCCCCATCATACAGAACCAATTTCACTTAACTGTGTCATGTGCATAAACTGATAACACAAACCAGCGTGGATCTGCAGAATTTGATGGTTCCGATGCCCAGGAGTGGCAGCTCAGCCTTTTGGCTGCAAGGACAAGGGTAAGGAACTTGTGGAGTGGCTGCCATGGGAAGCTTGACCTCCTCACCTGCTTCCTCAGCCTTGGTGCTCTCCACTGCCCCAAGAGATCCTCTGCCCCCACTCTGCTGTATTACCATGTTATATTGCATTTCAATCTGACTTCCCTGAGAGAGCACCTCAGGTCTTATAAAAGGTTGACGGGGTTGGGGTTTTCTATTCAAATCCTAAGCAATCCTGCATTCAGGAGAATTTGGCAACAGATGCTGAAACTTTTTGTAAGGACACTTTACGAGGAAAAAAAAGCTGAGGGGGATAGATATTAGAGTTTGCTGAAGAAATCAAAGTTACCGTTTTCTTCTGTTCCCTGTGCCCCCAATTCTTTGAAGCTCTCAATTTACACTGAAAGTATTGGAAATTGGTAAAATTTCTTATAAATATTGATAATTTTTAAAAAGTTTATTGTGTGTGTAATGAAATGAAGGGGACAGGGCAAAAACCTACCATCTTGCATGATTGCATTTACCTATTCTTAGTAAGTCAAAGAATCCAGACAAATGCATTCCTCAGGCGGGCAAACGACAGCTTCAAATGACATTTAAAATAATTGCTTTTTCTATTAGCAACTGCCACAGAAATTTCTTATCTAATACAATTAAAACCAAAAATAAATTCTCACGTGTACATTCACGTACTGAATTGTCAGGGAAAATTTGTTCAAGTCTGAAATTATAAAAGAAAATCTGAAATGGAAAAATTAAGATGTTGATTTGCAATCTATGTATTTCAGAGAAAATTTAAAACTGACTTCTTGTCCTGGTTTTTCTAAAAGAAAATTATGTTCAAAAAGTTAAAAGGAAAATGCTGCAGCTGGGAATCCAATATCTGAGAACACATATGCAGCTAACGAATGGCTCAGCTATCTGCACACTTTAAGGGGCAGAACAACCTTGTTCTGCCACATGCCAGCGAAACAGAGCAGAACAAAAAAAGCCTTTCTGATGTACCACAATGGCAGGTCACCACAGAAAAGGAATGATTTCATGGTCTAGATCTCTAACAGGTCAGAAACACCGACGATATTTTCACTAAGATTCATTATTAAATGGGGAAGCAGAAGAATCAGGCCAATCCTTTGTTCACTGAAGCTCGATGTCAAGGCGACATGATTACAATTTCTCTAGAATTCAGTACTGACTCTTTATGCTTTGTAGTATTTATTCTGTTCAGCTGAAGGAATCATTGGTCCAAAGTCTTAAACCCAAGCAGATCTGGAAGATCACTTTACCTGACAGTTTTCAAAAGTATCAAGATACACTCAACTATTTTCCTAGGTTACAAGAATCATTCTCCTAGTTTCTCAGAGGACAGATTTAGAATGGGTGCCCTACAAAACACTGTAAGAGTACACATTCAAACTGTGGACTCGTTCGTATGGTAAAATGTAAGATATATACCCACTGGCAGTAATAAGTAAGTTAAATAGTTAATGTTACAAATGCTGGTGGTGATTTGGACATTTAATTTTTGTCCAAAGCAGATACATAAATAAGTTGTTCAAAACTCTGCTACAGCTAATGCAGAATTATTTAACTGCAATGAAATTGGGATTGGGTTGTTTTTGTTTGGGGAGTGTTGTCTACAATTCTTATCATGGTCCCTGTGACTTCAAAAATGTGATTGACATGTAGTGGGAAGTGTCACAAACAGAAGACTCTCTTTATTCCTCTCTTTTTAAGTGTTCATAGTGATGAAGTCCCACAGCAGCATCAAGTTATGCCCAGCAGCTTTTGTTCATAACAGGAGCTCTTCTACTTTTTTTTTCCCTTTTCTTTTTTTGTAAAGTCTACTCAAAATATTACTGACTATATTCTAGTACTTCACAAGGTGTACTAAGCTTTTGCCTACACAGGATGACCTTTACTGTAAGGCCACAAAAGGAACAGGATGCTATTATGTAAGTAAGGTGACCACCAATATTTTCCCAATACTACTAGATTGTGTATTATAAACACCAAAATAGTTCTGCCATTCTAATGCATGATGTTCATGCATGTTCATCGTGCTATTTGGTGTATGCATTTTACATATTCTTCTGTGCCACTCTGCTCAGTACAGCTTCATCTTCCTCCTCCTAGGATGTGTGGCCATACAATCTGCATAGCCTGTCCCACTGAAGGGAGACAATAATCCCTTAAACTCTTTGCCCAAGAAATTTAACATCATCACACTACATCAAGTATCATCAATGCCTTTTGGTATTGGCAGCAAAGAAGGTACAAATACATTTCCCCACCTTTTTTTCAATTTATTTTAAAATTATGCACATGCAATTGTGCCTCATAACACTCCTAGCACACCAATCCCCATCTTTTTTGCCTCTCCTCCTTCTACAGAAGAATGCTTCACTTGCCTGAAATACATGAAAGAGAAGTACGTGGCAACAGGATGATCTGTATTAAGACAAGTGTACCACAGCTGCCAGTTCCCAAGATACTGTTACCATGGAGAATAATTTGTATTAACATTTAAAATAAAGGGGCATGAAAACCCAGAGGCAGTGAAGCAAGAAAACATACAGAGAAGAGATGAATTAGCTCTAGACTTAAGTGTGCTGTGGAATCTCTTGCATGAAGGTGATGTCTTACTCTAATGCCTGTTTAGTGAAGCTCTCATGTCACATGAGTAAGTCTTCATCTGCTTTCTGTGGATTCACTTCACTGGCAGTGAATTCAATGGGGCAGCAGTGCTAGTTCCAGAGACTTTCCAGCTTCAGTGTTCTACTGCATTAGTTACCACAGCACCCCAGTGTCAGAGATGCAAGGGGAAAAGGTCTGAAACTAAATTACCTAAGCACATTAACTAACTTACGTAAAGACATTGGGAAATTGTGTTTCACAAAATACGATTTCTGACATGTTGTTATTTGCTGCTCTCCATCTCTAGAGACCATTGACATCTTCCCAAAAGATACTGCCCAGTGCCTTCAGTGAGTTCTACAAAGAATTTACAGAGATTCTGGACAACTCATGTGGGAAACATAGTTATACTGTCACATATCACCACACCAAGGAGCTTGCTTAGCAGATCATCATTAAAGAGTATCTCCAGCTATAACAGTTGAAAGTCTGCTGATAACACTGAAACACATCATACATGGTGAAAAGGGCATGAAAAAAACAACTCTCTTTTTTCACATCAAATTGCATCAGACCAACTATTCCGGAAGGAACAAAAGAAATAGTCTGCTTGTACTGCTCTGTCACCTGCTTTTTTTCCACCTGCCATCCTGTTGCTTCTTGCTTCTTCCTTTAATGGGAAGAGCTCAGTGATTCAGGCCAGGCAACAGAAGTAAACTCAAGCATGGCTTTCTTGGCTATAGAGAGGCTTGTGTTGGAAGGGACCTTATAGATCATCTAGCTGTAATTTCCCTGACACAGGCAGGGACACCTTCTACTAGATCAGGATGCTTAGGGCTTCATCCAGCCTGGCCTTAAACACTTCCATAGACGGGCATCCACAACTTCTCCAGGCAACCTGTTCCAGTGCCTCACTGCTCTCAATGCATCCAGGCATTTCTGCGATTCTGCAATTCATCAGTTACTTTTTGGACATTCTTGTAAGAAGGGAAAAGCAGGTTCACACACACAGTGACACAATTCTTTTCAGCATCTGCTTTTTCAATTTCCTTTCAATTAGCTTTTAAATCTTGTTTCCCTTTTCAAAGCATTTCCTCCAAACAGTGGTCACCAACTTATCTTCAATCATTACCTTTAGTTTACGCAACTCAAAGTATTATCAGTTCTGTGGTTTCCTCAAGATGGAGTTCAGTTGAAGAGGAAAAAAAAAACCAGCAGAAAGACATTTACTGCACTTGGGGTGTAGATACATTTCCACCTGCATCTAGGTTGCATTTGTGTTTATATCTGAGCTGGTTTCTCGGAACCCATTAGAGACGTGAACTCCACTGCAGAGCAGGTAAATGTTGTCAACAACTGTCAATTCAAGTGAAAAAATAGAATTCCCATTACAGAAAAATGTGTTTGAAACAGAAGTGAGGAAAGTGCTAAAAGCTAGGTTGAGTGAATTCCATATGAAGACCAAGTAGAAGCAGAGAGCAGAATGAGCCTGCAGTGGCATTTAGGAGTTTAAACATGTCATTGGAAAATGCAATGTTCGTTACCAATTAAGGATGATTGTAGATAATTTGTTGCTTCAGCTATTAAGATTTGGAGGTGTTTTCCTCCCCTTTCAGTTGCTCTATTCCCTCCCACGTACTGTTATTTTTATATACAGCCAACACTACCAGATGTCATTTTGTCATCTGCCACCATCACACCATCGCCCTTGTCTGATGAGGGTTTTGCTACTTCTAATCTTCATATTATAGCTAAGGTTTCTGTCATTAAGAGAGCTGGAGAGAAAGAAAGTGTTAAAAGAGAGAAAGAGGTGTTAAAAAACAAAGTCTTAGTTCAGCCTCCATAAATGTAAACAGCAACTAAGCCATATATGTTCATCCACCTCTGAAAAAAAACCTCAAACAAAACAAATTTGAACCCAATCACTGAAAAGGATACCATTACCCTGCTATTGGGATTTTGTATGTTTTTAGCAATAGAAAACATGTATCATTTAAAAGACTGATTGGATTTGTGGAAGGTGGAAATAGGTGATTTGACTGTTTTAGTTTTACACTTTATCCCACAATTCCAGTGATCTCAGTCCCACAGAACAGTGTCTGTCAGAATGATATGTATCACTGACAAACAATTAAATATAAACAGCAAACCAACACAAACAAGTCTGCAGATGGAAAGAGGAATTGAGGAAACATCTCTGGGCTGCATATGGATGGACAACTAAAATCCTTACAAGATGCCTTTTTCAAATATTGATCTAATTACCAATGCATAAATGACCAAACAAGTGGCCCACTGGCTCAACACACAAAAATAATTCATTAAGACAATGATGCTTGAAGGGACAGGTTTATTATATCTCCCACACCTTTTCATTTCTGAGCTGGTGACCAAAGCAATAATGAAAACCTTAATCCAGAAAACGTTTACAGCAAAACACAATGTATTTGTGCTGTTAATTAAAATCTTATATTGTTCTGCTCCCTTCTCACATCCCGGGTGATTCTCTAACTTTGCAATGGCGTTTTCCATACAGTAATGCTTAAAAAACTACACTAAACACATCATAATCCTAAATAATAATTCTTTTTTAATTACCTGGTATAGAATACCTTGCAAACAAAAGACACTCATCCAGATTTAATGACACTGTACTGTATTTTTTGGCAAACTTGGAACAAACCAGAAGAAAAAGCAAAGAATTATTCTATAACTATGAGGGAAAGAAACATCCATCTAAATGTAGAGGACTCATATGGCAAAACTAAAGAAAAAAATCCACACTTACAGCAGATTTTTTTTTTTAATTCTTAGTGCAAGAAACATAACCAAGTTAATCACAGAGTCAGTACTAATTAAGAATATGGAAAATTCTCCTATACAGAGGTAGAGTCCAGTGCACAAGGCTAAAACGATATTCAATAGTCTAAACAAGACTGAGCCAGGTTTTACGGAATCCACTTTTTAAAGTATCAGACTGTATGTACATACATACAATAAATAGACTATACAATCTTTAAAGTAGTTTAATAAACTTCACAAAAATTATAGTAGATGCATTGATATCTTTACATAATCCAAAGTTCATATCTCTATCACCCAGAAATGGATAAAACCAATATTCCTGATATCAAGTTAAATGGAAAATAGTTTAGGAAAGTGTCGATAAATCAAAATATTTTACATATTTTAAAGCCTAAATTTATGCTTATAAAGGATGAATTTCAAATGCTCTGAAAATGTTCCTTTTGATACTATCTGCAAAGAGGTTTTAAATGCTGTAATTTGTTATAAACACTTGCCTTACATTCCATGTTCAAGGGAAAAATGGACTTGGACACTCACAGTTCTGATGCATTGGCACAACAAGAAGTGATGAAAATTAGATTATTTTAAAGGCCCAAAGGATGTCAGGAGAATTTATGGACAAAACCTTCATGTCTTAAACTACACAAATCACATTAGAAAGTTACCAGAAAAGTGTTTGGTTTTACTACTTCAATCCTGTCGGTGCCTCTTTGCCCCGAGGCCCCTGGTTCGCATTGCTCTGGAGTCAAGTGCATCTCTGGGCCCCACGTTTGCTACAAGCCCATAGGGCTTAACAAAACAAACACGGAATCTTTATGGGTTACAACAGTAGTGCACAAATCAGGGATGTCTGTTGCCATTCATTTCAGTGATAGTCGCAAGGAAAGGATTTCAGGGAACTGAAAGCTTTCGGCTGTATCCTAAACTGTGCAAAAAAAAAAAATTGGGGAGGGGGGAAACATCACCCTGGGGCGTTAGGAAGCAAATATGCTTATACTGAGAAGTTAGTTTTTATAAAAGGTTCTTTCAATTGCCAAGGGGGCAACAGCAGAGTAAGAGGGAAATAGTAACAACAACAGAAGAGCTTAATAAGCAGAGTTGGAAATTATGTTCACAGTTCGGTTACTTTTAATTTCTATAAGCACCTACACTGAAAAACATGAGGCTTTGTATTTTAGCTTCCAAATCAAATCTCCTTGTGACATATACCTTGTTAAGATTTCCATTCTGCTCTTCTACAGGCCTTTTCACCAGAACAATTTTTTTTTTATTCTTTTTTATTTTTTACAAACAGACTCACTTTGATTTAAAGTAAACATATAAAAATTGAGAATATTGCTTGCAACAATGGACCTGGAGGTGAAGGAATGAACAAGTCAGGCCATACGAAAAAAAAATCTCCTTCAAAACGAATGAATTCTGCTAAACTTCTAATGCTATGAAAATCTGCAAAAAGGATCACAAGATCTGTTGCGAATTTCAGATATTTGGCCCAAGTCTTATCATCATCATCTCAAGACTTTAACAACTTTTTATCTTTATATTATGGAAAAATAAATGATTCCAAGAACTTAGGAAGGCACACGCACCCAAGTATACTATAAATAAAATACATCATGAAATTACGAAGATCTTCTGATCCCTGTACACACTTTTGGTTCAGCACTATGGTCAAGTTCTCTCTTTTGCAATACAATAAAAGGCATACAAGAAATGTAACATATGCATAATAATTAAGAAGAATAATGCTAATAAGACAGCTTACAGAGAAAAGTGCAGTGAAAAAACCCAACGCTATTTATTCAGGGGTTTGTGCTACTGTAAATACAGACTTTGTATTTCCTGCTGTGCAAGGGGAAGAATTTACCCTGGGAAGCAGCAATGAGGAATGCGAAAAAAACAACAACAACAACAGCAACAACAAAAAAGATATTAAGAGAAAACTTTATGATGGAAATCTCCCAACTTCATTCCTCTAGTGCAGAGTCATCTTACTACAATGGTTATTTTCATGCTGCCATTTCCCTTCATGAGTACAGTATAATAGAAAATGGCACAGTTCTTAAATATTTTTCTGCCTCTACTTCATTTTTTTGTTTCTTCTTCCAAGCACCTGATTTGCTGTTTCCTCATAAAAAGTGTAAAGCTGTTAGTGAAAGTGAGAAAAAAATTGTTGCTCATCATCTCTCCCAAACACCGATTTCTCCATTTCTCCTTCCACTAGGTTTTCACTCATGTGCTACACAATGGGGAGGCACTGTAAAGGCAGCTTGACAGATTTAAAAATAAAAAAATCAAAAGTCTTTTTTCTTTATCCCCCCTCCCCCAGCCCCCTCTGAAAAAAATGGATGGATGAAACAGTACGTCCATAGGAATATTCCAGTCTCCTCTGTTAGGAGATAATTGCAGGGGACCATCTAACCACAGTCAGATTGTCAGCACTGACCGACCGTTTCTTTGCAGCTTTCCTGAAGTCCTTGTATTTATCTTCACACAAGCGAGAAATGGCCTGGAAGAGAACAGATGAAACACCTTCAGTTGCATTGCCCACAGCTGTATGGGCAAAGTAGGACTGAATGTAGATTTCTACATATAGGTGGAATTACAAAAAGTCACTTTATTAAGCAAAACACATGAAAAGCTTTTCCCCAAATCCTCTTTCTCATTTCATTAGTCTTAAAAGAAAGACCTGCATTGCCCCACAGGGCAGCTTCTGAAGGTCTCAGAGAGCATATCTCAAGCCTTTTCCTTGCAGGTTAACCATCACAAATCTCACTGAGGGAGCTGACAGTGCTTACCCACTGCTACAAGGTAAGTGACATATAGCACTTCATTGGTGAAAAATTCTGGAAAACTTAATGAAATAATGATAAAATATCTAAGTATATTTGGAGAATTTATAAAGAGGATGGCTTTTAATTTTTTTATTTCCTAAAAATTCTTGTAATAATTTTTTATTTTTCTCTACTGAGAAATGGTTTCCAGAACACTCGCCCTGCTTTGCTTCCAGAGCTGATGTTTACTCACCTTTCAGAAGCAGGTGGTGATTTTTATGTGATCAGGCTATGGTATATAGTGCCAGAGGAGAACATAACTCATACTCAGAATACCTTAACTTGCCTTATAAATACATAGTACTTTTAAAGACAAACATCATTCAAGTGTCAACTCCTTTTATATTACACTGGAATTAATGTTTTATGTTTCTTCTACTGTTTTTAGCGAAGTCTAAAACAAGTATTTATTATGGACCTCATATGCATAAATATACTGTGCCCTAAAATTGCTTGTCTATTAGAGTTCATATGGCTGGGACAGGCTATGGTTGGCATCAGCAGAGATCTCAGCTCCGGAACTCAAACACACAGAACTGCAGAGGAAGCTCACTGCAAGGAGTACTCAAGGTCAAATTAAAAAATAAGATGAACTAAAGCAGTATTTTTGTTTACTCAGGAATGCTTTCGAGTGGTGTCTCAAGATAAGATATTTAATATAAAGTACTGTGCCAACAAAACCAGTACAAGTGTTTGATTATAAAACAAGGCATTACAAATAATTAAACAGCCTGACTCTATGGATCATTTTCTTTCTTGATCTTTACTTCTACAGCACAGCAAGTTGTAGCAGTGAAGAGTCCTTTAATTTTAATAGCCCTGCAAAGACCAGAGGCAGATACAACACAAGCACACAATTTACATATCTGAGAGCAAGTTTACCTAATGCTTTGGTCAAGCCAGACAGAAAACATCATTAAATCAAAAAAACAGAACTAAACAAACAAACAAACTACCAAAAAACCACACAAAAAACCTCCAAGCCCCAAACCAACATAAAAACTACTAACACCACCAAAACACCAGTTGCTACTTTTTCAGTTGGAAACTGAATTTCCTTTTATTAAGACTACTCTTGAACAGTTTTCTTTCATGGTGCACATGAAGAGAACAACAGAATAAAATAACACAAATATTCCTATTGCTTTTTAGACCACAATTTAACTCACACGAAACTGCTTAATAAAATTTTATTTAATTTAACCAGGAACTTAATGGACTAAGAGTTTATACAATTCAATCGGATTTAAAATTCAATAGTTTAAAAGTGTTTAACCATGAAATAATATGCCAAGGAATGGCCTGACAAATAGGTGTACTGAGGTGGAACTCAGTTTCTTTCAGCTGCCAAATCAGACTATTACCTTAGGCATCAAAGAGTCAGAGAAGGTAATCACTTCAAAACTGCCTGTTTCACAGGAAAATTTCTGTTCTGGCACTTGTTCAGACAAAATGGAATTTTGCTTGGAAGTGGCACTTAATATTTGGCATCTCTAGGCTATGCTGATTAATCACACGGACAAGAAACACACTGACTCCCACTTAAAGCAGTTCTGTATCTAAAGATGTCTCTTCATTTGCAAGTAATTTACAAAACTGACATTTGGAGTCTACTTGGCAAGGTAGTTAGTCAAATTTAGCATAACATATTGGGGGAAACAAGACAAAGGCAAAAAATGTAAATATTTATTATTGTTCTTCAGTTAAAATACATCCAGGTAGCTTATAAACACCTTTGTCATCTGATATTTCTGTTGCTTTTATTGCCAGGGGGGAAAAAAAAAAAGTCAGTTACAAGGGACCATTTCTCATATGAAATCAAAACATTCTTTAAAACACCACCACTATTCCATTATGTGAAATTTTGTTGGACTTGACTGTAATATATGTAATCAGCTAGAATGCATATGTATGTATTCTTCCATTATATATATGCATACAGAACTCAAGTCAGTTCTTCTGCCAAGTTATATGACTCTAGATGAAATTTTGCTACTGGAGAAGGGAGTGAGCAAGGAGAAAGGAGGTGAGAGGACTGCAGTAATAGTAGTAGTAGTAGTAAGTAATAGTAGTATAAATTTTGGCTGCATGCATGTTTGTGCAGGGCAGGAAAGCAGCATGGCTGACTATGGCTTCACTACCAGGAATGCACAAAGGCTCATGACTGTGAGTGCTGCACACCCTCCAAAAATTGACAAACCAGAGAAAACAGCAAGGACAGACAGCACCAAATCTGGAAGGGTTGTATATAAGGAAAATGTAATGTGATGATGGTGGTTCTCCTTAATTTATAGAGCATGAAAAAAAGCCCCAATTGGTTACTCCTGACAAGAGAGAATGAGAATTTAGCTCCGTTTTGTTCTCCCTTTGCTTCTTGGCTAAGAGGGACAGAAATATAGCAAACATGCAGGGCTGCAATCAGTCACTGTGACACTGAGAAGCTGAAGAGATACAAAGACACTTCTCTATTTGTAACTTATATTTTTTCTCCTTTTTTTTGTCTGTTTGATCTATAGAACTGTATCTCCTAGAGTCAAGAAAATACAGCAGTATTTCAAAAGGTTTGCACTATGTGCTCAAGTACCATCCTAACAATAAATAGCTCAGACAACATCCAGTCAAACATCCAGTCCCCAAAGCAGTAATGAATGCTCTTACAAAATCCAGCCTTGAAACAGGCACAAGCAATAGGGTAGACACGTTTTGTGTACTTACCCCAAAGAGGAGAATCTGACTCATTTAACTCAGCACATGGGAGAATAATCAGGTGCGAGAGTAGGAAATTACAAAATAGTGGATTAAGGTTGGACATCCAACAACTTTCTTGGCAGAAAAATCTCCCGTATTAGAAAATAGTTCTCAGGAGAAGCAAAGGAAGTCTTGACATTTGACATAATCAAAAGGAAGAAGCAAACACACTACAACATATGCTGGTTGGAACAAACAGCCTTGGCAGGTGGACAGACTGGATGATCTCATGAAAGGTTATTTGCCATTTTTAACTTGCCTGATTGCATACAACAGGAAAAAACCCAAGAGGGCTCATAAAACGTTTTGTGACTACTAGGTAGATTGGTGTAACAAATTCAGGACACTTTAGTCCGCAGACTAATGAAAGGTAAGGAAAAATTACTTTCATTTAGTCATTTGAAAGACAAAGACGTTTCTTAAGTGACAATTGTGATAACATCGAGAAGGAAAAACATCCAATGCTGATGCTCAAGAAAGTGATGTAATTTTTAACAAGTACTGCAACCTCTCATGATACCTCTAAGCTGATAGATCTCGTCCAATTTCCATTTGATGAGGAACAGTATTTACTAGCCTTGCCCTTGGTTTCCTTGGGGTGGGGTTTTTTTCATCACAGGTATGTCAACCTCATGATGTTCACAGAAATTGCAATGCAGATTCTGAATATAGGATCTAATATTCCTGCTTTAGATAAATAAAATGTCTTTAAAATGCAAAAGTAGCAAAAATCCATAATAATGTTACCATTTCTCTATGCAAGAACTTTTGTGATCTCATATGACAGCAAATAAGTTGTTTTAAGTCTTAGGACTGAGCAAGATTCTTTCAGTTTACCAGACAAGGCAAATCCTTCCACTGCATGTGTACATTTGCTACAAGGCTGTTGTCTTTCATCACAGACTGCAGCTTTTCTCTCAGTATCAAAAATATCACAGCCTGTGTGGTACTACATCTACTTCACTTGACAGTCCAGGCAACTGTTTTAAAAACAGAGAACTCTGGTCTGAACAGCACACAAGAGACCTGGAGAAGTGCTGCAAATGCATTTTGATAACTCTTGGCAAGCTAAATGCTTAACTGTGCTCAGGGAACTAGGCTATAAATTATGCTGTCAAGTAGTTTCAAGGGCATACTAATGACAACCAAGTACTACCAGTGAACAAGGCAGTTCCTTCTGGCCACAGAACAGAGGCAAGGAGGTGGCAGACCAAGTTGGTTTTACAGCAGATACTCTTTCTCTGCCCTGAAAACAATCTCTGACTAGCAGAGATTATTTACAGCCTGTTATTATTTATAACAGGGTTATTTACAGCCAAACTCTGCTGGCAGCACAAAGCTTGTCCAACACGGGGAAATTTTTAGTAATACAGATTTATTGAAAAAATATTCCATTAATTCTTAAATATGCTTTTTCTATAGTTAGTACACCAGTATTCTCCGGGTATTTACAGTCATTTCCTATTTTTCTTTTCTTCTAAGGTTTTTGGAACTATCATTGTTACCTTTATTTGTAACCTCCTGTTATACATTGTTCAAATTGTTATACAATGGTAAGAAACTGTGTGCTAAATCAGAAAGTAATTCACTTAAATTTAAGATATGTAATGGCACTTACTATTAAGACCCCCATAACTCAGTAAACAACCTCTTTTAATTTAAGATTACAATCCAAATGGATTTTCATTTTTTTTAATATTCTCTTTAATAGAAACAAAATCTGATGCAAATTTAGATCACACTGCATACACCAAATTAAGTTACACTCTTATTGGAGCTATCTGTGAAATTTAGAAAGAATATTTACAAAGAATGAGAAATACAACTTCAGTGAAATTTGCTTTGATTCTTTCTCCACTTTTTGTTCCCATTGCAGTGACAAACAGGCCAATTAACCTTCCCACGCACCATCTCCCCCCACAAAAACTTGCACAGTACTGCCTGCATGTTCTACAGGGGCACTAGGAATTTCAGAACATGCAAAGCTCACTCTAACCCACAGGCAAACAACCTCCAGTGCAAAGATGTTATGTAATTAAAGATGTGTGATGTTGAAAGCAGTCAGCATCTAATGAAAATCTTCAAAATTAGTATCAAAATGTCTATACACCTATGCAATAATGTCCTTATTTGAAAAACATCACAAAAATCAGGAAAAATACACTCCTGTCTTGCAAAGGGCCCACAGTTAGCTGATGATTTAAATTCCTTCTGTGTCTGTGGGTCTTCATAGTGCCCAGCATTTCACAGGTCCAGACCACCCAACACAGTGCTTTTGGCATATGGTATATTCAGGTCTCATAAACATTCATGACTTACTGTGCTCATTTCTGTTCTGCCATTACTGAGAAAAACACCACAGGAGATAACAGACTTGGATCCACATGAGGTGAAGCAGTAGCAGATAACAAGAACATGGAATAGCTATTTTCAGCAACACTTGTTAATATTTTGTCCTTTAAGGTGGATAATCAGTTTGAAGAAACCAAATGAATGTGTAACACTAGACTGTGAATAGTTATTATAAAACTTGAGGGTACTTTCACAAGGCCAATACAGACAACAGCAATTGAAAAAGAAATGGAAAAGCAAGACAAGAAGCAAATTGGGCCAAAAAGCTGTACCCACAGACATGAATACTCAAAGCACAACCCAAACCATTATGAAAATTGGAAACAAGATACTCTAATATGCCATGGGAGTATCTGGGAATACATGGGAGAAGGGAGAAAAACCAGAAATTCCAAATCCCCCTATAAGTTTAACACTGAGCATTCTAAAAAGTGTCTTACCTCAAGTTTATATGCCCTGTCCCTGCTGAGGGGCTCCAAAGGAAAACTCAGGTTATTCGCTTCTGCCAGGGAACGCAAATCAAAATAATACTTGGCATAAACACTGGAGGGAACATTAATATTGAACTGCAACAGCTCGAGAAACTGGCGTTCCAGCTCATTCCTGTACAAAGAAGATAAATGTGAAAACACATATCAGACTGTGCATGCTGAATGTAATTTTACTTTAAATTGCAAATGGCATAAACCAAGTTAATTTCTTATTCTTGTCAGATGCCATTATCCCAGCCTAAGGTTTGACCTACTCTATCAAGTTCTATCATACATATGCCAATGAGGAATATGAGAGATGCTGGACCTTGCAGCTCCTACTGCAATGCCAATCAAGTCCAGGCACAAAATTTGCTAGTGTAAGGGCACCTTTATGAGTTTAGCTAATACAGTTTGAGAAAGAAAAGTTAGCAGGAAAAAAATTCTCGTAGTTTCTGCTGTACCTCCACTAGGTGGATCTGCACACACAGCTATGCCAAAACAACACACACACATGCCCTAAATTTGTCAGACATCTCTCACAAATGCCGCGAATTACGCTAACAACGAAATTACTGGAGAACTTATTTAATCCCGTCAGCCTTTCATAATCAATCATTTAGAATTAGTCATGGGAAACCTTACTTTTTCAGCATACTCTCTTACCTTTATGAACAAAATAAAGCAATTTTTCCCTTAGACATGCAACCAAAATTCACAGTGGTGATCACTTGTTTTCCAGAACCTAATACAAATGTGTTTGTCAAAATACCTGGTAGGAACAGAGGTCGTATTTGAGCTCCCACTCTGTAAAGGTTTGGTATAGCAATATATTATTACCTACATTTAAAAGTATGTCGAGAAATAAGTCAACCAACAAAATTAAGGACTGGGAATTTTCATCAAATGCACAGTAACTAGGTATCCTACATAATATTTATGCCGGGACATGATAAATTCAAATCAGTGATTTCAAGACATGAGAAATAAAAAAAAAAAAATGAACACTGAAAGCTGCAGATGTTTGCTGAAGAGCACGGTGACTCCACAGCTCTGTTACCAGCAGGCAGTGACTATGATATTGCTTTTAAGTTACATTTTGACTGCTGTGTAAGTGTGCAAGGAATATGCAATAGAGGTTGCACAGATGGCAACAGAAGAGGAAGGATCTGAGAATTGAAAGTACTGGTACAGTAGTTTTTCAACGCTGAATTTTTCATCTTGTCACTCTTTACTCTTACATCACTCTTACATCATAATAATTGTCCTTCCTTATCCTCACTCTCTCTCTGCCAAAATCCTATATTTACATAATGATAAATATTAATTAACTAAAAGATAGATATAGACTCTTTGGCAACAATTCACATTGTCAAAGATTCCAGCTTTTAAAAAATCTAAATAAAAAAATATATTTTAAGACGCCTATCAATAAATACAGAATATGACTCTTACATGTCTTCTTATACTGCCAAGATAGTACTTTCTGCAAGCTAAGCCTAAAGGTCTATGTTAATGGATAATATAAAGCCTATTTTAATGGCAAAACACATTGGCTGTACTTCTTTTGAAGAGCACTTTCAAATCTGTAAGAAAAATGCATAGCCTCAGACTCTTACTATCTCCTGGCTCCCAGATCTGAAACTTAGATCAGCAGACTAACTACTTGCTGAGAAAGAACAAAAAAATACAAATATTTCTTATTTGAACTAATATAATTTAACTAACCATCATAGCCTTCTTCCCTCATACACCTATCTCACACTGCTTTAGCATGTGCTTTCCTGGGGCCACTCCTCAAATTTACATAGAAATTCAATTTAGTGCTACACACATGACTACAGATACCCACTGCATTTCAGTCCTCCCAAGCTCCCTACTTGCTTTTAGGCACAGTTCATTGTGCTGGTGCTGACTTATAAAACACTGTAAGGTCTGCATGATGTTCTGCAAGATGCTGAATGATTCACACCAATTGTTTGACCTAGAGCCCTTCCTCTGTCTTACACATACAATGAAAGTCCCCATCTTGCTTGAAGCTAGACACTTCAAAATCATCATACTGTACTGTCCCAACTACCTGAAAAACAAGAATGAAAAAAAAATCCACCACCCTACAGATAGGATTAAAAAAATTGGAAAATCTGGCAGCAGGAATATAAGCACCAAAATCTTTGCTGGGAGATTCACAAGGAGCCCTAAACACAAAGCCCATGAACCAGATCACCAGACAGCTCGGGCTCCCCAAAGGCTTCTGGTTTTGCAGCTTGTGAGAACTCTAAAACGTCTAGGAAAAGGTCCAGAAGCCTAAAACCTTAAGGACACGGACTCATCAGTTTGGCTCAGGTGTGGTGCAGAAGGAGCACCAAAGGTAGCAGGGTCTGCCACATGAGTAATGGTATTACATAGCTCAAGTGCAATTTGTAACAGCAGCATCATCATGTGTCTGTCAAAAACAATAACCTCTTTTTTTGTTTCCTTTCATACCACCACTGTCTCATCACCTGCCTTCCAGAACAGTCCTGAGAATCAGCACTTTCAAAATTCACACTTATAACCATTCCTGATTAATACTGTCATATGGCACAGTCAAACCTATCACTCTGCTTCAAGCTCTTCAGCACTTCAGCTTATGTTCAGAAATACTTTAACTGCACTGAGATTCGCCTTGGAGGAGTGAATGGAGAGAGACCCTCACTGCTACTGAATACTCAAAAGCATGAGAAAAGGATCAAGGGAAGAAGTAACTTAGCAAAATCATTTAGGAAACAGTCAGTCAAGGAAGCATTATCAAGTTATTTTGCATGGAATAATATTGCACACAGAAACGTGACGGGCCTGATTTTGGTTCTTGTCCCTCTTATCCTGGAAATCTCATTCTGTCTGGGCTGTGTCAGAAAAGTGTCATCATCAATCATTCTTAAGTAGCTTACATATTTTAAAACAGATACTGAAATTGTATTCCTACCTCTACCTTGAAATGAGCTTTCCCCAAAACTAATGTCAGTGTCTACAGCATACCACACAATGTAAAATTTGTGTTTTTCCCTTCGACTCGGGAAAAAAACCAACATCTTATTACAAATTGCTTGTTAATACAAGATTTAGAGACAACTCTACTAATGCTTGAGCAATGACAGCTACTCAGAATTTATAAGACTTATCTACCAGTGCATGAGCATGCTTAATTTAAAACAATCAGCTGACTCCTAACATTCAACCTTTCCCTTACAGATCATTTTTAGACCACCTATAAAACTGACATACAGCAAAATACAAAGAAACTAAATTAGGGCTGCTTTAGCAAAAATACTTGACCTTTCACTGCTCTGAGATTGAAAACTGAGATTCAACAAACATTCAGTCTGCATAAGCATTTCTTCTCATCTACTTCCCTCCCTCCCTCCTCCCAGAGGGGTTTATCCACAACAGTCTCTCTCCAGTGGCTGTGATCCTGACTGAAGTGAGCTAAAGCAGAGACAAGTCTCTAAAATTCTCTTTACAGATACTTAGCTCTGCGTAAGAGCTCTGAAAAATGCAGATACTGTACTAAAACATATTTTTAATAATTTTAGTGTTCTTAGTTCTTATGAAAAAGGGATGCACCAGTAGACTGAAAATGTTCCTCTCTGAATACAGGAGCAGCAGCTGGGGGATCCAGCCACCTCCAGCACCATCCCAGTGCCAATTCCAGCTGCAGCCTTTCCACAGCTGCTCTCACACACACACCAGCTCAGGTAAGGCCGTCTCAGAGTGCACAGTATGTCACTTACCCCTGAATGTACAGATGATACACACCTAGAGCAATTCAGCCAACATTTGTAATACTTGCTAACCCACCAAACAGAAAAAGCACTAGACTATTTAGTGACATGACAAATCGTTCTAGTATTTGTAAACATTATGATACTAATTGTGTTTATTCTTATTACAGTTCTTTTTTATTGTTGTTGTAATGTATTCTTAATATGATTTGGAATATCCAGCCAGATATCAGAACTCCTTATGTTGTTACAATATGCATTTCTTAAGAACACCATTAGATGAAAAAACGGAAATTTTTTCCATTTGCAACTTAAAAGACAAGATTTTTAACATCCTGGAAACTAAATCAGCAGGATACAGGGTGGGGGAAAAACTCAAAACCCAAAAGCACCAATTGTGAATAATGGCTATAAAATGTCGGTGATGATCTAAGGGTCATTAGGATCACAATTTTTTTCCTGCCTTACATGTTCGTCTATTGTCTGTATGGAGAACTAGCATGACAGCAAATGATGCTGAAGTGAATAAATGCAGGCTCAGTGGATGTGAGGATTTTTGTCAAATCATACATCTAAATATTCTGCAAATCTGTGCATGAACATCCAGTGGTAAAACACACTTCAACCAGGAAAAAAAAAAATTCATGTCTTTTATGTAAGCAACTGTCAAGCAGACCTCATGCCATCTATCAGCATTCACCATGTTTAATACAACACAAATATATAAACTTCATATCATTTATAAAAGAACTTCCTGTCACCCTCATACACACAGATCTTGGCATTCATTGACAAAGATAAACAAACTGCACTCACATGTCTTCAACCGTGATATCCTTCAGGATCTGGCAGTAATCCACATTCCACACTGCCTGGTCGTCCCAAACTTTGGATGCCAGTAGAATTGCCCCCAGTACAATTCGCTTCCAGTTTGCTGGACAAATATCTATCTCTGCATAAGTTAAAAGTCTTTCAAGATATACCTGTGAAAATACATTAAAATCAAGACTTCATCTATTTTGCTATTAAGTAGAAAAAGGAAACTATTGACATAAACCCGTATAATTTTAACATAGTAATCTGCTCTCAAGAAGATTATTTTATTATAAAAGTTATGTCAAGCTCAAAACTGGATGCAATAAATCCATTTAGTCGGCCTTTGCCTTCTGATCATATTACCCATTTCAAGAGGCCAGATGTCAGACTCCTAAATACATCATTTCTTCTTTAGCTGTGATTTACCCTTGTCTGCCATCCTAACAGTGAAGAAAACATCAACATTTTCTTATAATACTGTAAAATAAAATATCACTAATTGTTCAAAAATTTATTTTCCCTCATGAGGAAGGCAAACCCCTATTTAAGCACAAAATTACAGATTTTAAATTATGTGTCAAGACCACTACTAAAAACAGAGGTTTCACTTTTTAGTTAGAGCATCAGTCTGAAAGATTTTGATGTTGGGAAAATTTGGTGTTGGGAGACCACAGAAACACACAGCTCAGTAAAAGAGATGGCACATGGGTCTCCCCAGCATCTGCACTATCTGAAGGTTCTGTTTAACTTCTGCTTTTCAGGCAGCCTGTGCAAACAAACCCCTTACTCTATATTGCACAAAACAACTTGTCGACTTTGCAAACAGAACTGACTTGACTGCTGGTTTCATCTCAGAACATTTCACCATACGAGGCCCTAGTGGGATGTAGTATCAGCCCAAGCACCAATGATGGGCCATCAGAGTAGGACACACAGAGTGTGCCATGCACTCACTACTGAAGGGGATGCTTGTGGCTGCTGCAAAGATGTGCTGAATCAGTACAGACTTTTGGAGAAGGGCCAGGTGGCTCTCAGCCCGTTTGAAGAGGAAGGCTGGTGGGGTGGTTAGTCACTACGCTACTCATTCCAAACAAACTCATGGCTGGTGGGAGAACACCACCTGCTTTTGCTGGCAAAAGCCAGCCAGTCTTCCCACACATGCAGGCAGGCATGCTCCACCTCATTTAAAAAGAAAAAAAAAATCACTGAAATGTTGGCTCTGTATTGGTAAATGCAATATAAGGAAATATTATTTGTATGCAATTATGTCTACACATTGAATAATATCTTAAACACAGGGGTCATTTTCTTAAATACAGGTTTTATGTCAAACAGACTGGGATTCTGAATGTACTATGTGGTTCAGTATATTTGTCTGTTGTAATGAATTTCACTGGCTTAATTTTCAAAAGCAAAACACTTTCTACATTTTCTTTAGAACTAGTTACTATTAAGTCATATAATAAAGTGAATTTTAAAAGAACACAGTAGCAAAAAATATTACAATTCACATCCTAGAATGCTGGAAGAAATTTACCTACATGTCAAAAGATAAAAAAATGCAGAAGAAACAATATGAGGAACATTTTTTTTTTAAACCAAGTCTGAAGACCTCCTCTCTTCTGGATGATTTTGGCAGGTGTTCTTTTACAGAACTAGAACTAATGAGCTTTTATTACCTAGAAGTTAAAATATTATTTGTCTCCACCCACTTTTAACAGCCGTATCCATGCTCAAGAATAGAACAAAAGCTTCAAACAAATTGAAGCTGTTGCACCATTGTTACTTTACTTCCATTTACTTCATCCTTTGCAGTGCCTGAAAGTAAGTTTTTGTGGCAAAACTTTTCAGTACTTCTCTATTAAACACTCAAAAGCTGGATTCCCAAAAGACACTAATTCATTGTCTTAATTCAACAACTAGTTCTGCTCAAACATTTTAATAGCATCCAAGACCCAACTTCATCACATCATTGCCCACTTAGTTCTATTACTATATGTATTTTTCACAGAATGATAATAAGACTACTTTTATATAGACTAAAGTTACTGATGTGACATTAGCAAAATCTTTCAGTGGCTTCAGTCAACCAACATATCATTTTCTGAATTTTTCTCAGCTTGCAAAGAACAAATGTAACTCAGTGTTAATACTAATAACACTACAATATTCAAATTTGTACCATAATTCAGTTCCTAGCTGAAATAAAAACACAATTCTGATGCAGAAAATGCCAATGGACATTGGTCTGCCAAGACATTTTTACTTACAAACTCAATACCCCAGGGCCTTACACTTCCATTATTAGTCTACTGCATTTGGAAAGAACCACACGACTATCAGTCATGAACTACAAGACTATCAGTCTAAGCTTTGGTGGAACCTTACTGAAGACATTTTCATAACTGAGGACACATCAGAAGATACACTGCACAGAGTTAAGATTTCAGAAGAGCAATATTGGATTATTATTTTCCATCTCTTCCCACAGACTCTCACCAGGATTTCACAATGACTGACCTTTATACTTGGAGTATCAGCAAACTATTATTTAATAATAAGTGAAACCAATTTGGTGATTTCCCTTTGTTAAGAATTCATTGATCTGACTGAAAGAATTTATTTCTACTAATTAAATAAAATTATCACTGCATGGGCATTGATAATCCCAAACTGGTTCCGAATTCAGTGAACTCTGGAGAGGTTCATTTACTTATATATGGCAGCACAGGCATACAGCTAAATGGCTTCCAAAGCCATTTCAGGTCCAGAGGTACAGAACTGATTTGTTTCAGCACATATCCTGAGCTCATAAATCTGCCAGACCTGAAACAAACTCAATGCTGACCTAGTTTGGATGCCTCTGATCTTGACTCCCAGGGCCTGGACTTGCAGTGGCATGGCAGAGAATGGCATTTAGCCATCCATCATAACCACTAGTCCTGGGACGCTTTTTTTATCCAAACACACAACTGTAACATGGCACAAACTGAAAGCATCAGCAACAGCATCCAAGCTCCAGCAGGGCCACTGTTAAGCTTGAACTAATCCCCAGGGTGATTATTTGCAGTTGGATGAATCCATCCTGGACTAATAGCGTCTAGCAGTAACTAACCACAGTATTCAGTGTTGTCCTAGTTATCTAGGATGTCAGGCTCCCCATGATCCTGGATAGCAGAGTGTTGGTTACACAACATCCCAATCAACAGGACATAAATCTTTTGAAGAAAATGAAAACTAAAGATAGCACTGAAGAGTTCAGTTTTAATTAGTGTGAAACAGCATCTCATGTTTCCCATCTCAGAGGATATTCTAGCAGGCTTTGGTTATTATATAATACACTTGAGTAGAAAGAAAAGTTAAAATATTGCAGAAGGTTTCTTTATCTTTTTTTCCCCCTTCAAGAGGATACATACCAAATATGAAAGTGTCAAATCATTTCACTTCAATATTTCATAATCACAAAAACCACTCAAACTTGATTAAAAACTATGGGGTTCGTACACAAGTTTTGCATCTTTTCATTTTGAACTTGTTCAACATTAACTTCCAATACCTTACTGATACCTCTTATCACACTGGTTTCGGCCTAAGCACTTAAAATACCATAGTTCTTTTTTAGACTTCCCTAAAACAATGGAGAAGGTTTTCTGTGGAGATTATGAAATATCCATCCTCAAAGAAACTCAAAACTCAAGTGGTCAGGCCCTAATCAGCCTGATCTAGATGGTTGTGCTTTGAGAAAAGGCCAAACCAGACATGACCCTCAGAAGTTCCTTCCAACCTAAATTATTCTGTGATTATATCTGCAGTACTAGAATTTCCTGTGATGCCACATGGAGAGGTCAGAAGTTGTTCCTTGCCTCTGAGGAGGCTGACTGTGAGTCTCAGCACACTAAAGAAATGGGCAATCACTGAGGAATATCACTGACATTACTAGAATAATTCTGAATTTTGAGGCAGCCACAAGAGCAAAGCATTATCTTGTCTCATGCAGTTTTTATAGGGCTTTATGTCAAATTCAACCTATATTTTACCAATAAAACTCTGGTGGCTTTATTTCTTGCTTGCTTTACATTGACAGAAAGGAGACAGTGGTTTTGGTATTTTAATTACCATAACTGAGAATCTACAAATGAACCTGTATTTGCTAAAACCTCATTCCCTCCCTCACCAGGTAACCCACATTGTAAATTGCAGGAGCACAGAGTAACTAACGAAGATATTTCACACAGAGTCCTCACTCTTTAATGAGGAAACTTCAGTGTGTCACAATGCCTTGGAACTAAAATGATATCTATACGGAAAAGATTATAATTGGTAGTGGGTTTCATATAGCCAAATCATGGCTCTAATCCAGTCACTAAATTGCCATATGCTCTGTTCTAAGCAATCAGCCAGTTCTCTACTATGACTCTCCAGAAATAACTGTGCTTTGCAATTGCCCAGCTGGGCATTTAAAATGTTCCACAAAGGTCTGGTGCCATCCATTTGGTGGAAAAGGACATCACATCATCATGTTTCTTGCAAATATATCCTATTTTTATTTTTGAGACCAAATGGTAAAAAGGAGTAGCAAAAGCAGTCACGAAACACAGAAAAAAACGTGAACAACTGCAAAGTACCATTGTAGATATTTATAGGAAACACTAATGGAACTAAAAGTCACGTATGTCCAGGTTTACCCCTAATTTATTCATTTTAAGACAAATATATATTATACATATAAAATGCACTCAAACTATTAGGCAACATTGACTTTCCAGTCTAAAACTGTGATTACTATTCATTCCTTGCCCACACAGGAGCCCTAGAGAGGCATCAGCAAACAGACACCCATTCTTTGACTGAATGTTCTCTTCTCCTGCAGATTTCAGAATTCCATCCCTATCCCCACCTTCAACATTCTCTTTTCATTAAGTGTATATCCCAGCAGGTCTAAAGCAAGAATTGACTAAAGAGATGTGTAAGTATTAACTGAAAATCATTCATGTGTTGTATGTCAGACTGTAGTCAAAAAACGAGAACAGCCCTAAAACCAGGGACCAGAATCTGAGTCTCCTAATCCCGCCAGTGCCCAGTACCCCTGTTCCTCTTGGCCTCCTCCAGAATGTACCCTGACACATGTTTAGCTGCCAAGGGGCTCAGCATTGACAGCACAAATAGAGGGATCTTTTCCAGGTGTGGCCAAGTGCTGGGCTTCACCCACCTCCCAGGGAATGTTTGAAGCCCAGGACAAAGGTGGACGCCAACAATATTGGATACATACAACTCTCCTCATGGGTTTCTTACACAAGGCAGAGCCAGGCTCTACTGCTTTGCCTTGCTCACAACCCAACTGCACTGACAATGGTCACTGGATGGAGAGTGACAGCATCACACCAGGGAATAAGCATTACTTTGTGTTGTACTCCAAGGTTTTGGAGGAACCTGTATCCTCCATCAGCTGCACAGGGTTTGCTGGTTACACTGAACCAGCTGAAAAGGAGCTCTGCTGCAGATCAAGCAGACATGGACTCTTATCACTTCATTTGTGTTTTTGTTGTCTTTTAGAGAAGCACTGGATTTTTTTTATGTCAATTGAAATATATATTTTTTAAAAAAGCATTTTAGTCATCATTTAGAAGTAAATATATCCTAGTGAAAGGAAATCAAGAAAAAACTTTCTCGATTCCTCCAAACACAGAGAAAACAAAATTCTCCTAAATACAGTAATTTTCACAACACAGTTCAAGAGTATTCTCTCTCTTTACCTACTTCTTGAAAATGTGACCAAACAGTACAATAAGAACTCAGGAACATCTCGCTGGATTAATTAAATCCTTATTTTTCTTAAGGAAAATTTATTGTTGCATACTTCAAATTTCAAGTTTCCCAGTATCAAACCCCCTCAGTACAGTAGGAACTTTGTAAGGTATTTCAAAAGCATTCTCCTCTGAACTTTTAGGAATAATGAGGTTCATGTACTGTAGGTATTTACATATCACCAGATCTGATCAGTCTATAGCATACAGACCTAGCATATTTGCAAATGCAAAAATCACTATGGACATGGAAGTAAATTAAAAGAACCTTAAGTGTGGCCTATTTGCAAAATACTCAAAAAGTATCAAGGCAAAGCAGAAAACTTGGACAGTTCTGCTCTTCAGGTTTACACAGTAGGATTGTTTTCACAAAACAAAAGAATAAAGTGTAAATATTTAATTCTCCTGACATGCAAACGATGTATTGTTTTCCTGTAGGTATGGCTAACACTCCTATTCACATTTTTATTTGCCATCCAATTAGTAGATTAACGTAAGTACAACTTGCCACCTCTGCACTTGGAGAGATGAGGGAGACAGGCATTTCTCAGTTTTAGCAAAGGTGGGAATACTCTGGGCCAAGGGAGACACGTGTGCATTACTTTCCTCACCAAGTCAGGTCACAGAGTACAGTTCACCTGTTCACTGGGATTAAAAACACTATCTGCAATGCTTTAAATTGGCAATACGATTCTTAAAACTAATTTTATTCTTATGGTATTACCTTATAAATAAGTAATGTGAATTAGTATTTAATTGTTTCAACCTGAGACTTTAATTTTCCACCTATCAGTATGGGAGATCTCTTGGCAGCTCTGGAGGCTGTGTGAAAATTAAATTTTTTCTTTAATTATAAATTGGTTTTGCTGTAATAGTGGAGGCTTTAATTGAAATATTTTAATTAAGTGCTTGAAGCAACGTAATGCTGGCTTTTTGCTGGAGACTAGCTTATCTCACAGTCTGGAGTTTCACATTTACCCAGCTCTCATGCTGATCACAGACGGCTACAGAACTAAATGTTACTGTGCTTCTACCTGGCTAATGGCAGGTACCAAGACAAACAGAAAGTGCACTCAGCCACACACTTTGGACCTCGTTAATAACGTGGGCAGTAAAAAGGGATGCTTGGAATGGTTTAAAAATAATTAGAGTGAGTGAAAGAAAGATAAAGCTGTAGCATCTTGTTCAAAATGTACTGTGATCCCCACAGATACACTTCCTGCCTTCTGGCAACCCTCCCAGGGGGAACAAGTGGCAGACAGGGCTATCAGATTGCTCTCTGACGGGCAGCCAGGTTATGGCAAAACATAAGCTCCAGCAGGGAATGCTGATCTCTTCTTCCCCAGACAGGATATTGAAATTGAAAGCACTTGCAACATTCATAAATAGCAGTATCAACACTCTTAATGTTACAGGAGTGTGGGGAAAGGAGGAGGGTTGATTGCTTTTTCATAGATTAATTTCAACATTTGAATATTTCAGAAACAACATGATGTGTACCTGGGCCCCTCCTGATGACACAAACCAATAATGAAATGGGATTTACGAGTACAGAGGAAACTGAGAACAGAAGCAGAAGAATTTGTGGTAAAACACTTATTATTTGTAAAATACTATGCAAAAACTCTGAAGGTTTCTGGAGAGACAGGTCAGGCAGGTGTTATTATCCTGAAAACATGGGCAAGAATAGCAGAACAGTAAACACGGATCACCTGCACCAAACCTACCTGTAAACATCTCCATGGCTGCTTCAAGAACTAGGCTATAATACATTTTCCTGTTACACTGTGCTGAGTAAAAAACCCAAGTCACCTAAGTTTTCAAGCACTAACAACTATGGAAACTGCCTCTGCAATATTATAAATGAGTTAAACACACACATTTCATTAGAGATCAACACCAAGAGAGTTACTTGCAAGGAAACCACACAAGAACCTGAAGAGGCAAGGAAGAAGTTAAAATCAAGGATATTGGAATATATGCCTGGGTTAACAAGATTTGTGGGAAAGAACTTTCCAATCACTGCAGTAACAGAAAGATATTGCTATTAAAAAAAAAGCGCCCCCTTCCTTTCTACTAAACAGTGCTCTCATGGATCAAATTAAATTAGAGAAGAACATACTGATTCACACAACATATCCTGTCTCCAACAGAAAATATTTAGAAAGAAAAGGAAGAAGGACAAGCACTTAGTGCAATTATGTAAAAGAGACAGGCAAAATGTCATTTCAGAAAACAAGTAATGGCTGGGTCAAGTAACTAGGTAGAGTAATACTACAAAATGTAAGGGTGGAGCACTGCAGGGAGTTTCTTGCCCTATTTCTCTCATATTCCTGTTCTGTACTGGCTAGTGTAATTCATTCTGACTGTCTGAAGGAGAAAAGCCTGCCAACTAATCTTAGAAGCCAAGGGAAATAGATTAAGAGAGGAAATGAGTAGGCCTGGGCTTCAAAATCCACCTTCTCCAATTTCCCCTTCTTCCATCTAAAATGCGTAACAAAGCTGTTATAAAGTCACATGTTGTAGTGGTAAAAAACCATTTTGTTACTTTAAAATCTCTGAGTCAAGAACATGGCCAAAATTGTGCCTGAAAGCTGAAGACACTTGTCAGAGTTGACAGAATAAAAATGTCAAGAAAATTAAGAAATTCCCAGCTGGTGGAGATCATTTTAGCTTTAATCCACATTGCTATGCTGATCCACACCAGCTGAAAATTTGAACCTTCTTTTGTGTTGTGCTATTTTTAAGTAGCTAAACTTCAGACTTGAGTACAATTGTTCAATCCCATGACTAGCAGAAGTAAAAAAGAGCCATCACCAACATATCCCAGCCACTCACCAAATCCTTCATGTGCCTGTCAATTCTTTTTAGTGCTATCAAATTACCTACAGCTGTTCCTGAGTCTCGGCTGGGAGCAAACCCCCTAAAAGTTGAAACCTTTATGCTTTTAACATTCCCTCCTATTCAGACCATTAATGCCACCAGCATTTTCTATTAGCCACCTTGGTGGCCTGTAACATTATCACTCTGTGAGGGCAGAACCCCAGTGTTTGTGTCACATGTTACCCAACCTATTGTTCCATCAGCTATTCTCCCTAAGAAAATGAACTGCAATATCTCTCCACATCAAGAAATTTCCCTGGTCTCCATGGTGAGAAAAAATTCCCTGGCAGCACCTAGATCCATTAAATCATACAAACCCAAGCATTGAGGACAAAACTGGGTCTGTCAGATGGCTGATGTCATCTCTCAGACACTCACCAGGGTGACAATGGCACATTCAGCAGTCAGTTGAGCAGCACTGAACAACGTCCGAACAAAGCGGTAAATCTGTTTCTGCTCCGGGTCATGTTTGTCATAGTCTGGTGGCACTTCGGATTTCTAAGGAAGAAACACTTCCAAATAGGTGACTGAAACAAAACGAAGCAGACAGAAAAAGACAGTTCACATGAAAGGGAAGGAGAGGCAGAAGAACTTACCGAGAGGGGATGAAGGTTTTCATCAAAAATATCTAAGAGCATTCTTCCGTCTGTGTCCCTAAAAAGTATTAAAACCAAAGCAGTGTCATTTTCTGAACACAACAGCACACAGCCCTCATAGACACAACACTCCCCATGCTGTGGGGTGCTTAGAAACACTGCAGAGATGTGATTTTCAAATAGAAGTTGAACCTATTCTGCCATAAAGGTCTTGTGTAATATGAAATTCGTACTACAAAGTACGCTAAAATACTCAAACTTTCAGTGCCCAAGACACAAAATTTCTGTGCTCTTTACTGAGGCTTAAGAAGTACTACTACAAACTTGTGATAAAATTAGCCCCGTTGACTCTTTTTTTTAACTTCATTGTGTCCACCTTTGCAATCTTTTAACTCCTCCTTCTCCTTTATTGTCAACGTTGTGAACGCTTACAAATATGCGATGAGATTTTTGTAGTAATCCTTTAGTTAATATTTACATACTTCGCTTTTTATTTATTTTGAAAACCCTATCATACTAACAATTTCTGAAAGCAAAAAGGATCACACGCAAAAAATTCAGACAAAACAATATTTCTATTCATTGGTTTTACTAGTTATTTCTCTTAAATCCCTGTAGCTCAGTATCAGCATGCAAGCTGATGTAACTTCTCAAGTGTAACATCCAGGATGCAATATAAGATTTTTGCTGTGTGTAACTTTGGCAGGAACACTAACGATCACAAAAGCAAGTGGTGTAACAGTACCAGTTAGAACCGGCACTTTCTGGACAGATGCATCCATGTGACCCACTTACTACAATCCCATCTTTATTTTTAGCATCCCTAGTACTTTGGTCATAGAATTCGTATGACAGAAACCACTGAATATGTCTTCTATCTTTGTTCAGCAGTACGTGTCTCTCAGAGCATGCAAACCACAGTGGATTCATGTCTGAAATATGTATTTATTAGCAGCTAACATTTAAACCTCAACATCTGAAGGTGGCATTTTTTCTGCTAAAAAGCAAGATAACACTGGAAATAATTGCTTTCTTAAAAAAAAAAAAAAAAAAAGAGGAGTACCTAAATTAAAACAAACAAACAAAAAACCACCACAGACTGCGATAGTTACTAGAAAATTCCTCATCAGCAAGGATTTTAGGCCACACTCTTTTACTCCTACATAAAAAAGATAGTATCTTAATGCAAAAATAGTCTCCCTGGAATCACTGATATGCTACAGTAAACTATGGCCCTTTACAATGAGAAAAGAGAAAGAAATTATATCCTATTTTTAGGATAGGTGCTGCACACTTGAAGGCACATTTGATTGCCCTCAAAAATCTATTAAAAAAAAGTTCAGATGTTTTCATCTTCACTACAATTCACATTGTGCTCTTTCAAAAAGGGACCATATACCGATTGATATAAGCACTCCTCATGGTTATGTTTGCTGGGGTTTATTTAATTTCATTTATTTAGTTAGAAAATTCACCAATGCTTATGCATTCCTTTAAAAACAAGATGGGTGCAGTTTTTACCACTTGTTGAATAGCTAAGCACAACAAAAGCTGCAGAAAAATTATTAGTATAACCACGATAAGGAGACACTGAAAAAAGAAGGAATGATAACTAGAATGTTAGAACCAAATGAAATGTGGGAAACATATGAAGAAGTATTATATGTCATGTATAGTTTCTCAAAAAAACCTGAGATTGGTGACATTTTGAAACATTAGGAAGTAGTTTTGTTTTAAGCCTCCTGTGCAGAAGAAAAGGAACAATTAAATACTTTCTGAAAAGAATTCTTCTCTGACAGAGCAGACGCTTGATCCATTTTCTGTCAAAATCAACCTTGAGTCTCTGGAAGAGTTACACACTCCCCAGCCCCCACAATGAACCAAAATCTACCACATACGTCAACAACTTCCTTTTCATCTTTAATAGCAGGAAACAAAACATATGTTTTGCTCTTGCTGTTTCAGCAGCAAGTACAACTGAGTGCTGTTATCACATTGTCCCTCCATTCCTAAATCAGAGATAACCAAAGACAGAACAGTCATTTCACATCCTTTGTTTCACAGTTGCTAATTGATGCACACGAGCCTGCTTCACTGTTTGAAGAGTGTGCACAGCACAGCACCTCTCCACCTCGGGCAGGATCCAGAGGAAGCAGCAGCAGCAGCAACCAGTTTCCTGAATAAATCACTTCTCCATCCCAAAAGTGAAAGGACAGACAGCAACTTTCCCAAGAAGGTAACATTTAGGAGGCATTTGTGTTCCAGATGCTGACATGGAACTCTTTATTCTAAAAAGGTTTAGTCTCTCTGTCTACTAATAGTAGGTCAAATTTTGCATCAAGTTCTGCAAGCCCACAGAATGGGCATATTTTACTGCAGACAGAAACCAGCTCCATGGCAATTGGCATGAGCAGAGTTTGGTGTACTGTGACTCTCAATGCCTTTGGCTCTGGATTCTGGATTCTCCCTGGTCACCTATGAGGTTTCTCACCCTTTGTAGTCCCTAATGTGCCCCATTCTCCAGAGCCTTTCACTCAGCTGGTATGATGCTCAACAAAGCACTTAATAACTTATTTTCATAAAACTTTGGAGTCTGATTATCTTAGAGATCTCTATTATTTAGTTGAGCATAGTAAAAATTGACTAGTTAACCAAACTAATCCAGGGACAATGGAGAAAAGGGGAAAAAGGAACCACAGATGGATAAACAAGTAATCCAAGCATGACCACTCATGCCTCATTTCCTGGGAAATGAGATTAAAAGTTTGAGAGAAGATTTCATTACAAGTTTTGCTTTATATATTGCCATGTTTCAGTCCAAGGCCCACTAATGTCTTGGAAAGTCTTCTAAGAGCTTTCAGCAGCAATCAAGCCCTAAGCTGTTCTGCCCTTGTGCACTTTTAAAGGTTTTTCTTGGGATGTCAGCCTTGTTTTAAGAAATGTGATGGGTTCCAGTGACCTGAAACATGGTCCTGAATGACGTACCACCTGAACTTTAAACTCATGAGTAATTCCTTTTGTTCTAGTTGGACTTCTCATAGTCCACAAGAAAAATAGTCTTAAGCGGCCTGTTAGATCAAGATCTATGCCAAGTTCTCTGAAAAGGCCAATTGAAAAGTCATGGACACAAAAGTCACTTCAAGTATTTATACAATCTCTGCGTAGAAATGTCAGGAAATATTATTCGAGGATACTGTGACATATCATGAGGACAAGGAATTTAAGATACAAAAGCACAATTCAACATGAAGAAAGCTCATTTATGTGCCAAGTTACTTTTTAGAGAACTTTTTTTTCTCTTCAATTTCAATCAACTTGCCTGAGCAGAAATCTAAACATACTACACCAGAAGAGATAAGCCAGAACCTGCTCTGTTTCTGATGCATCTTGAATTACATCTATTCACAATGTCCCTCTTACTATATAATTCATCTGTTGTTATTTCAAAATCCATTAACTAACTGATTACTGATATTCACAATTAACTTTACAAAAACACAAAAATATAAAACCGAAAAACACTATTCAGACAGTTCTATACCCAATTGTAACAATGTAACAATCCAGAAGTGCCCAATGCACATAAAACTAAACACTGAATCATCAAAGTTTTTGCTGAACTTTATGCTGAACTATACTTCCAGATTTTTATGGTACTTAATCCTCTAATTTTAATTTTTCTATGTAAAATAATTTATATAGAAAATACATACGTTATTTATTTCTAGCACGGGAATCAAGAAAACTACTATCCAAAAACATTTTGAAAGAAACAAAACATGGATTTCTAGGGTTTGGGCAGTTCATTTGTTTTGAAAAAAGATATTTTCAATACAAGTTTCCGTTATTCACATACCTGTTTTTGATGTGGTAATATATTGCAAGAGCTACACTGTAAAGAAAAATACAGAGTTAGTATCTCAGGACTGTCAAATTTTATTATCTGTCATATTAACAAGTAAATTTAAAACCTAGCACCACACATGACAACCTGCATGCTCAACAGCCTATTTTCTTTTGTTCACTGTTAGATACCAGGAAAATTGCTGTAAATGGACAATTTTATAGTATTTGTTCAGCACACCTCATGTGCCTCCTTTTTACTGGTAATGAAGTACCTTACAAAAATACTCATATTTCATATATCAAGTTGCACAGACATTCTATTTAATGCCCTACTCCACCAGAGTTAATGATAAAACTACTGATTTCCAGGGTTGAAGATAAGGCATTGAACATTTTCTTTTAGTATTTGCTAGTGCTGCCAGGCTAATATGAAATGTTTTAATCACCACTGGCTTATGATTTTATATCTAAATCCCTTAACTTTTGTCTGCCTTTCTATGCATTTATTCACATAGCAGACTCAAATACCAAGTTCCTGCAGTTTTAATGCATCAAGTTACTTATTTTAACTCAAGAAAGATGACTCCCTGAATAACTTAGTGCATTATGCATTTCTCATATTCTCAACCACACACCAAAGCACCTTTGTTTATCTTCTGCACAAAGACAAAAAGTGTCCTTATATTTACAGTAAGTTAAGATTTTGATTACATACACAAATAACTGATCTTGTTCACATTTGAGAAGGAAGAAAATTAAGGCATGGATTCTCATGGTTATCCTACAGTTTCCAAAACATGATATACTTGTGATATAGCTTTATTGAAGGATAATGCCAAGCCAGCACCCTCCCTACTTGTTCCAGCAGCAAAAGCTAAAGGGGAAAGAGGATGGCAAAGGGAGTTTACCAATTCTATTTGTTGACAATTTGTTTTGTCAGTAGCTCACTGTAAGACACTTATGGCTTATACCAATGCAAAATTTCCCCTCCCTTTTCCATAAAAGGCTTTTAAAAGAGTCAAGTGGTTGCTCTACCATTTTATTCCAGAATTTTTACCTGAAAACTGAGATACTATGTGTTAGGAAAACAATATGCTTGAGCTACTTCATTAGTAGAATTTTAAATTATTTTAGGTTTGGTTGGTTTGGGGGATTTTTAACAGCCGTATAGTACAAAGATATTTTCCTCAATTGAAAGTAAATATATTTTAGCAAATTTGTATGAGCTTTTACCTAGCTGCATTAGAAGTTTTTAGCTGATAAATGCTTTTTTAATTTGACTTTTTTCTATAGATACGTATTAAAGGAATTAAGAGACAACGAGTACCATGGACATTTAAAGGACACAGTTGTTACTGAACACAAGAAAACCCCACGTTTGTGAATGAATTTAATTTGACTAAAAGCTATTCACAAAGTGAATTAGTCCTAAAATTTAATTTTAAATTATGCCCCTAGGAACACACTTGCAGCTCCAGTTCACTTTATGAAAGCAGATGCAAGAATTTATGAGCAGAGCTCTGCTTGGTGGCCATACGGTTGCCTCTGTAACAAAATGTCAAATCAAGTTTAGAAAATATTTACTATTTAGAAATCTGTATCAGAATCTGAAAGTCTTTCAGAGCTCTAACAGATTATTCATTCAGGTTTCATTCTACTTTTCATATGCTGATTCAACTGGCATTCAATGTGCAGGTAAGATGCTCATGGAGTTTCCCATCACTCTACCCTGGCCACTCCTTTGATGCTGCAGTTCTCCACTAGAGGCACTACTGTTTTAAACACACCGGTGAATAACATTCCCCAGAAGAAATAAATGAGATTTCATAGATTTACCTACGTGCAATAGTCATTTACCTACAGAGACTGCCAGGACTGGGGCAAGAAACAAAGTTGTACTACAAGAGCAATAATCCTACAATCTCCCCACCTTTACCTTGTTAAATGTGCAGCCAGACAGGAAAGTCAGTGGCCAGAGTCCAGTTCCTCACCCCACGTAACCCCTTTTCAAGCCCTCAGACCCCGTGCAGCTCTGACCCTTTTCCCACCCCAGCAGCCTGACCCCAGCCCGCATAATTCCCACCGGGACCCAGACTGACATGTGCCTGCTCCTCCCTACAGCTCTGCCCCCCGTCACTCCCAAGTCCCGCTGACACCCCGAGTCTCTCCCAAACACACCACCTTGTTTCCCCCCGGCTTGTCCTTGTGTCCCCTCTTCCACAAGGCTGTTGCCAGTCCCTGTGACCCTCTGAAAACACTTCCTGGCTGCTGCAGCCAGCTGATCCCATCTCTTCTTCCCATGAACAGTCTCAGTTCTGGTGCCAGAAGGATCCCCAAACTGACCAAAAAGCTGCACTTATAAAAGTCTGCACACAAAGCATTTTAGACCAGAAGAGTACGAGACTCCAAGACAAAAAAACCCCACACACTTCAAAAATGAAAAAACTTTTCCCAATGTTCATCAGAACTACTTTTAAGTTAGCAATTACAGAAACTTGAGGAAAAGCAAGACAATATTTCAGGCAGCAATAGCTGATGAGGAATCAGGTATCAGTTTGACTGCAAAGCCCTTCTCCTTTCCGCTCTCTTTTACTTAAACAGAAAAATTGAAAACTGCCTTAGTGACCACCAACATTACAAACTCCTTTGTATGTGTTAGTCTGAATAGACTGTCTGTCATGTATCTCTGCAGCACAAATATTAATAAATTAAAATTAGTAAATTTTTGCCTTTGAGTACACCAAGGTAACCAGTGTACAGACAACTCAAGAGAGGCTATCAGCAACCATGAACAAACAGCATAAAATGCCTGAGCATTTGGTCTCCCTCTTTTTTTCCCCTTACTATACAAAATGCAAAGAATACTTCTCTACAAGTATCAATTTCGTTTCTCTCCAAATGTAAAACCGCAGCAGTGAAACTCAAAATGCCCATCTGAGGCATCACCCAAGAGTAAGCCCATGTACACACCACATACAAAGCTCCCCACTGCTGTGTAATAAATGTCCAGTACCCTTGTACTTAACAAAGAAAGGAATCCAGAGGCAATTAATTTCCATTTGAAACAGAAAACTGGAAAGGAAGCTAAACAAATGAGCATTTTCTCATCAACAGAAAAGAGCTCTTCAATTTCAGATAATTCCAAAATTCTGAATAAACAAGCACTCAAGCAAGTTTTTAGGAGTTATCCAAAGAATGTACACCATTGAATCCTGAAGCATGCAAATTTCAGCTGCTGGAATATAAGATCCTTAAGTGCTGCTTTCTCACCTACAATATGAGTAATATCTGTTGCTCATACTATTCACTGACTCTGGAGCATAACTTATTAAATAAATTTACTACTTCAAAAAATAAAACTTTGAAGCTTGCTTAGTAATGGTTCAGAAATAGTTATACATAACTACACATACAAAATATAGGTTCTAGCAAAAAAAAATAAACTGCAAAACCCACCATTTGATGGTATACTTGAGGTTTGGCTGACTGACTGTGCTGTCATCCAGGAAAATAGTGGAGCAGGAACTGTACTTCCTTCTCAACTGCCCAGGAGGATGCTATGAAAAACATGCAAAAGAACAATGGCAATTATGTAATACCAAAGCATTTTTGTGGGGAGATGTAAGAATTTAAAAAAGACACATTTCTGTCTCTCACAATGACGCACACAGTAATGTGATCACATTCTGAAGCAGTTCAAAAAGTTCAGAAATAATTACCAGTGCAAAAGTCACAACAATCCCTGCCTGAGACTTGATTTTGAAGTTCCAAACTCCCCTCCGTCCCTTCCTCCCCAAAACCATGCAACAAGTTTTCTGCAGAATTACTCAAATACATACATACACACACTTGGAAAGCAAAGATGAACAAGACCTATGTTTTGGCCTCATTGCAGAAGAGTAAGTGGAAGAGTGAAAAAGAAATCCGTGTTAGCAATGAAGATTGATTTAGCAACAGATATAAAACCATGCTTGGAGAAAAATTTAAAACCCTCAAACAAACAAGTCCTAGCGAAAATTCAGAAAAAATAATTCATCAATAATAGACTGCTATCAGAAAGGAAAAAAACTGATCAAAGGACATAAAAGAAAGTACATAAGCAAATTTAAAAAAACCTATATCTCTCAATAGAAAAGGTTTTCAATACATTTCAATCCTTTTTCTGTACTACGGTAGGAAAACATTGGAAAACTAAGCCAAAAAACTCATTTGACAACACTAGTTATTTCTGGAGATTTTTTTGCTGACAGGGCTTCTCCTTCAGCTGTTTGGAGCAGCCAGCACTCCACCAGTTCAATGAGAGTATTTTCATCACATACTTATCACAGTCATTAACCCTCTTGAATTTTATCCTTGTTTATTCTATCTACACTGGTGAATAATTTGACCAAGAATATGTGTCAGCAAAGTTAAGACCAGTCAAATTTCAAATTTAACTTACAACAGAATAGGTTTAAAATTCAGTTGGCACATCAACATGGAAATATTAATTTGCCTTACAATTAAAGCTGTTTCCAGTGTTTTAGAGGAGAGCCCAATATCAATACCATCAGTGAAATTCATGGGCATTTACCAGCTCAGAGCAATGGAGTATCTAGGATACAGTCTTGTGACTCCTACCTCAGTACTGCCCAATTTCCAAAACATTCCATATTACTACAAGTGCCAGCACCCACCATCTCACTAACATTCCATTTTCTGGAGGCAGCAGACTTCTTAACCACACTCATTATACAGAGAGACAGGCTCCTGGTAAAATCTACATGTGTCTAAGTCATCTTTTATATAGCCCAGCTATGAGTGAAAAAACATACAAAGTCTTATATTAATTGAAAAATCATTATCTGAAGCTGTCAAAATTGTAGAATTATGTTCAAATTATCTGAAAGTTCACCAACAAATTCTATCACAGTCCCTTACATGATCAATAAAATTGTAGGTTAAACTGTTTTTCTTGGAAGTGAAAAAGTTTACCAAGAAAATGAAAACTATCCCCTTTCAAAATTTCTCCAGAAATTTGGGAAGATACTTGGTAATACTTTGGAAGCTGACAATCCATCTACCTTCCAAGCTATTATATGTTAAGCAAGATAACAAAGCAAAAATTCAGAAGCACCGTTAATACTAATGATATAAAATGCACTATCTAGCATTGATGTGTACAGAGAGAATTACTAGGGGACTGGTGATTTATAGCATTTCTTCTACCACAGTTTAGTTCCAATTTCTGGATTAGTCTGTTGAGTACCTTCCACAGGCATGATAAAGGCAAAGGAACTTAAAACCAGGTGAAAATGAGACTCTGGTTGGCAAAAAAGGAAGATGTACAGACATCTCAGCACGGTTATTAAAAAAAAAAAAAAAAGCAAAGTTTTCATTCTACATTTTAAGTGTTAACAAGTTAGAGGTTTAGATCAAATTTAAGATAAATGGACTGGATTAATTCAAAGGAAGCATGAGTAAAAAAACAGAAAATAAGTCTGTAGCAACACCACTATGAGATTTAAATTTTCTTATGTAAACGTCACTCTTAACATTTGACACATGTCAAATTAGAGCCACACACCTTATTTCTGAGACAGAACTGTCCATGGATTTTCAGCCCACATTACACTTCGTTAGGCTTTAGAACTTTTCACACTTCAGGAAAATACGTGGTGTCTCATGCCTCACTTTCTGTTTGTAAGTTGGCAGGAAGGAGCACCTCTCCCAGTCTGAAGAATGGTGCCAAATGCAAACCTACTCTCTTGGGTACACATATACAGATTTGTGCCATGCTAACTTTGTGCCAATTGTGCCAACTAACCTATCCATAGATCAACATTCCCAGGTTCTACTCTGATGTCCAACCACAGCCATAAGGTCCACCAGGTAACAGATTTGCTGCCTTTTCCAAATTACTGGGAAGAACCCTCAGTTACATATTCTAGCTCAACTAAGCTGGGAGGCATCTGAAGTCCCACAGTTTAGTCAAATCTTTCTGAACCTTCATAAAATGCTGCACAGGAACCTTCTCCATGCTTGCAAAGGACAAAAAAGGTTGCTAAGCATCACCTCAGTATGCAGCACTATCCTACAAACTCCCTTCTGTGTCCATTTCAATGGTCTAAGCCCACAGCCAAAGCTGTACAGGAGCTTAATGCCTTTGCATTTCAAATGCTTCACAGCTGACCACAGAAAGACATTTAGACAAGTCAGAGGCTCTAATTGAGAAAAATCAGAAGAACTGAGGAGGACTATAGAGCCTTTGAAGAAATTAGCCAAACCCTCTAACAGTAATGGGATTCTCCTCAGGTTCTATCCCACCATAAGGCTGACATGGGGAAAAGAAAGGACTCCTTTTGTAATCTTTCTATGCAAACAAGAGCATAGGACACATGTGGAGCCTTGACAATCTCTATTACAAATATTTACAAACTAAAAGCACCTCATTGATATGAAGTGGGATTCACATTAAGTTGCAGTAGTACTGTTTTTGTACCCACGCTGAGACTCCATAAATGTCATGCTTCTCAGCTCCAGCAAGACTTCCAACTTCATCTCACATAAATTCCCCCAGGGCAAGCCAAGGAAAACATGGCAGGTAGAAACTACTTGGAAAACTATACCTTGGTTACCCAGAGACAACTTTCTAATTGGAAGGCTGAAGTAAGAGACATTCCACAGAAGTCTGGTCTACTCAATGGAAAATATTGAGTAGTAACTTTGATAAAAGTACCCAGGTATGTTTTACTGAATTTGCAGTTGGCTTGAATTTTCAGAGGACACTTTTCTGAAAAAAGGAAACCATCACTTAGTATTTATAGTGTTACCACACGTAACAGGGTGGAGCACCCCTCCACTCTGCTCCACTGGAATTTTATGTCCAGTTTTGGATACTGTATTTCAAGAAAAATGAATTGACTTCAGACAGTTAGGAGGACAGAGAAGCAAGATTTATCAGAGATTTGAAAAACCTGATTTCAAAGAGAAAGCTGACAGACTGAAGAGGTTTTCTCCAGGAACAAAGCAACAATAACGGCCTTAAGTCACTCTATTCAAAAGAGTTCCAAAGAAGACAATGCTGTTCTCCATGACCATTGTGGATGGGACAAGATAGAGCTGAAAATTAAGATTGGACATGAAAGTGTGAGAGGAGGTGATAGCAAGAAAAATCCCAAACCACCACCTTTTTCTAATAGCAGGGGTAGTTTGAGTGACTTGAGCAGTGATAGAATCTCCATCACTGAAAGTTTTAAAGAAAAGATACAACAAACACATGCCAGGAATAGTCTAGAAACAGGCTTCTGCTTTTAGACAAGAAACCAGACTGGCTCACCTCTTGAGATGAATTCTGGACCAATTTTCTATCATTCAGTGACTTCTTTTGGTGGAGAGGATTTATAGCTCTTTACTCCAGAGGCAGTTGCTATTTTTCTAATTTCAACCAAATATATTCACTAAGAAATGCTGACACTATAGACTACAATGAAAAAATAATAGGTGTTTTGTGGAATCACTTTCTTAATAGGAAAATATGTATAACAGAAAAAGTTGCTTTACAACTTGCTAAGCTTTGGAATGTGCTACAGAAAAAGCCCTAAGAGATCAAGATTCAATGTATTTCCATTAATGTCAGGTGTTTCTAGTTCTTAAAACTAGCAGGTTTTCCCCCTTGTGAAGCTAGTACTAAGCAAATATCACTTCTTTATTTTTCTTCCAGCCTCACCCTGAAACATACCAATTTTCCAAACCTTTTTTGTTTTAAGATGTTTGAACAATAGGTTTTACTTGAATTTTACATAAAAAAAACATCTTACAGAAATAGAATGGTTTAGTTTGTCATCAAAATCACACAAGCTCTGCCGAACTGCTTCTATGTACCTGCTATGAAAGGAATAACAACACATTCTTAATCCCCAATGAGAATACACAAAAGGATTATTTTTTCTCAGAAAGCATCACCCAGAAATTAAATCTAAATTTGTGGGGAAAGAGAAAATGTTTTTTCTTTTTTTTGTTAAAATAAGAGGGTTTTGGGTAGAAACAGGTGCATACTGACCAAAACCCACACTGAGAATTGACCAGAAGAGGTACTGGCCAGCTCTGTCCTCTTTAGCAGCACTAGGATGGTTATGGCTCTCTGCCCTGATGCTCAGCAGGATTTGTTCATTTGGGTGCAATGCTCCCCTAACGAAGCTCTACAGCTTTTGTACCAGTGCTGGCCTGTTGCCAGTCAGCTTCCAGTTTGGCAGAGGAGCTTCAGCCTTTTTCAGTGCTCTTTTGCACTTGTCCATCAAAAGATAACTTGGGGCCTCAGTACTAAATAATGATAGCACTGTCTCTTCTTCCAGCAAACCAGGTTTAAGTCACTGCATGATTTTATTAGGTACTATTAAATAATATTTCCTCCATGGAAGAATTGATGCTTGCTTGCACTCGTCTGTGGAGACATGCCCATCAGCCCCCAGGCAGGAGAGCCTGGCCAAGATGCTAAAAGGCAAAACTGGCATGTAAAAGTACACATGAAGTCAAATTACAACAGCAAGCAAAAATACCAGGACTGCTTCTGACTTGGAAAAGGGAGGCTCCTATCTTGGGGATCTTCTGTTGCTTCAGGACATGATTTAGTTCTGACAACATTTCTTACAGAAGAAACATGACTTTACAGGTCAACAAAGTGCTTCCAAAATCAAGCAAGCCATGTAACGCAATTTTCTGCATGGCTCTGCAAAGTTCTGCACTTATATTCATCTTGCATAATGTCAATACAGCAAAATTGTCTACATTTGGTGTAGATATATTCACCTGAACAAAATTAATAGGAAACTGCACCATTGTATGCTCGCCTGTCTCTGCTAGCAACTACAATTAAAAAAAGATCCAGTCCAAACACTCTTAAATAATACTCCTAGTACATCATGATTCAACTTTGTCCTCAGTTGATTAGTTTAACCAATGTTTAATAATGTCCAAAACTGATGGCTTAGACTAGATCTGTACTTGCAAGTTTTTTGCTCTCAAAGCTTGTGGTCCTTACTCATGTTAACTACAGAAAACTATGTCAGTGAACTACTGAGCTCTTGTGGGGCTCAGCAACCATTGGTAAACTCTTCTGCAGGGCAGGCAGGCCTTACTTAATCACTGATAAAACACCTTGCTTTAAAAACCTTGAAAGATGAAATACTTCTTTGAACACTAAAACCAGCTCAAAGGCTTATATTTACAAAGCGTGTAATTGCTAATGTTGTGTAATTTGACCAGAGGGACTTTACTACAGCAAAGCAAGTACTACACAGCACCTTGTAAAAGAACTGTCCTGCATGTTCTCATTCTACCTTAAAAGTTATCTTTTGTTCCTGCCCCTAAAGAAGTTTGTCACTTCATATAACTTATTGCCTTGAAGCTGACAGGAGAGGTAAAATTCTTCACCATAGAGGACAGGAAAAAAAGCAAGGGGCTGAAAGACATTAGAAAAACACATTTCAAACAGTATGTTTGGGTATGTCATTACAGAAAAACTGCTAATTCTAGCTTACTAAATGCCTGAAAAAGAATCTTAAACAGCATCTAATAGAAATGGCATAAAGGCCTCCTCTGGACCTGGTTTTCAGTGATCTTGTAACAGAGAGGGGCAAAAACCACATTAAGCAATCTCTAGGAGAACTTTTAAGGGCATCTGAGAAGCCTTTAATTTATCTTCCAGTTTATCTTGTTCTTCTCTTTAAGTAAGGAATGCTAATTAAAATATCTTAAGGAATTTGGACAGCAATTATAAATCTTTAAAATAGCCAGCCTTGGGCAGTCCACTCAAAAACATTTCACATTTAATGTTGTGCTTTGCATTTTTCATGGATTAAACTTCTTTTCAGACTATGTTCCCATTCAGCATGTATCTTACTTACTCTTTAATCACTACTTGAAAGTGTTTGATTATTAGTCACATGCCTAGTAGTTTTACAATAGGGAAGCAGAACAGCCTCTTTATCCAATCTGACAAGAAAATTTGGGGGCTGCATAGAAGCAAGTGCCATACATCATTTAAAGCATGCAAAAAGGCTCACAGGAATTGCTTGTGCCACACTACATACAACAGACTCCTCTGTTCTCTGCTCATCCCCACCACCAGTACTACCTCTGTGAAGAAGCTTCCCCTGATGTGAATCACCACAGGGCCTCTTAGAAGGACCAGGGTTGTGACACAAGTGATGCCCAGGAACTTTTCTTTGGGATACTGCAAAAATATGTGCTCTATAAACAGATGTTAATTTTTCTACTTGGAATGATAAAAACAGTGCTAGTCTGCTGTAATTTGAACATCCAGCTGCTAGGTAGCAAACAGTAGAAGTCATGTCCAGATCCCTAAATAAGACAAAGTTGAAAGGACATGGTAGCTACAAGGCTGGTGAAGGGTCTCCAGGATAAAAAATATGAGAAAGTAAGTTCTTTTTATATTTTTTCCCTTTTCCTACCCTTTATCCTCCTTCAGAAATGTTCCAATATGCAAAAAATACCCCTTATTTTTACTGGATATTACTGCTCCTAAACACATATTCAATTTTAAGAGGGTATCTTGTCAAGAAGAGATTCCTTGGGCTAAGAGAGCATTTACACCTTGTTTGAGAGAGAAAATTTCTATAAAAACTTGAAGGAGAAAGCAACCTTTTTTCTCCTCTGCAAAAAACCAATCACTCAGTACAAATAACTAGATACTGCAAACAATAACAAAAGATTCACTCTTTCTCCACCACCTTCTCAAAAAACATGTCTTCCTGTTTGCTTTTCTTGTACTGGCAGAGATACAGATGCAATCTCTCTTCTCTGAAAAAGGAAACGCCTCTATCTCAGTCTGCATCTTTATCCCCCTCAGCAGCTTGACTAAGCAGATTAAAAGACATGCACATTGAAGCAGCAGGAAAGCCATAACAAAAACCAGTAACTGCCAGTGCAAAGGGAAAGGCAGAAGCAGAGCCTGCTGCAACAGCTTAGAAATTAAGAGTCTGGAAGAAATCAAACAGGTCATGTACACTGTATGCAGGGAACTTCCAGCACCTAGAAGGGTGCAAAGTATCCAGCACCATCTCCAAATTGTGATCCGTCTCCTTGAGCTCCATGGGAAGACTGAGAGGTGACAGCTTCTCCACAGCACTCTGTCACCCACTCCTTTCATTCTTTCCCCACCCCAAAAAAAGAACAGCTGCTGGC
>WEIV01010823.1:132772-185125 GCA_013390005.1 Calyptomena viridis | reverse complement strand
TGTGTGTCAGCTTTAGTGGACTGAAAATGTAAGAGGTGCTGATTGAATTCTCATAGGTGTGCTGAAGGAACAACTTAAATATCACAGGTCACATTTGAAAATATAGTTTATTTGTGAGTATTAAGAAGAGGTACAGCACTTACGGTATCAACTGCATAAGCTGCTACACTGAGCTCCCAACAACACAACTCCTCAGTGATATGATCACTCTTCCCTTTTCTGCAACATGTCCAGCATTGCCTAAAAACACTTTATACCAGGGTTTGAAAGTGTGCTTCCAGCACTATCTGTAATAGTCATCTTTGTTCAACCTGCTAGATGAATCCACTCACAGTCTGCCTAATGCAGAACACATCTTTTACATAAGAAATGATGCAGGCCATGACAATTTCATCCATGACAGGTGTTATGTCACAGAAACTCGGTTAATAACCTCCTTTGCAGTGTCTAAATATTCTTTTTTTTTGCATTTAATCCTTCAAGTTTGAGGCTAAAAAGCATGCTGGAAGTTACTGAGTGCACATTATTAAGTTTACAGGAACCCAGTGCATTAGCTTTACAAGTAGTTTTATAACAAGACAATTGCTCTGCAAATTACCCTCACATGCACTATAAACAATGGAAATGTTTTACAGGGGAACAGAAGATAAGCACTAAGAGTATCTGCTAACCTAGTGGGGCCAACTTTAAGACTTTTATAGGCCTCACAGTATCTCATGACTTCTCAGAATCTTAACTCTTGGGAAACTGAACATCTCAGCTTGCTTTTGAAGCCAGGCGGTAGTTTCAGAAACACTCAACACAAACCAGTTCTGCCAACAAATGAAGCAGTCCTGCCTTCTCTCCCTACTCAGCAATTCATTCCTGCCCTCATGGCTCCCTCCCTTTCTGCAGGTGCAAGCCCACCATGGTGTGAATCACATTTAGGAGCCCCATTTTAGCTTTTAGCTGAATCTACCTGCATTTGTGCCCCAATCCAGCTCACCCAGAACATGTTTACAAATGTTTGTTCCAGCACAAAAGGGAGACTACGAACCACATCTGTTTGTTTCAGCAACTGTAGTGGCTTAAAAATTAAGACAGCCTATATTTCCAGATAGAGAAAAACTTGAGAACTTCTCCCCATTTCACCTTAAAGGCAACATAGCATTCAGCAGACAATTAGTTCTTTCTGTTCTCACTTTTACTGAGCCATGACTCCAGATATTTCAGCACAAGGCTTCACATACATGGGACAACACTAGTTCCAAGTGCTTCAGCAGTACAAACAATACTAACTGAGGCAAAGAGCCTGGGGTCCTGTACCCAAAGCAGGCTACAAGGGATTTGCTCTCAGCTTCACCAAGAATTTGATTTAAACAGAAGAGAACTGAATTGAAAAATGCCCAGGGGTACATAAACATATCAACCCCCCATCTTCATTCCCAGCATGTACCACATGTCAATCCACATTTACACTGCATCAACACTGGTCAGGGACTTCAGAACAACTGTGTAAATATCAAATGCTGCAGATCTCTGCCAACGCAAACTTGCATACNAAACACAAAATATGATAGAAATATTACATGACTATTTTTCCCGATTAAACTTCTTATACACCATTTATAATAAAAAGAACAGGAGACTATCTATGTGCAACATTATAATTCCTTTTGCACTAACCAAGTATATTTATTTAGCAAACACAGAAGGAACACATATTTGTATGCATAAAGGCATTTATGCTCACTAGTGTGGGGATGGCTTAAAATTCTCATCCATTTGGGTACTTCACCAGGCGTCGGTCAGCATGGGAAAGTCAATATGCAGTAAGCTACACTCCAAGTTAGCAACAGATCAGCCATCCTTCATCAGCTCTCTGTGTGGGTACTCCTGAGCCACCAGTGCCTTCATGCAAGGTGCCTGGCTGCAAAGTGGCCTACTTTCACACCTTGCAGGTATGAAAGCACCTAAACAGCTACACCATGGAGTTAGCAAATTCTCATCATAGCTTACTGTTCACTAACCCCCACAGAGGAGACTTGAAACCATAGGTATTACACCAGTGTCTTCTATAATGGTCAGGTGGCAATCCTGAAACTATTACTCATGTTGGATGTAGCAATGCAAATGTATTACTTTGGTGAATATGAACCAGTAACCACAAGCAATGGTTGCAAGGCAAAGCCACAATTAGCCAAAACAGTCAGAAAGTAAACAGCAACAAGGGAGATAAATGTATAGAGTCTTAATTGTCAGGGAAATGCTTATTACGGCTGATTAAATATACTCTATTTAATTTTTTTTAAAGCACTTCCCCAATTAACTCACCCCATAGAGAGCCTGTGGAGCTCTGTTCCAGTGAAAATACCACAGCTTTTAGGATACAAGTCTGGAGGCAACTAACACATTGATCAAACTGCAGGATTAAAATAATAATGGTTTCATGCTGTAGGTGATTAAATGCACTTTGGTGCACTATGATTTGAAAGCTATGCAACCCAATACACTTAGCAAAGTAAGAGTGTTCATAATGGTGAAATAGCCTGTCCCTTCCCTGTTGGATGAGAAGCCATTATTTGTGATTTATCATAAGCAAGCAATCTCACATAAACAAGGCTGTATGTGTGAATACTGTGAAATAATTGTGTTTAATGCAGACATAAAATGAAATTAAAAAAATAAGAAAAAAACTTTTAAAAATCCTTACATAATTTTCCTCCCAGGGAGCAGAAAGGAGAATCATACATGACAGATGTTAGCCATGTCACTTAGAATATACTCAGATCCACAATTATGGACATTGTATAAGAAACAGAATTAAACAGTAACAGTGGAAAAATTTTCATCATCTAGTAAACAGTTAAACCGCTTGAAATCCTGCTAAAACACTGCACTACACTTAAGTTCCACACAGTGCATTTATCACCAACAAGAGACATAAGTCATCTAAAGGGAAAACAACAAAATTATGGGAGATAACTTCTAAGAATAGCTGAAGTATTTGGCCAGTATTTCATATTGCAATGTACAGGCAATAAACGATTTTGATAAGCTGTGTGCAAACCTAATATAGTATACAACTCAAAGTTAATACCTATTAACTATAAAATTTTGAACACAGTTAAGAATTTAACAGTGTTTTAATCACAAGTAATTATACCGCATCCAAAATTCTTCTGGACAAAATCCTACAAAGAGAGCCTGCACATAAACTCAAAATTCAATTTTCATCTCCTATTTTCTCCTTAGTTTTTTTCTTCTGTGTTTTCCCTTGTATCCATTATTCAATTCCCCATGCAAGTACAACCACCTATTTCCCAAAGCAAGAATATCACTCACAGCTCAATCCCAGTCTCCAGAAGAATATGTTAATATATTTATACACATCCCTCACTTCTCCCTGCTAAAGCACATCTTGTGCTGCACATCCTTCCAAACACCATGATGACATTCTTTCCCTATTTTCCCCACAGAACAGAAATTCAGTTAGCTTGGACTCTTGGGTAAGGGACTACAAGAGGGCTGATGTGCTTTTGACTCACTCTGCCATAGAGTAAGGCTCAAGTCTCTCCAGAACATTTGCCAATGGGGAATTGGGCACAGCAGAAACCCATTCGGTCACAACAATTCTCTTCCGTGATCACAACCCTCCCTTTAAACAATTATTGCCCCAGGCAAAAGGCCACTCCTGCCAAGCTAAAATGACCGTAAAGAGGTAATTCCATTACTTGGCTTCAGTCAGTTTAAAAATGCTTTGCACTGCTCACACCATACCACACCATCCTGTTACAATTAATCAGCATTTTGCAGTATAAAGTCCTAACTGCAACTCCAGGCTTTTGGATTTTAGGCATGTTTTGATGACATGGAACTGAGCAGATTTGGAGCCAGTTTAAACAATAAAACTTCTACTTTCTTTTTAACATTTTAAAACTTGAAAGTTGAAATTAAATTCTTCAAGTGGAGCCTGAGATGCTGCCAAATTTTCTTAGTTTTCTTCATTCTAAGGTCAATGACCTATTCCTATTGCTGCAGGCACTTTCAACTGTTATTGTTGAACTTTTGAAATAGAAGGAAAAAATCCTGAAACTAAAGGGAATGAGGAAATACACACAAACACGTGTGTGCATGTATGTATATATGCATTTTCATTGAGCTGTAATAAAAACTTTCACTGTGTAATTTCTATAGATTATCTTAATGTTAAACATGCTAGGAACAAAGACAAAATCCTTGAAAATAACAACAATAAGAATGTATCACATTTTAGAGTTGGTAACTCATTTTGTTTTATCCAAGGAGACTGGTCCTAGTTAACATTAAAGACTAAGTGCAGCTTACTCCACTTCTATCCACCTACATAAACAGTTTCAAAACCCTCTCTGTCTGAATCCCATTGTTGCACTTATACTGCAAAATTCAGCCAGGACATTAAATGTAATTTAATTTAGGAGAGCTGGACAGCTGGAACCCACCGACAGGAAAGACCATTACCAATACTCTGGAGGAGCCACCATTGCCCTTTTGCCATCTTAAAGGAAAGGCAGTTGTATTGTTAGAGTGCTAAGGTTTGGAACCCCTGGCTTAATTACAGCCACACACTAAAGAGTGCATGGCTTCCCAGTCACCCAGACCATCCAGCTTACAGGCCAAGCTCAGCAAATGAGGGAGAACTTGCATAAAGCACTTACAGAAGTTAAAGGCATAAAAGGTAGTATTCTTCACTAGCTCCCTAAACAGGGAGCATTCCTCATGTATGATGCAACATGTAGAAAATTCCCACAAACAGATGGAAACATTTAGAAAAGCTACTTTAGTTAGGAATGGAATTAATATTTATTGTGACTTTAACTTTTTCACAGATTTATTGAATGCTCAGGGAGTTAAGGATGCATTCAGACTACTGACTCATAGGGACAGGACAGTTCAGATGCTTAGCTTGGCATCCAGGCTTCACAGAACAAAGGGAATTGGAGACCACGTAATAAACAGAGATGGCATGTCCTGTCTCATTATATATCTGGGGTATATATATATATCTGTCAGCTTGTTGCTCTTCACTCATGTGTTGATCACAAGCAGGTCAAACACAGCTCCTATGCCAGGACACACTAAAAGACTACCAGTGAGGCTGAAAGAGTACAGTGCTACCAGAAAGCCAGACATGGAACTGCCTGAAGGTAACATTGCCAAGTCACTGTAGCACATATTGATGGACTTGGCCATTTCCCACTGTAAAACTATGTGATGTATGCTCACAGTCACAGCCAGATCCTGGATGAAACCTGGAATCCTGATGCCACTTGACTCTCTGGCATGTGTATTTTTGATGTCCACAGATCTTATCCATAGAAATATTTCACTTACATTCAACAGGAATGTTTACCAGTCCAATACTATACGAGCAATGGAGCAAGGTAGTTACATGCCCAAGTCAGGTGTTTTCAACATTGCCAGCTCAGCTCTCCTCTTCTACATTGTCTTAAGAAATCTTGGGGATCCCATAGACTCCACAGCAGGCTGTCAGATTACAATCCTACACACCCTAAAAAACTTTTCTGTTTTCCCCTTAGCAAGCATTTCATTGCATTTTGGTGTTAGGAAGCATCCTTGAACAGTGCAGTAACTCCTACAGCTCCCTCAGTTCAACAAGGGGCCCAAAGTACAGCCAAGCAAAATGCTTATGACTGTGAGCTGTCCCACCAGAACAGGATGGTTCTTGGCAATACATCAGGAGATAAATGTTTGCAGAATCCTTTTTCTTTTACACAAACAAAATAGCCTTTGTATTTTTTCCAATGTGAGCAAGGACAGCTGAACAGATCTTACACTCCTGTTGATAACATTTCTATAGTGTTTCACTGAATTCGTTGTTCTTACTCAAAAATATGTTCTTCATATTACTTAACTAGAACAAAGCTTCACAGACCAACTCTAGCATGGGTGTAAACTGTCATCTTTATAAAATGCTTACAATTAACTCCATACAGCAATAAATTAACCACTATTACTACAAGAAAGAATAATCATCTGGTCTGGTCAAAATTCTGGTTGTTGAGTTTGGGTCTATCTTCCAACAAGCTGTAACAAGAAACAAGTACCATCCATATAGGATTAAACAGTTTCAGAACACTGCAAAATCACTATAAAATAGACATCAATCTTCATAATACAATGTACTGTGGAAATATTATCATATTCATTTTACCAACTACCAAACCAGATTAGTGTGGTAAATCACATCCAAAACCATATAATGAGGCATTGACAGAACCAGAGCTAAATTCAAAAAGACAATCTGAAGGGCAAAGGAGATACTTGCACAATCAACTCTTCAATTAGGGCCTAAATGTATATTCTCTTTGCTCCAATGCTCCAAAATTAGCAAAAAATATACAGTAAGTGAAAACTACATTATTTTTCAAGTGATGTGCTTGACACTATAATTTACTATGTAAATCAAAAGCGGCATTTATAGGCAGCAGAAAGGAGGGCAAAGAATTCATAGTGAACAGTCAGAATTACAATGCAGAAATGGCTTTGAAAGTCTTGGTAGAAAATAATGTATTTTGCATTGATTATTCATCTGCTTCTAAAACAACATGTCATACATGTCCAACAGGGAACCAAAGAGCCAGAATAAATGGCTTCTATTCTACTAACTCTACCAGGAGGCTTGTTTAACAGATGTCATTTCAGAGAGATCATTTCATCTATGTATAAAAAAAATCAAGCAAACTCCAGATAAATATATGATCATATCAAATACACAATGAAAGGAGAAGAGAGAATGTTTGGGTAGGATGAGAGCCATTTTGTTATTAAATCTAGTACCAAGCTCATTTACAGTATCACCTTTAATCAGAGAAACTCTAGACTGTCTTTTTAGTAAATGGGCATTTTCTCAAAAAAATACTTTCTACACATTCTCTAGAAGCTTGGCCTAATGTTCAAAGTTTAAAAAAAAAACAACCAAGAAACAGTTTTACAGAAAATTTTGGATTTAGGCAAAATATTTTTTAGATATAATTATATTGAACTTTATCCACATGTGTACTACTGGTCTGAGAAAGCAATTAACTAAAGGTGTGACTGCTTTAAACTCTGACACGATGCCTCTAAATGCCTCTTTTTTGGGGGGAGAGGGCAATTATACATTAAAAGGCTATCATGCATTCTAAAAAAGGGTTTAGAGGTAACTGCAATAGCAAACACTGTAATAAATTCAGTAACCTACCATCTGTTTGTGATTTACTGAGAAATATCGTACTGGCCCGTGGATGATCTGATGGGTTGAATTCCATGTTCAAATCTGGAAAGAAAGAACAGCACAAACATTTATGATTATCCAATGGCACACACAGCTTTTCTCATTCTTTTTAATACAACTGAGTTTACATAGTTAAGGGGCTACTGTAAAACAAAATCCATCTTGAGGCCCACTTTTTTATGCTTCTTCGCACAAGTGGTTCTTTTTGGCACGCAGATCATTTGCATCAACACAGTTTTGGGATTAGACTTCAGTTCTAATTTTTTTTTTTTATTAAAACAGATAAAGCAGCTTGAGAACTCTGTACACAAGAAATCAAGAATTTCCCATTTACCATCAGTTTCTTCCCACCATGCCCCAAAGCCACTGCTTAGGACACGACCACAGCTGGTTACATTTAATTATAGAAGAATTAATTATTACAAACGAATGTGCAACCCTCTAAAGATAGACAGGTTTCCAAGATTAGACATGATTTAAAAATAAAAAAACAGTTATTGCAACTGGCTGTAAAGAAGTCTAGGCCAGAGTGTTTTAAATGGTCAAAATTAGAAAAACTACCAGTCTTAAAAAACATTTACCACATTAAAAATTCAAATGTATTCTGCATTATACAAACTTCCGTGAATGCTATTTGCCCTATCAAGGTTAAAATCCATTGAATTTACTTGTTCCCAAATTCCACTCCACTACTAATATGTCACAGCTTACATGCCTGTATCCACTAGGAAACATGCTGCTAAAATAGTACAGAATTTTTTAGCATTTCCTCGCTCTCCCAGTGTGGCTATCTCACCTTTAGTCCTCTTACATTCTCTCCATCTCCAGATACACATTTTTTTCCATTTGATGCAGGTATTTATGTGAGACTACATAGGAGCACTGATATGTTTATCTTCTGTGATTATCCCAGGCTTTCCACAATTCTCTCACTCCCTTTCATATCTCTGTGAAAGCTCAGCAAAACTGGAAATTAAACCCCAGGTTTTAGGAAAACAAAGTCTTCTCACCCAGGGGTTAAATTCTGTCTACAGCTCTCCCTGTTCTTCCACCAGCCATCAACACACTCTGCTCTCTTTTTCCCATTTATTTAATAATTTGCTAGGTCTTTCACTTCCCTGCTTTTTTCTCCTGACCACACACCTCTCTACAAATGTAATTTCTCTTTGTATTTTTTCTTTTTAAACTATCTTGGTTTCCTTTTCATCTCCTGCATTTCTGCAGTCCATGAGATGAGCAGCCTGACACGCTGCTGCTACCTCAGCTTAACTTCTGGGAAAAACATGATCTTCTTTCCTACAGGGAAGAACCCAGAAACACAGAAGTGCAATTCCTCAGTTGGGTCTTCTTCTTATACAATTGAGACTCTGCTTGAAAGGGTGTTCTTATTACGATTATCGTCAATCCCACAAAGGAAAAGAAATCTAGGAATTTCAAGGGAAAGCCATTTTGATTCTTCCAGAAACCACAGACAAGTCTGGAGAAGATCCTAGGAAAGTCATCTTATGCTAGGAGTTCTGCCTTCAAAGTGCTGTGAATTAAAATGTCTTCATATTAACCTCTGCATCTCATTTAGATATGTAGAAGAAAAAAAAATCACCCATTAAGATAGATACTACTGGTGAAGACTGTTTTCCACTTCACAACGATTTTGCCATTAAGCTGCATTCAAAATGGTTTTTGTTAAGTGAAGAGTAATCAGCATTTAAAAATGCAAAATACGTTGTCTTTTATCATCATCTTTGTCTTTTATCAAACAGCACAATACATCACCATTAAAAAAAAAAAGCGTCTTTTCTTTTCCAAACCACTACAGATACTTTTTCTGCAAATATTTCAAAGTACAGCAGTGCAAATTCAGTCAATAAAATAGGACCTGCAACATGAAACTGTATACAGCTTACAAAACAACGGAAAACAGAAAAGCACTTCATTCCTTCAAGCCTAGAAATTATCTGCTTGAGGCGTGATTAAAACCTGGTACAGGCTCACAGTTTTCAGGGCTGAAAAGAAAGAAAAAACAATTGCCACATATTGCAGTCAAGTTTAATCTCTTTAAGATTGCTGTACTACAAGAGGCTATTTTGCACAAGCAGTAAACCAAGAGAGGACTTAAAAGCCTTTCTGAAAAAAAGCATGAACTACCAAAAAGCAATGGTTCTCTGAAAAAGAAGACAGGAGCTGAAAGAAGTCTGGCAAAACCCCATCCCAGCGGCTGCAGCAGCCAGTCCAGGGATTCTGAGCCATGTGGGGAGAGGCAGCTGCCCACCACCAGGTTGCAACTGTGGCTCCTTCCCACCTCAGAACCACAAAGCACCACATCCCTTCTCTCACATCCTCCTCAGCAACAGCTATCACCAAACACATCCCTCTGTCCTTCTCAAACTGCCTGCACAAAAATCAGAGGAGGAGAACATGGGTATGGGGAATGCAAGCCTGTTTTAGCCAGCACAGGGTGGCCAGAAGAGGACGGGTGCTGCTGAGGGAGGCTGGCTCCCACCTCCCTCTGAGGAACAGCACAGGTCTGGTGGGCTTGCAGGCAGAAGAAAGCACTGTTTGATGTGTGCCTGCAGCTCTGCCACTCCCAGCTCCTTCAGGGAAAAGCATTAGGCAAATCCAAGCATCCTACAGGTCACCTACCAGTGTGTGTGGGACCACATCACTCCAGGCCACCACTGCTGGCACGGACAAAGTTTCATAACGTGTGAGTAAGATTTCAATTTCTGGTTGTTCCTACATGTCTTAATTCATCGTACAGCTTGAAAATTAATGTCTTTTCGAATATGGCAACAAATTCTTACGGATCTAGCACTAGAAACCATGTTACAGAAGAAAATATATCAAACTGCAGATATACAAATATGTGAAACTAAAAACTCATCACCAAAGGAAATTCTCCATCAAAAACTTAATTCCATCCTAAAGAAAATAATATATTCATACTGCTTTAGTGTTACTAGTAGCTCATTCTAGTATTTGAAAAATACCATGAAAATCAGCCATAATGGGAAAGGTTTACCCATACTGTAATGAAATAGTCAAAGACAGAGATTTAAACTCACATAAGCAATATTCAAATATTAAAATGAAAGGACAATGAGAGAAAGAAGTTCAGTTATTGAAATCTGCACAAAAATGTTCTCCACTGCTAGAAGTCTGCTCTGTAACCCATCACAGCCTTCAAAGGAAAGACTTACAGGGGGTACTTCTTCCAACAGTTACCCAGCACTCCAAAACCAGCTTTTAAGAAAAAGCCACTGTTTCACAGATAGTCCAAACCAGAAATCTTTGGCTGTACATGTTCTTTCCAGTTAAACAGATTTGGACTATTTTTCTACATATTTTCCTAGTTCAAAGATCAAGTTTTTGGGTTTTTTTTAATTACTAAAGGATTGTATAAAGTTATGCAAAACATAACTCACTACCTGTAAACACCTGATACCCATTGAAAATTTCAGGGGGTTTGTCTTCTCAGGATTAAGGATCAAAGGTTTGTGTCTATAAACACATGTATACATACACATGCATATATCTATAGATAGATAGATAGACAGACAGACTGATGTATATTTAAATGGAACCTAATTTTTTTTTACCCAAGGCACAGGCACTTCAGCTAAGAGATCATGTGTCTCACAGAATTCACACCATTTTGGAGGATTTGGGCAAGAACAGTTACAAATGCATGCAAATACACTCAACCTTGCATTTTCTTACTTGTTTAGCAGCAGCCAAAATAACAGTTATCATAATGGCCATTATGATGCATCATATCAAAATAAATTCACTCTCTCAGGGAAAAAAAGAGTAGTTTTTGCATACAACTTAATTTGATACTAACTGTGCTGAAGTTTAAGACAATCACCAGAAGAGCACAGTCAGATTTACCCTGTACACTGTGAGAAACTTAATTACTAAAGCTACAGCAGCTGCATTCAAGTATGGCCATAAAGAGAAGCAAAGGGTAAAACACTTTGGTTTCAGACTTGGGCTAAAGCCCAGGCAAGATTTTAAATCTCAAAACAAGATCTTAAAAAGTATTATTGAGACCAAAAACACTGCATACAGTTCAGTTTGCACTTTTTACATTTCAAAATGGGTAAAAATAAAGTTTAGATGAATGTAGAGGCAATCTACAAGAATGACTGGTGGACAGCTGAAAATGCCTTCAAATGAGAGTCTGAGTTGAAACTGTTCAGCTGAAGAAAGGAAAACTAGGAGGTATCTGCAGTTCACATGTAACTTCATAAGTACTTAAAGCTCTCCCTAATCTAGCACACAATATAACAAAAACAGTGGAAAACGAAAGCAGAAAGAAAGATCGTAATTATGACCTTGGGTGAAAAAAGAGGGAGGATAATTAGGCAGTGAAGCTCCACACCCAAGGAACATGCACTCAACTTATCTTGATGTTTTCCCTTTCTAGAAGATTGCTCCAGCCAAACATCTCTGGGCCTTAGTCCAGCATGAGTATTCAGGCTCAAGTTAAGAATAACTTCTGCAAGTTACTGGCTTATGATTCATATGCAGGTCAGACGACATGATTCCACAGGCCTTGAGCCTAAGTTCTATAAAATCTTCAGAAATAGCAATATTTAAATTATTAAGTACAAAACCTCTGCAAATCCCAGTGGCACATCTATAAACTTTCTAAGACTGCACCAAACTCTGCTGCGACTCTTCAGAAAGAGCTACACTTTCAGACTTGTGGTCAGACCACATTATGCAAGATAAAAAAAGTAAAGGATGAGACTAAACCCTTATGGCAAAATTTTAACAAAAAAAACCCAACGGCTGCTTCAACTTGTGAATCTACTGCAATAGAAACAGGCATGACAAGAGGATGAAGGAGGGGTGCTGTAGCAACTAACTTCTGAGCAACACACATCAAAGCTTCTGCTGTGACACAAACAGGAAAAACCAACACAGTCACTGCTTTTCCAACAGTGCATGTGGACTGCAGCAGATCTGAAAATACTTATTCTGTCAGAAAAGTAAGACATTATTTCCTGCCTTTTCAACAATGAAAGTCAGGTAAGTTTGCACTGCCAAAGCTGTGATGCTGATTCAATAACAGACTAAAGGCTAAAATGAGTAAAACACTGGGTTTAGACTTACACAGTTCTGAAGTAATCTGGTGAAATTACTTTCCTTCTTTCCCTTCACCCCTGGGACCGCAGGCTGTCCCTGCCACTGGACCATCACCACTATCATTAAGGAAAGAGATAGTGTCCTGTATTAATGACCTATCATATGCTTAAAATGAAACCAATACATGTTTCTTCATCCCATAAGATTTTCTTTTTTTTATTTAGTTATTTCAAGGGACTTCAGGGAAAATAAGAACAGATATGCAGCAGAGGAAACCAAGAAGACTAGGCACTACAAAAATTACTTTCCTTCTTTGCCATCTTTTCTCCACCCACAGTCTGACATTACAGAGCAACTGCCTGGTATGGCCTGATGGGTGGAAAATAACAAAAATACCACAAAGGTGCTTATCAAGAAATTACAGGAATGCAAGCCATAAGCAATGTCTAAGCCCTACACATTTCCAGGAAGCCTGTCGAAATAGAAGAGAAAACAATCACTGCAGGAGCAAAGGGAAAGGGAAGCACAGATGACACAAGGGAATGGAACAGTTTTCATGGAGATGTCAAGGGCAGGGCTTTCCATGTGCCCTCATGGGGGTGTGAATCAGGATGGCTGTCCCTCCCTCGCCTGTGCCACCTCCATGGCACCAGTAGCACCCAAGATGTTATTTCTCCAGCTGGAAGAAAGAGAGAAGTTGTTGCTGCAGCTCTCAGTGTACCAACCTGTAAAAATGAGCTGATGTCATCTATGGGAAGAGAAACAGAAACAGTACTCTCCAGGCACAGACATGGAGATACGTTTTCCCAACACTGAACCTATAAAAACCAGCTGAAATAGATACCAAAAGTCTCATGAACATGAAAGTCTCATTACATCTTACGTTTTTCTGCTTCTTTCTTACTCTTGGTGGGCTGCTCCCCTCTATTACCAGCAATTAGTCACATCTACAGTAATGAAAATACTCTCTTAAACATTATTATGTTATTAGCATTCCCTCAGGAGTTGGTAAGAGTTAAAAGGACACCTCAGCTAAGAGAATCTTCCTCATGTATCTCTAGTCAAATGAAGACTAAAGTAGAACAGAGAGCAAACAAGACTGAAAAAAGCAATCACTAACCCTCACCATCCATTTTCCCAGATTTTAAATCACCATCATTTATGCAAAAGAGGCACGATACCATTTGGAAAACCCTATGACTAATTTAGTAGTAAAGCTTCCATTTGAGACTTCTGTACATCAGTGTCTCTAAAACATGAGATGCACCAAACACTGGGACTGAAATAGTTCACTGGGATAACAATAATAAATAAATCACTGGGATGCTTTCTGTTCAGGGGTTTTTATAGCTTTCAAGCCAAAATAAGACTGAATTGTATAGGTGGATTTCACTGGCCAGTAACAACTGCACCTGATTTTAGACTAAAGCTTCCAAGATGTTAGATCCACTACTAGACATTTCAGCTCATGTCATTCAAACATCACACAATCACAGCATGAAAATTTATCAGTATCAGATCACAAGACTTATCTGTACCTTTTTACAGTACTTCATGTCAAATGTAAGCAGCAACTAACCTACCACAGATGAAAATGCCTCTCAGCTGCCTGAAATATTCTTGTAAGAACGAATGTTAGTGATCATGTTCCAGTACACTTTAACAGTGATTATGAAAAGAAAAGAAAGTTGGAAATTGGAAAGCTTTCAAGAGCCAATTGGCTGGAAGGGTAAACTCCTTCAGGTTTGGCTAGGTCGCTGGAAAAACTTGGATGTGATCTTTGCTACCCTGGAGCTATGGTATTCTCTCCCTTCCATTCCAAGCAAACGTTGGGCACGACATTTCTCAGCAAGCTCCAATTACACGGTGACTCTGTTCCAGGCTCTGCTCTGATCTCGGTTTTCGAGAGAGATGGAGATAGTTCATAAATAAAAGGAGGCCTCTGTGTCAAATAATGCTCATTTCTGTAGTTATTCCTGACCAGCCAGCCAATTTACAACACAGAGCAGTTCTCATGGGTACAGCTGTATTTATCTTCTCTTCTAGAAGCAAAATCACAGATATAACTTTCCACAGGCAAGGTTTGTATCCAGGATTTTTAGTTTTGTACCATTTTTCAGGATTTGCTTTCCCTTACACAGCTGTCTCTACCAACTAACTAGACAGATCTCAAGAGCAAATTAAATGATTTGACATTATGTGATATGAAAGTCTCCTTCTATTTGGAACATGAAAGATATCAATTAATAAATCTTTTCCCTCTCAAATTCATCTCATGAAAGTTTTTCAGATATTCCAGTACTGCATTTATTAGTTTTTGCTTTAAATGCAACCAAACTTAATTTCATAAGTTTTATTGATATATAAGACAGAATACAAGAAAAAAAACAATAATGCAAACACTTATCCATTTTCTCCTCCTCAAGAAAACAAAGAGGAAAAGACAATTTCTTCACATTACATGCAGAATTCATGAACGGACTGAAGAGAGCGGCAATTCAGAGCCATTCATTGAATAGAATCACTGAATTTTTAGGTTGGAAAAGATCTCTAAGATTATTGAGTCCAACCATTAACTCAGTACTGACAAGTCCACCACTAAACCATGTCCCTAAGTACCATATCTACATGTCTTTAAAATACCTCCAGGGATAGTATTGTCAATGACAGGCTACACAGCTCAATGTAGTCTACAAAGACAATGTTTCAAAAGCAGCAGCATGATTTTTTGGTGAACTAATTTCCGTAGCAAACATCCAAGTGAAAAGTTGAAATAAAAACACCTCTTGAAAGTTAATGTCTTAAGATGGATACGTTCAATACTGTTTCTGGCAGAAGCTAAAATCAAGGAGAAAACGAGGACATAATGTAAACAGGTTAACTTTTCCCTACAAACCTGTAGCTCAAAGGAGAATTTAACTGTTACTGCCCAGGAAGGCTGTGGATGCTCCAACCCTGGCAGTGTTCAAGGCCAGGCTGGACAAGGGCTTGAGCAACCTGGTCTAGTGGGAGTCGTCCCATGGCATCATGGCAGGGTGAGTGGGGACTAGACAATCTTTAAGGTCTGTTCCAACCCTTAACATTCTATTATTCTCTGATTCTACAGTGATTCAACCACTTCCCTCAGCAGCCTGTTCTAGTGCTTGACAAGCCTGTCAGTGAAAAAATGTTTCTTAATCCCCAATCTAAACCTCCCCTGGCACAACTTGAGGCCATTTCCTCTTGTGTCTCACTTGTTACTTGGGAGAAGAGACCTACTCCCACCTGGCTACAACCTCCTGTCATGTAGTTGCAGAGAGTGATAAGGTCCCTCTGAGCCTCCTCTTCTCCAGGCTAAACAGCCCCAGATGCCTCAGACGCTTCTCGTGTCCAAGACATGCTACAGCACAAAGGACACTGATAAACATTCAGTTGAAAACTGTCCTCCTTGGAGAGTCTCCCACCAACTTTTAAAGACATAATTTCTTTTTTTTTTTTTTTTTAATGAAGAGTTCAATAGAACTTAGTCCAAGAATCATAACCAGACCCAAAACTTGTTCATATGCAACATATCAAGGGATATTAAGCAGGTGTGTGGTGGAATACAGACAAACTGACTCCAGAAACGAGGAAAGGCATTCCATAACACATTACTGGTTTTCATGAACAAAAATTCATTCCAAAACATGTTTTCATTATACCTACAGTATAACCAGACTTTTGGAATGAAAAAATTACATTGGGACAGCAAGTGGAGCCCTGTGAGTCCATCACACACAAGAATTCGCATCATTCTGACACCTTGGCACTGAGGACAAGGCAGGTTTCAGCCCAGCAAACACGAGCAGCCTGAACAAGACCCAGCAGACACAGGTCTTAGACTCAAAGGTCTCAGAACTGCAAACAACCACCTGCCTCAACTCACCTGGATGAACATGCTCTCAGGGACACACAGCTGAAGCCATGAGAAGCTGATCTAACACTTCTCACCAAAATGCAAGGAGATGCATGTGACACTCCAGTTCTGCTGCTGGAGTCCAAAGAAGGGGTAAGGCTTGCCATCATTTTTTCAGAAGCATGGTCTGCTCTAAATATTATACAGACAATATGAAGACATTATTTCCACAAAACCTCTTTTTCCCCCCCAATAATCATATGTCATATAATTGCCCTCAAGTAATGCAGGATGTGGAAAGAAACTACAGTGCACATTTTAGCAGCACTTTGCTTTGCACTTCTGCACTTTGCTGTGCATTGCCCATTGTTGCTCACTTTCTCACTGATGAATTCTCCGTTTTGTTACTAAACAACACGTTTGGGCACTTGAGAACACAGTACTCAAACTTCCAAGTTCCACCTTCTCTTTTACTAGCCTTCCTTGATTAAATGCCACAGAGCCAGCTAACCCACGTTAGATGTGATCATATCACCTTGCATCCCTTCAGGAATATGGGCTGGCATCTCTCCATTCCAAGCGCATTTCTACACAAGGCAGCAGAACGTCACCACCTGAACGGCTTCATCCCGTTTCCAGTGGGATTTATTAACACCTTAACTACTGCCTGCTTTTGTCAACATCACTGGTGCTCCACTTATGGCACATGTAGCAACAAAAGGAACTAAGCCACCATCCTATTAACCTCAAACTGAAATTTATGCATTTCTCTAATGCTCCTGTGACCTGGGCACCAAAAAATATTTTCTCCCTAACGCATTTTTACTTAATTTATACATCACTTCAAAATCAATTTATGCTGTCCTATTAGACACAAAGGTAGACCGAATGGAAGATAAAAGGTTGTGAAAAACCTTTTTAAAAAATTTAATTTTTTTTAAAATCTTATCTATCTTGATATAAATGTATCAGAAAAGATTACATTATGATTCACGTACCACCCATTATGGTAATCTCTTTACACGATACATGTAAAATCTTTTAGATATAAACACAGTATCACTACAGACCTAAACAAATTACACCAGCTGTGTTAGGTTAACCTACAGCAAAGTGAAGCAATTTTACTTGAGGACACAGGTGAATACAAAGTCATCAGCATAATCATCATCATTTCACAGCTGAGTTGACATTATAAGCCTGAATCTTAGATTGAAGCATTATCTGCAGTTTTGCACCAACACATACCCATTTCACCACCCCTCAAAACACAGATATTAATGCCACACAACTCAGTCAGAAACTGAATGACCTTAAGGATGCATTATGCTCTGCAAATCAGGGCACAGGAACCTGAGCTACAGCTCAACTCTACAGCTGGAAAAAGGCACCTCATAATAGTGATTCAATTTGAGGAGCCCTCACACCAGCACAGGAGGGCAGGACGAGCTTACCCTTCCTCATTCCCTTACAGAAATGATTTTAAAAAATTCCAATGAAAACAGCGTCTTTCCAGGCCCTCTTCTTTTTAATTTTGCTTCCCTACTGAGCTGTATGACCTAGGGTTAAAGTAAATAGGTATTTTATGAAATACTAAGAGAAAAATACCAATCCTGGTTTCTCAGAAAATTTACTGCAAGCGTATTATACAACACTTGCAAAGGTACATCTGTGATTTCAAGGTTGGCAGCTGCCTTTTTAATATGCAAAAATATAATTTGCACTCTTTTCTGAGGAACACCACAGGATACTTGGTAAACTACAATAACAGGCTTTCAGTTTTTCCCCTACAGATTTGCATTCACATGGCAACCAAATTACCATGCTACCAAGACACAGTGTTAAAATCCTACACACAAATTGCCACTCAAAACTGAAAGTCAACTCATATTAAAAGCCTCTTGTCAGTGAATCTTTACATCTGTGCACCTATGCAAAATTCCATAAACATATACAGCTAAAGCATGTGTGCATGTATATGCACATATCTGAGCCTCTGAGCACTCCCATTACTCAGGTGTAGTGCTCTCCCTACACCCAGGAGGCTCAGTCTCATTAAAGTCTGATGGCAGAACATGTATAATACAGGTGAACATCTCCCCACTGCAGGTGCAGCCATGTCATTAGTGCCCAGACTCCAGACATACAGATGCTAACACCCAAGACCCTGTGCCTTCCACACTCACGTGTCCCATATATCAGGCAAAGAAACTGGAACAAGAAGAGGGAAAACAACAATTAAGTTCTGAAGAGAAGAGATACAGATCTCTAACTGACATTTATTCTCAGTCTATGAGTTTTTTAATTGACATTTGTTCTCAGAAGAGTCGGCTCAGAGTCATTAAGTGCTGATCTTGGAGAAGCACCTCATAACAACTGAGTATGTTGCAAAACTGTCACAGTAAGAGTTACCATTTCCAGCGTGATGAAAAGCAATATATTGATATTTTGTTATTTGCTGCGAATTTATAACAGTCTAAAACACTGTCATCTATCTTCATTGTGATTTACTGTAATAATACGAATAGCTTTAAACAACCACAGAAAAGTCTTACATTTACTTTAAAATCAAAATCATACAGAAATGTTCTGTTCTTTTTCTAAACATGAAATTATTCCAAAGATTACATTGGCTCAATGCCCAGGACAAGAAACATTCGGTCCCAGAGCAGCAACTAGTTTCAGATCCAGTATCTCGCAACTCTCCAGCTCTTACTAAGAGCCCTGGGCAACTGAAAAAGAGATAAAAGCAACACTGCATATAATATTCAAGTCTTGAGGCTGACCTGATCAGCCACAAGTAATGCAGTTATTCTAAATTCCGGCAGATAAAACCTTACCAGATCAAACCCAGAATAGGGATAGCTGTGCCAGTGGGAAGAAGGGGGAAGGTCACTGTGAAACAGCAATCCAAAGACAAGTCACAGAGAACACATGCAAGGTTAAATTATGTACTGTACGGACAAAAACACTGCAAGGGGTACTGCTTATCCATCATCCTTATCCATTACAGATGAGGAACTGAGGCAAGGGAGCAAAGTCAACGCATCATTAAAATCCCAGTGCCATTCTGCACTTAGTCCACAGCTCTGTAGATCAGACTCCAAGCCCTGATCTAGACAGCAGAAAAAGAAGACCACATATAGGCCTATCTTGTCCAAATATAAGTTATTTTTCAATGTATAACTCAGAGTTAGTCATGTAATTCCCCCTCAATCAACAAAGTATGCACTTTCAGAAGTGCATTTTTTCAGCGGCTGTTTCACAGAATTCTAAAACAAATGTTTGGGGTAGAACAGACATGTCATGCTCTGGACACACAGACTCTTTTCCACTGTCTGTACATGGAACCAGTAGTGTCAAACTCAGCTTCACCCAAGTCACCTAAAGTTAAATGAAAATAATCTTCTCTTGGTTAGGAAATTTCTGATTTGACTGCATCACCCAGGACAGGCCACTATGCACCATGAATGACTCTTGCCCTCACATCTCACTCTCCCTTGATATCCCACATACATAATCTTTCATTTCACCAACAAATCAGTCTGGATTCCTACAGACAATCTTTCCTTCACTGCACTGTCTGATGCATTACTTGGACCAGTCTATTCTCATCCAGTCTATTCTCATCCAGTACAGGATGAGGCAGGAGTCCTGTTGAAAAAGAGTATATGGTCATAAAATATAAGAAAACTGGGAAAGGCAGAGTTAATTTTTTTGATTCTGTCTAATCTTGAAAGTTCCAAAATCAGTTTTTCTTCCTGCATCTGTTAAGTCTTTTCTCAAAACCCTGAGTATACATTAAGCTTGTCTGAACATCTGGAACCTTTTCTAAGCAAAACCTGTTGCCCTGAGAAGCTTTCCAGATTCAGGAGAGGACCTTCTAAAGTGTATCATTGAACAATTTGGCCTCTGTTGCTTCTCAGGAACATCAGAGACCAAAAGAGTAGGACTTCCCTTATCTTTCCTGATATACTTATTGTCAAACATACCAGGGAATTAATTACAGTATACATAAAATAATGTACTACATTAACCTGGTCATGCTTCTAATCATTCACACTGACACTATGTGCTGCTTATTTATTAAGAAGTATCTTATTTCCAGATTGCAGGAACTGTTTCATGTACCAAGGCTACTAGAAAGATACATGCAAATGTCAGACCATATGTAATGTAACATTTTGTGAACAAACACTTCCTATTATTGCCTGGCAGGGAAATGCTAATTTAACTCACCAATTTCAGTTCTTCAGGGATTTTTTTTTTCTTTAAATAGCTCAACATGTTCAAATGTTCACTGCCAAATTCAGACCTGTGCTCAAACCATTAGATAGATACAATGAAAGCAGCAAGAGTCAACTGGTACCAAAGAACAGCTGAAAACACCTCATGTGAATCTAGAACACTGTTTTCAGAGTTGCTAAGAGAAAAGAGAATCAGAAACACAATATATTAAGTCAAAAAGATAATACCTAATGCAGCATGCTAATCAGAATGATTTCATCAAGTCTCCTCCAAGACAACCCACTGAGAGAAGTTACTGACAGGGAAGAATAACCACATCATTCCTGTCAGGAATGCATTTAGTCACACCATAGATTAAATGTTTAAGCAATTGCTGAGCAGACATGAAATTTTCCAATACAAATGCGAATGTCTAATCTGCCAATAAAAAATTAAATACAGTGAGTCATTTTACTCAGGACAGCAGTTTCTCATCTCAAATACCATCAGAGGTTTTCTTCATTAAAACATGACAGTTGACAAGACAGGAGAGGTTTTACTGGCACACACTGTGTGCACAGAAGCAGATACCCAACCCAACTCCAACTGCCCTTTAAAAGTGAAAAAAGTGCAATTTTATATATTCAGGAGTAACCACCTAAAATGAAAGTGGTATTTATCTGAAGGTTCTACTCTTCTGAAGAACCTATTTTTAACAATGGTGGGTGTCCTGATATTGAAAGTATGTGGATACAGAGAGGTAAAGTCGAGCAGGTTTTTGTACTGGAAGGTTATGTCTCTCAGACTTTCTGAAGTTCCTTAATGGGATAAAAAACATTTGCAAAAGGGTGATCTGGGATCCACAGGATCACAGAATCAATTGGATTGGAAAAGACCTCTGAGATCATCAAGTTCAACTTGTGACTGAACATCACCATTTCAACCAGACCATGGCACTGAGTGCCAAGTCCAGTCTTTCCTAAACACCCCCAGGGATGGTGACTCCACCACCTCCCTGGGCAGCCTGGTCCAACATCTAATCACCCTTTCTGTGAAGAAATTCCTACTAGTGTCCAACCTAAACCTTCCCTGGTGCAGCTTAAGACTATACAACCTGCCTGAGCTCCCACAAGTCTTTGACAAGGTTACCTGCTTCTGAAATCAAGCAAATATTCAGTACTCAGAAAAGCCAGGCACAAATTGCAAAAAAGATGGGAAAGGAAGCATGGGATGAAATGGTCACTTTTCAACAATTGTTCTCTGTTGTTTTTCAGTACATTCAAAACTACAAAGTGATTTTAATAAGCTGGCAAAGTCTGCAGATGACAGTAAGTAACATTGCAAGCCAGCAGTGACTATGAAGAATATCTTAGTTACTGGTCAATAAAGTGTCAGATGTAGGTAAATACAACACAGAAAAAAAAATTCAAAATTTGTCTTCAAAATTATGAGCTTTGAATATTCTTACTCAAGAAATATGTTGTAGGAATTGGGAAAAAGTGCGATTAATAGGACACAAATCACAGAAAAGGAGAAGGCACCTCAGCAACATTAATGATGTGGAACTACTTTCCACACAACACTGAAGTTCCTACGGTATCAAAGGGTTCAAAAGGGATTAGATGGGTTCTAAAAGACAAATTCAGTAAGAACTGGAAAGTACATAGTAACTGCTCAGGGAATTTCTAGGGTGCAATCTTAGGGCAAATACTGTTATGGTCTTCTGTTTCATTATTCTGGCACCAGCACACGAGGAGACAGGATAGAAGGGCAGTCAGAACTTCGGTATAGCCAACCATGGTCACATTAAAATCCTGTTACATTGTAATCTGATAAATCAGCAAAATAAACATCTTAAATTACAACAAATAGGTTCTTTGTCTTTGAGAGCTACTAAAATATCTGAATTAACTAAACCCAAAGCGGGGAATTTATTAGATCAGCACGTACTTTTTAAGCAAGGAGCAAAGTTGTTACTGCATGGTAGTTTAACATTAACTAACTTGTCTCCACTGTTGTAGTTTTGTCAACCTTCCAGTATCAGATTTATGGCAGCATATGGACTTTCATCCTCAGAGAGCACCATTGGGCTCTTCATCCTCAGCAGCATTTGTCCTTCTGGTAGCTAATGTTTTGGTAAGCAGCAGGAAAGGGAGGTACTGCATGCCTTGTACAAGGACCACAGGAACCAGAATACATGAGTCACGAGTGAAACCAGTCCAAACCAAATTTTCAGTAAGGGCTCAATTTATTGATCTGTTACAAGCCATGTTACCTCCCCTCTTAACTCTGAGGTCAGTGGACTGCTGTGTTGCAGTTTTTCTGGTTGTAATAGTACCATCTAACACTATATATAGGTTAATCCACTAAAAAATGCTACAGGATTTGGACAAGTCCAGGATGAACTTGTCATGAACCTTCTTTTCCCTACTGGTATACATCTAGACTGAAACCATATACCAAAAGCCATTTCTGATTTGTAAAATAATTATTAGATTTTAATTTCTGCAGGAAAAATTTATAGTAGTTTTGGGCAGAAAGGAACAGAGGCTTTAGGTTTTGTGTTTTGAGTGGTTTTCTTCTTTCTTCTTGAAAATAGATTAAATGCAGAGGATTTTGTAGGCCGTTCCTATCTATGAAAGAAACACAAGAGGGTAACACCCAGGTTATGTTGCTTATTATGGTCCCTGTATTTTGTAGTGGGCAATATTTTATTGTGTAAAGTACAGGAGAAAAAAAGAAAAGCTGCAACAGCTAGTAAAAGAAAATATCTAATATGTGGAAGACTGTGAAGAAACAGGTGGGGGGGGGCAGCAAACCACAGGCCAGCAAAGCAATGGCTCATGAGTTAGCATCTAACAGCTTTTGTTGAATGCTTTTACTGACAATTGTTACACACCTTAATCAACATATAGCTTATAATGCATCTATACAACAAAGTGAGGTTTTGACAAAGCCTTGGCTATAAGGAGGGACTGGATCCTGACTCCACCAGGTGCCTACAGCAGGCCACCTGCCACACCTGAAGCACAGCACCGCTCAGTGTGAGACAGACAAATTTTTAACACTTTAGTAAATGAAGATCAAAATTGCTACTGCTTTTTATACAGAGCTGGGTGGAATTATTTTTGTCAATGTTTTTCAAAATACTCCAAGTTCATGTGTCTAAAACTGGACGCAGAAAAATGTTCGGTGTAGGGTTTTCACTCTGACACACACCTTTCAAAACAGAGATTTCCCACACTGTGTAAATCATGACCATTGCAAGCTAGAGAGGCAAATTAAAAATGGAACACCACAAAACAAATAAACAAAAAATCCTCTTAAACTGTAATGTTTAAATGTTCCCTCACTGCCTTAAATTTCTTCAAAAACATGTGAAGGTATGATGCTGCATTATGATTTGAATGACCCATTGGCCTCTGAGCACCTGCCAAAAGACATGAGTTGTCCTTCTCTGCCTGCCCATCATTTGGATCTGAGTTGTGCAGAAAAATGGCTTGACTGACCACCTTCACCTACTGCCTGTGAACAGTTTGGATCTAATATGTACTTCGTCTTACTCCCAAAAAAATTCCCTGCTACTTTTTCTGTAATAATGCTGTAAAATTTGGCACCTCACAGCCCCCTTATATAAAAGAAGAATTAATTTCACTTTGCTGTTTGTACTTTGCCCTGGCAACATGAAACACACACAGAATTGGATTATATAATCTCCAAATATGTGGGAGGGATTTGGAGGCTTGCCTGGAAACCTGCCACTTCTTATGCATTCAAAAGCTCAACGGTATGTTTTTCCAAAGTACACATCCATGTAGCTGAAATCACAATTGAGTTCCTTCACCCCACATCATAAAAAAAAAAAAGGACCAAAAAAACCAAAAGCTACAAAGGCAAGAGAGTAAAATAAAAAAATTAAATTACACAAGACAGCTATGCAATAACCTGGGCTTGGTCCTGCCATAAACGAGAGGAATTCCAAAAAAGTTAATGGATTTACACCAATTTATACTATCCAATAAGTTCAGTGGTTTCAGTCCAAATACCAGCAGATCAGTCACTGTAAAATACAGTCACCAGAATTGACATTGACGTCACTGTTGTTGGCAGCTTTAACTGAGAATCTGTGGCCCAGCTGAACCTTACCCTTTTTTCAATAAACACTCAGACATGCAACACATCAGTAGTTGCAGTGACAGGAGTGTTAGACAGGGTTTCCTGTTCCCTTTATCTATCACTCTTCAATACGCCTTGGTTTTAAGGCAACTGGAAGTCTTCCAGATATCAATGAAGTCAGCCTGTTTTCATTTACAGGCTAGGATTTTCGAATATACCACAGAAAAAGTTTTAACATTCACTTTTGCGATGTTAAAAAATGTTCCAATTATTCTATTTGAAGATTCACAGAACTGAAGAAAAGCACAGAAAAGAGACAAGGTTCAACTTGACATATTTTTACAGCACAAGTACCAGCAAGCTGAATCTAGCTGAAATCTATCAGCCTTTGAAAAATCATTAGTGCCATGTCTCTTTTGTCTTTCAACCTTTAAAACTTGATGCTGTCTCCAATCTGACTTCAAAAGCAGAAAATTATTTGTCCTAAATATGATTGTATCTACATACTGAAAAATACTTCACGAATGTTTTCATTTTGACAGTTGTCACCTTACAGTTTTTCTTTGAGATATGCAGATGAAACTTCTACAACTGGACACCAATTTGCTCCCATATGAATAAGTGGAAAATAGCTGACCTATTCCTGAAATCTTTATGAGATTTTAGTCACTTTTCACCAAAACTGACACGAAGGCTCCAACTTATTTTGATCAACTGAACACAGAAATATATTCTGTAAGCTCATGGTACTTCACTTCTTTAAAATACCAGGATGACTGAAGAAACAATTTTTGAAATACCCATCTCAAAAGTCTGCCACGTGCCTCAGGTACATACATTGTGTTCCATGCCCACAGGCCATCACCTCCCAGTACTTCTGGTACTGTCTTTGCTTCAGCACAGTAACAGGAAGGCAAAAGGTGGGGAGTCCCAGGATTCAGAGTAAACATTCAACTCTCCTGGATTCCCAACATTGGTGTATCGATCACTGACACTTTCAGAAGAATGGTTATTTCTTGTTCCAAGTTTGTAACAAGTTTTGCCACACTGCCTCAAGGCCCATGTAGCACTCTGTAAGAGACTGTCTGCACTAAAGCAACACAAGTTAATTTCAAGTCAACAGCTATGTGTAATTCAGAGGAAAAGTTAGCATAGAGCTTATGAAAACTTTGAGATTTTCCAACTTGCTACTAAGAAAGCTGCCATAACCTGGCATGCCTTAGTCTATCCTTTCTAAAACAGACTTAAGTAGGTACCCACCAAATTAAGATGACTGACTAAAACATCCATACTTAAATATTTGAAGAACTAATGAGAATGGTCAGAAAAGCTACTTTTCTGTGCTAAGAAAATTAGTTTGGGGACTGGAAGACACCAAATGAGCCAAGAGGACAGAGCTGACACAGGCAGGCTTTGGGCAGTTTTGAGATGGGGAAGGGGTGAATACAAGTGCTCCTACAAAAGAATCCTAAATCTTCCTTCTGAGCCAAAGTGGAGTTCCAGAAGAGGAAACAGACCAAAGGATATAGACTTTTGCCTAATCTGTGCATCATTTATACTACTAAGTAAATAGCAATGATGTCATAAAATAGGTCAAAAGAATAGGGTGACACATGACACACACCTACACACACAGTGGATGTCCCAGAAAGCCAATATGGATGGAGACCCAGGACACTGTTGTGCTTAGGTCCCCAAATACCCTGGAAGTTAGCACAGATCTTAGAGGCAAAGGAAGTCAGGATGTTACCCTGTCCATTTTCTGACAGGGTAACAATAGGCCTAAACCCATGAAATCTTCCAGACGTGCCAAGAAAGAAATAACACCAAGGTCTCCTGAGGTACAGAAAATGTCCCAGCACTGCTGAAATTCTGAGACTGGGAGCAGGCTGAGGAGTGTTCAAGCAGATTGTGTCATATCCACTAGTCTGACCCGTCAGATCAAATCTGGAAGAGACAGGACACCACAAATCAAAATTCCTGCATTTCTCCTATTGGGTGAATCCATCATCTCATGATTAAGTTTCCACCCTCTGACACTGTAAAAAACAAACATGCAAAGCACTACTCTTGAGGTTTAGGTAACTATACAGGCAATCCATGTTGGCCTACTCCCATTTTTTTAAACCTGTGAGATCAGAACACAGGATAAAATGGTTACATATTTCCTGGAAAATGGTAGAAGATTACATATTTTTCTTCTCTTAAGCCATAAAATATTTTCTTCACTTTTGTTCCAAGTTTGTCACATTGGTGTGAGAAGAATCACATTTTTACAGAGGACATCCTTTCCAAACCACCACTTTGTTCGCTTCTGACTCCAGGGTGACCAAAACAAACATTCTAGCAAAGAGAAGAGAAGCTAATCTCAAAATACCTGTAAGAAATTTCTGCTGAAATGCTTTTTTCACAAGCAAATTTTTCTCATTATTTTCAACTGTCACAAGAAAATCTATCTCTGTGCTCTCCCTCCCACTCCTCACCACTAGAAAAATTTCATATCCATTCTGTAATAAATTAGTATGTCTCCAACTGTCACAGAATCACATATACAATCAAGAGGAAAATTGTTCCCTTCAATCCACCATGGAAAGCAATAAAAAAAATTATTAGAACAGAACAGGAGCTTTCAAAATATCTTTATTTACCTCCCTTTCTTTTATCAACATCAATTTTTCTTATTGGATTTCTCAAAGCAAAAAAAAATTTAACACTGCCAACAGCATTCTTAAAGCCACCTTAATATTGCCTGAAATGAAAAAAGTACGTGAATACAAGTCTTTGCCAGTTATGTATAACCTCTGTAGTATTACAAATTTCACCATTTACAGACAGATGGTTGATTCCATATTCATTTTCCTTAAGACATATGCCTTTCTGTCAAACAAAACTCCCAACAGAAGTTTTAAAAACTTACAAATGAACATAGCAGCAAATGCAGTGCTGAGGCCATCAGGCAGTTAATACTGTCAGTTTATGATATGACACTTAATAGCAATCCAGGCTGCACTACTCTTTACTGTACTCATAGAATTTAAACCCAATTCCCATTTGCTCACTTCATTCCTAACTTTCTAATTTCCACACTGGCGACTTCAAGTTTCAATTATCTTCTATTCATAAAGGGAAGAATAGTAAAGGCCCAAGAAATGATAGAACACTGAACAGAAAAGAGAATTCTACCATGGTCAGTTATCTCAAGCCTTCATTATTTGTAGACATATGAAGGTTCATATAGTTTATTGCTAAAGGCCCTTGATTAAATCTAAATTAAAAGAGGAGCCTATCATATCATTATTATTCTATCTCTACTCAGGCCAAAAGCAGAGCTTGAAGTAGTATCTTGTTGGAGTGAACTAGAAAGAAGGTATTCCATTATACCTCCTGCAAATATTTACATTCTCAACACTAGTCAACATCAGGTGCAGCCTGGTGTCCACTCAACTGCTCTCTTCCATCTGCTCTTGAGGAGATTATTAGACTCTTAATTATGACATTTGTATATACACATTATCTTGGGAACTAGAAATATTATTACACTGTTGGAAAAATTAACTCCTCTGCTCTAAGTAGTGTAGAATTGATCTTTGCAACATGTTTTGGATAAGTTAACCTTCAAACTGGACTCCATTATTACTTACCCTTCAGTAAACCAAACAAAAAATTAAAATAGGATGATCTTATCCAAGTCATCAAAAATAACCCCTTCTACAACCAATATGGTAATTTCCCCATCTCACGGTACAATTAACTTTGTCTAATTGGTATCACCTGATGATCATCCATCACTTATTTGACCATTCTTCTCTCTTATGCATATCCCATTCCATCCAAGCATGTGCTCTAGTGCATCTTTTCACAATAATTTCCAATGCTGTCAGCCTTTGAATGTTCTTCTGATCACATTTTACTGGCTAATAAAATATTTGAAGAATGTCTCTCTAAATACTGTCTAGACCACAATAGGCTACAAAGTCTTAGCCAGAAGTTTCCATTCTTTGTAGTTAAAAGTGGAATATGTGCATTTTGGAAGTCCCCAGGCCTCAAATTCAGACATCATTGTAGGGGAAAAACCTGAGAAAAATAAACCAGCAAACAGTTAACAAGTTGGCATAAAATACACTTTCAAGATGGTCAGAGGGTGCCAAAGAATAGTAGATGACTGCATTTGGATAAATTCAGTGTACTTTACACTAGCAGCTACATCCTGAAGGTTTCTACAAGAATTTCTACTTAACTACTGCCTGTGGAGAAGCACTCATGGCTCTGCAGAAGGGCTGCCTGTGAGATGGGAGGCCCTAGCACAAGCCCCCACAAAGACCTCCTGCAGCCAAAAGGCCCATGATCCTCCTAGAAATTGAGGGTGAGTTGCAAGTGAGTATAAAAGGGAAAATAACAGAAAGGAAAAAAGTCTGAGCAAAACAAAACTGCTACTGTCCAGCTCTAGATAAAAGTCTAGAAATCCAGCTGTTAATACAGCACTAAAGCCAAGGACTGGTGTTTAGTGAGAACAAATTTCATACTTCTGTTTCCAAAAGTCTGTGAATAATATTATCCTACAGTCTCCTCTGATTGCCAACGGTCTGTTCCACAATAAACTCCTGGGTTGCTGTTCCCAGTCAAAGCTGAGGCAGAAATCGATGCAAGATGAATGGGAGGGGAAGTAAGGGTCAAAGGAAGGTATTTCAACTAACTTATTTCCCTCACACAACACCCCCCACCCCCGATGCATGACTTTAGGTTTGTATGGTCAGTAATAGGACTGGAAGGGCCACTGGAAGGGCCCCAAAGGAAATCCTGGCTGCCTCAAGTTCTTGAATCCTTGGGAGAAACTCATATACCAGCCTATGTGCCACAAGGGAGGCGTGGTATTAAAAAAAACCCTAGCCATTAAATAACTTAGGATTTTTGTCTGTCCTAGGCTTAGACATTAGAGTGTTTGCTTAATTTTTCCTTCATATTTTCAACCGATGCTTTAAGAAAGTTCAACTGATCCAAGCTGCTTGCCAAACATCCAAGCAGCTTGTGTCTGTGATGGCTTCTTCTCCAAGTGCAGAAGCTATTTTCCTAAATATAACTGAGCGAAGACATCACATTTGATTTGAAACAGGAAAGCATGCCTGCTCTATGAATAAAACCAGTAGAGATTAAATCATTAGCTCTAAGTTTCAGAAGGACAAAGGGTCTAGAAACAGTACAAGAGTAGTTGCTAAATCTTCCTCTTTAATTAGTTAAAGAAATATATTAATACTTTTCCTTTCCTGGCATTCTTGGCATAGGGGTTCCTTTATCCCCAAGACAATTTTAACTAGTTTTCTGCATTTCTTTTAAATCTAAATTCTTTTCAAATAGAGCTTGACATACATCACATTTACAAGTGAGTTATGTATTAGCACCAATTCAATTAATAAACAGTTACAAATATAAAGTAAGCTTGCCATTAAGACTCATTTCTTGCACTGCACCTTTGAATTACTACACAGTTAAATTTCTTGTGAAGCCTGAAAGGAACAGACATTCTATTATCATTCTACCATACTAGAACTCTGGCTGGAGAATAGCTGTTGGTTTTAAGCTACAATGATCAATGGCATGAATGACTACGTCAGCAGAGTGGCTGGTCTGGTTTTAAATCACAAAAAACAAATGCTGTGGCTTTATTATTTCATAGGGAGATGTCACCAGCCATTAGTGAAATATTAGTGTGATATTAGAATATCACACTCTCTCTATTTTCAGCTTTGAACTGTTTTCGGTTTTTTCCTTGCCAAAATGTTTTAGACACTTCAGGTGTTTGTGAAAGACTTTCCTTCACCTTGGGTTGGAAACCCAAGTCCTGTCTTTTAACAGGACTACCCTTAGATCTTGTAGTTAGTTCAGGAAGCTTTTTAATTAAAAATGACATAGTCCTCCTGTAGGTGTTCTCTTTTTTGTCTTATTTGCATTCCCACAAGTCTAGCCTCCCCTAAAGACAGCTCAAGAAGAAAATTATGACAAGTGCCCGCAATGTACAGAAACAGCAGGAGGAATAAAATCAACAGGGAGCAGAGACTGACTGGAGCATGTGAAGAAAAAGGGAAAAAAGATGTTCATTTTTATCTCTCATGAAGCATTTCTCTAATAACTGATTTTCAGCATCATCCTTATAGCTGGTAATAGGCTGCAGTGACCAAAAATGCAAAAGAAAAAATGTCCACTCTCCTGATGTAATTAAAAGCTTTGTTCTTGGCCTACTTACTACTAGGTCGAACAACAACAGAAAGATAAAAATACTCCCTAAGGGACAGGGCATTGGAATACTTCTGAGTCATCTCTTCAGTTCTGCCAGTGACTCTCACTACATGTAAGGATTTCCATGTACCTTCTCAGTGCCCTGAAAATTAAACTTTCCTTTTTTTCCCATGAAGGCTGAGAAAATCTTGTATCATTCAGCTCTGCTTGTTATAAAATGCAACCTGGGAATCTGGAATGCAAATTCAAAAAAAACAGTATTTCACAAAATCTCACCACCTTCCCTCTCTCCCACTTTACACAGTGGAAGACAGCAAATAGTGCACCACAGAAAAATACCAGAGGACCCAGATAGTAGAAATTACAGGTAAATTGGCAATTGGGACAGTCAGCCACTGAGGAAAGGGATAAACCTGAAAGTCCATGATCATTCCCTCCCATTCTTATTTACGTTCTTCCCCAATCTTTTTTATATGATATGGTGACAGATAGCTGTAACAATGCTGACTTAACCTAATTATTTTTAATATTGAAAGAAACAAAATACGACAAAAGTAAGAGGAACAAATACTAGAAATTGCCCCTCTAATGGACATAGCATAAAAAAAACGCAGTATGATTTCACTTTCTTACAGTGGGGTTGTTTAAGAAAAAGAGAGAACAAAAAACCTTTGGCCATCAGAAAAAACTTTTACACAACCTAATGATTTCAGCATTCATTCATTCTAGATTTATAAATATTTGGTTGATTAGCTGGAAGATCAGAAGACTAAAAGTACATTGGGGAAAACAGTTACAAACCAGATTTCAGAAAAATAACAAATCAGGCATTCAAAAATATACTGGGTCTTATTTCCCACAATCATCTTTTCTGGAGCTTGAAGGTATATAAATAGAAACCTTTCACCAGGAGGTTTATTATATTTCATTTTGAAATTGCAGGAAGTCTGACACTTCAGACAATGAAGGACTTCACATTCTTCATGAATAATTAATAAACAGACAGTCAGCTGGTTTGGCTGCTTTAAAAGCAGGTTCTTTTGTTTCTTTTAGCCGCTACCCTCCTACTCACAACTGCAAGGCAGGCAGCAACACTTTTTCCTTCCTGCCAAACCAGGAAAATAGTCCTTAAATACAAAGGCTAAAACAACTTTCTAGAATACACAGATACAATATGCTGCTATTCTCTCTGTAATTTTAACTCCATAAGAGAGTTAAACAGCTTGACTTTAAAATATTTCGAATAATCAATTCACAAGGGTTTTTTTGTTCTCCCTATGGCTAAACTATTTTAAGGCAGTGTAAACTGTTAACTAACATTAAGACTAATTTTAATACCTTAAGATGTTTAACATAGAGTAGGGCAAACTGTGTTTTTTGTGTTCCACAGTAAAGCAAATAAATGTTACTGACCGAGTACATCAGACTCGACCAAACCATACATACTTGTCCTAAAAGGTGTAATACGATATAAAGTTCTGTTCTGAAATAAGAGATATAGTTGACAGACTACAGGAAATTCTTGATTTTTCTTGCCTACATTTTTATAGAGACAAGCTGGATCCTTTTGGCCTTTAGAAGCAGAAATACCTATGTATTATCTGAGGGTTCTCCATATTTATTCTATGTTCATTCTGAGTAAGTATTAGTATACTACACCAATATCAATCTCACTGGATTAAAAAAAAAAAAAGTAAGCTTGTCTGTCTTTTTATACAGCCCATAAGGGTCGTTTCACAGTCACATGTAGTATCTGCTACTGTAACAAATCTGAAACACCATTTATCCTCCTAATGCATGACATAATCACTACATGGACATATTTTCTATTTAAACTAAATGAATGCAGCTCACAACTCAGGCAGATGGAATACTCTGAATGCTAATAACATTTATAGTTATGAATGCTATGCTGGAAATGTAAGCCCCACGCTACACAACATTAATCAGGAGAACGTTCCTCTTGATTTGTCAGATATTCTAGTAAGAAGACCATTTATTTATATTATTCTGAACTCTGAAGTACTAAGCAGATGCTGCAAAGGAAGAGTTCCCAAGCTGGCAGACTGATGCAGTGCAGCAAATTTTGCTCACAAATACAGCAGTGAGAGGGCCAGCAATACACAAATGAAATCACAGGACAACCCCATGAATCACACCATGTGACTGAGAACATTGTCCATACACCTCAAACTCTGGCAGTATTGGTGCTGTGATCACTTCCTTGAGGAGCCTGTTCCAGTAGACAACCATCCTCTTCAAAAGGGTGAAGAATCTTCTCCTAAAAAATTAAACCTCTCCTAACACAGCTTTGTGCCATTTTTAGGTAATCGCTGGCCACCAGAACAGATTGGTGCCTGCCTCTTCACTTCGTTATGAACTACCTCTCTGAGGTTGTCCTCGTGTGGTTCTTCTGTGTGTTTGCATATCAAAACACATGGCACAACAGGCTTCTCTCTCTGAAGAGAGTCAAGAAAATCTAAGCTAATGAGATTAGAAATAATTGGCATGTGAAACTACAAATGAAAGATGTATGTATCACAGAACCACACAATGTCACAGAATCAATTAGGCTGGAAAAGGCCTCCAGGTTCTTTCAGTCCAACCTCTGCCATGTCAACTAGACCATGGCAGTAAGTGCCACATCCACCCTTTTCTTAAACACCTCCAAGGATAGTGACTCCACCACCTTCCTGGGCAGTCTATTCCAAAGTCTCATCACCCTTTCTGTGAAGAAATTCCTCCTAATGTCCAATCTGAGCCTCTCCTGGCACAGCTTGAGACCATGTCCTCTCATCCCATCATTAGTTGCTTGGGAGAAGAGATTGACCCCCATCTGGCTACAACTTCCTTTGAGGTAGTTTTAGAGAGTGATAAGGTCACCCCTGGGCTTCCTCTCCAAGCTAAATAATCCCAGCTCCCTGAGCTGCTTCTCATATGACTTACTCTCTAATCCCTTCACCAGCTGTGTTGCTCTTCTCTGGAATCACTCCAGCACCTCAATGCCTTTCCTGAATTGCGGGACACTAAGATATCCTGGTATCTCCTGTTTCTTGGAATGCAGAAACTTTCACCACTAATTCAATTCAAGGTACAGTCTCACTACTGAGATAAATACACAAGATGAAGTTTTGTACAAATATTTTACTGTACTGTATTCTGAAAAATTTATATTTGGCTAGGCCAATAGTCTCCCCAACATTCTCAGCTGTTCAGCTTATGTTTCCAATATGTAGACTTTGACCTATTACTTTCAACCTTGTAAAACTTTAGAAAAAATGATCAGAAACCTTATGCCACAGTTCTCAGACTTTGGGAAGTTCAACCAAAGTAGTTTGATCTGTGTGCAATCTTTCATCAGGCCTCCTTCATTCTGACAACCTTTACCTACCCCAAGTACACACTTCCCTCTCCCCTGTGGTTACAGAGGCACTAGACACGATGAACAAAATAGACCAGCTGTAGGAACAAATATGCTGCACTGAATGAAGACAGAAGTTATTTGAAGGATCTCTTCCTCTCATCACAGAAAACAAGGTGTGCAGTGGACTGTATAAAGAGAAACCAGTTTCTCATGATGGCAGAAAAAATGGTTCCTCTGCCTCTAAATAGTGTTTGCTTGCTGTGAGGCAGACACCAAACTTTAGAGGCAATCCATAGCTGCAAGTTCCTCATATTCTGGATGTCTGGACTTGGCAGCGTTAGATTACCAGTTGGACTCAATTATCTTAGAGGTCTTTTCCAATCTAAATGATTCTGCGACTCTATGTCCAATTATTCCTGATTAAAAGACTGCCAGAGTAATCAAGAGTTGTAACTCTCAACAAAGAACAGCAGCTTTGCTAAGAACATGAACCACTACATAATGCTCAGAACCTGTAAAATGAGTTCCTGGGCACTTAAAGATGAGACTAAAGTAGCAGGCCTTTCCAAAATTACTCTGAATATCAACTCGCCATTCTGCAGTGTAAGAATAAACCTGATAAAGCTCCTGCAAGACTAGGAAGAACACTTGTGTCTACAAGCACTACTTGTAACAAGATTTGATTAGTGGCAGACCTGGGCCCACAAAGTAACAAACAGGAGAAAAACACTGAAAAGCAGTCAATTAGGTGACCAATGCCACTGAATAAGGCAGGAAGGTGTCCATGGTTCTGGAATGTGCATAACAAGAGGGGAAAGGGAAGATGAATTAAGTTTGAAAGGCAGCTTTAACTCTTGACATTTCCTATTTTTCAAGAGTTCAATTTTCAGCTCTTAATATTTTTTGACTGCATCATTTATAATACAATTCATACAAAGAATGCCCACTGCCCATCTGCTTAGTAACATGTTCAAGAAATGTTATACAGCACTTCCTTTACACAAAAAATTTAGAAGAACAGGAACTGTGCTTCACAGCTGGCCACTACATAATTTTAAAAGCAGGTTCTTCCTTTTTGGTGTTCCAGATGGGCAACTTCTTCTATTAAGGTAGCCATCTGAAGTAACAAACTCTTAGTCAAAAATGAAAATAAATAAATCAACCCCCACTACATTATGAAAAAGAAATGGTGCATACATTATGAACAAATTAAATAATTTTTAGTAACTACTCTTAATTTGAAAAATTTCATTACAAATGCAACATTAAAAGAAGTTTTTTAATTTGATTTCATTCTAGATTATCTATTCATGGTCTCCAGAAGGCAAGAATGAGGAGCTAAATACAGTTTTTTTATTGTCAAGTGCAACAAGATGTTTAAGAGAATAAGTGGTTCCTGCTTTGGAATTCGGCTGCAGACCATCACAAGCTACTTAACTGTCAGCTTCCCAAGCACACAATATACACCACTGTCCTTTAAAACAGCTGTGAATCACCTGTTTGTAAATGATAAAACATATTATGCTAGTAAGTAACTACACAAATCCTTATTCTGAATAAACACTACATAAGTCATGTCTTAGCATCAACCAAGACAGGCAAATGTTTGCCCAGTGTCATTTGGTCTGCAATGAGAACAAAAACCATGAAGCCATCAGGAAGTTCCTAATGCAGTATTTTCAAATCCATTAATGCATGTTTTCTTACACACTACTGTGTGTTTACCAAGTAAATAAAGTAGCTAAGCTGTTAGTCTCATTAATCTCCAGTTCTTCATTACACATCAATTAGCAGTCATTTCCCTGTGAGTTTTGTTCCACTAAAAATCACACTTATCTAAACAGAAAAGACAGCAGAAAAAGACAGGAAAATTGGAACAACAAATAAAGGTAATATTCAGGGCACAATAATAAGCACCCAAATTACAAATCTGTCTCTGACACAATATTTCATCAGTGCTTGCTGCAGTAAGTGCTACATTTCACACTAGTAAGCTGCCCTTGAAGAGACCAATTTTCCCACTGTTTGTTAACTAGAAGGTATTTAATGGAAGATATTAGACAAAAAGTCTAATTATATGGAAATCCAGGCATTTGTATGAGGACCGTTGCTCAAACAGCAATTGTCTCCATCCACTTTGGCAACAGAGCAGGTACAAACACAAAGACTCTGGATTTGGGCAAAACAAACAGGGAAAGGTATGAACCATCTGCAGATAGAATTTTCATTATTATTATTATGCTGCTAAAACCAGCTGCCAAAGGGAGACTTTCATCAAAAGTAAGGACACTTAGCAAAGTATTTCTTGGCATGCAGAGTACACTACCTACCCCAAAGGCCCAAGAACTCTATTAAAAAACAAAACTGTGATTACAGAGTATTCATATATGCAACAATCCTCCTATGCATTTGACTACATTAAAACAGTTATCATGTATTAAAAAAAAGGAGAAAAACCAAAACCAAACAAAAACACACAAAAAAGAAGAAAATAGAGACTGCATTTGGCTAAAAAACTAAGTAGGAAAATACTGAGAATCTTACTACCTACAACAGGAAACTTCAGCTATCCCTTTTCCAAATTGACACCTAAAGAGGTGTCCTACTTGCTTATTTTTGTTATTTGCAAACAGGGTTTGCAGACAATAGATGATGTCAGCATCTTGGCTTGTACATAAATATCGAAGCATAATACTATTTTTAGCTAACTTCCTAAGGAAATCAGGCATATGCAACTGAGGGCTAACAGTCCTCTCTTGTAATACTTTTTGAACACAAAATCAACTTTGACAAATTTTGTAGAAGACTAACTATCTCAAATGAACAACCTGCCTGCATATTTTGGGAAAGCTGATAGGCTGGTGATACACTTATCAAAGACTTTGTTAAAAGGATGGAGGAATTGATGGCTCATCCCAAGGACTGGTAGCTGGCCAGCAACTTGCCACTTCCACCCCAGAGACAACACTTGTGTTCAATCAAAGACATAGGAAAATGGGAGGAAGAGGGGGCACAGCAGCACAACACACAAGTAACAAGCATCTATGAAGAAAAAAAGAAAATTTAAAAAAGAGGCAGAGAAAAACTTCATCAGACTTGCTGCTCATCAAACATTACATACAGATCTGCATGTAACATCCTATGCTCTGTCTTGTCAGGAAGATTAGCTGAGCTGTTTAATGGGACTTATCCATCCCTGATTAAAATGATCCTAAGTGCTCCTCACAATCTTTAAAATATGCCCCCTGGCACTAATAATTTTACAATGAAGGCTAAATTATGTCCAGACTGAATTAAAAAAATTGAGGCAAATTGCATTAGGCTATTTAACACAAATGTTCATTCTGAACAGCAATTACATGTTCATTCTCATATCCTGTAGGAACAAGGACAGAAAGGTGATCTGTCTTAACAAAATCTCCAGATGCAATGGGAAACAAAGACAGCGGAGACCTTAACTAATGGCATCTAGTTTTCCTCTGTTGGTGACCCTATTTCTGGTAAAACATCATAAATTACTTTTGTATCATCAACTAGGACATCACACCACCATGTGTCTCCTTCCACCAACCTGTTTTTGGTGCTGTGAATTTGTAAAGTGAATTCTCCTTTACTTTCTAGATGTTTTATTTTCTTCCACAACAAACTCTAATGTTTCAGTAAGATACAGCATTATCTATTTGTACATCTTCTCTTTCCCTGAACTTAGATTTCCCGTTTTGTGGTCAAAGTTCAATTTTTTCCTTTCTAGACGTATCTTTTTTTCAAAATTATATTATTTATCATCTCCCTTCTTTTCATTTATTTCTCTTGCCTCAGGGCTTTGATTTTTATGTTTACTACATTTTCTTTCCTCTTCCTTAACAGAAGAGAAACTGAAGAGAGACTGCTATGTAGGGGACGTGTGCTGTAGCATAAAGCAGCTTAAAAGGAGGGCTATGGCCTAGAAAAAATGAAGGATTCAAAGGGCTTGCATGAGAACAGTTAAGAATTTGCATGAGAACAGAGAACACACTATAATACTAAATTGCATTTAAATATCATCAATTTTCCCCCAAAAAGAACAAAATCCCTTTGCTAGGCTCACACTCTACCCATCTTGCTAAATAAAGCCTAAATTAAGAGCTAATCACCTCAGCCTCCCTGCACAGTTGACAGAGATGAATCTAATGACTCTATGTTATTCTGTGCACATTGGAACATGGAGATATGGAAAAGAAACTAAGTGAAAAAAAAAGAAAAAAAAAAAGAAACTAACACCAAAGACATTTACTAACACGCAATTAAACCCCTGCATTCTTTTGTTGTGTTTGTAGAACAGCAAAAAGACTGTAAGTAAATTTGTGAAATTGTCTTGAAAATCGAGATAGCACATGGCTGGAAATGGGATTTGCTCCCCAACCTTTCCAAGCACATTGTTCTCTCTCACACAAGGTCTGCAGCTTCTCTTATCTGCCCATGCTGACTGCTCCCCGAACTGCTGAATTCCTTAGACAGCTGGCAGCATCTTTGCTTTTCTTCCCAGCTTATCTGACTGATCCTTGCCTCCTCCATCTCCAATTTCTCTGGCAATCTTCCAGTCTTCCCACACTGCTTGCACTCTTACCATGGATACCTGGCAAGTCAGAATGCACCCACACTGTGTATCTCTTTCACATGTTCTGCACTGTAACTCAAACAAAAGCACACAACTGTTACATGTAAAAGAGACAGAAGAATGTTTCATTTATAAAAGATGACAGTACACTGCATATCTGTTATAATAATGTGTCTGTTATGTATATATACTTTATACAGTTCATATATCTCACACAAATTGAGACAGGCATCAAAATGACTATAAATTGATAATATAAATTTTATTATCGGTCTCTTGTCTTGGCAGGAACTTTACACAGATGGTTCAGGAAACATTTCAGCTGCTTTTCCCCTCTCTACATATATGAGCCTATGGATGGGAGCAGCTATACACCATCAATACGTTCCCACATACACCTAGACTTTCATCTTTTAGATACTAGCATTAAAATTTCAGAGGAAAGTGAAAAAAGAGGCAGACAAAAGAGAGAATAAATAAACAAAAAGAGTTGGCAGATGTAGGTTTTCACCTCCACTGGCATCACTCAAGTTAAAACAACTTTTTTCCTGTACAAAACTTCGTCAGTTTTCAACACACTGCTACTTCATCATCTTATTAGAACCCTCTCAATTTTCTTAGCACTAAACTGAAGCAATAGTATATTTCCCCAGGACACGTGCACAAACACCAGGATAAATTGAGGGTGTTTATAACCACTGAATGAGCAGAACTAAACGGTTTTCTGAATGATAGGTGCTTTTGCAGAATACCTATCCACATTTCTAAGGCATTTATCATTGTAGGATCATCTGACAAAAAAGCTTTGTTCTATTTAAGTCTCCAAAGACTTCCTTTTTCAGTGCTGGAACACAGTGAACAGAAAGTGGAATAAAATAAATTGCCACATAAATATAGGCATAGGAAAATCCTGCAAGTCCCAGATTATGTTACTGATGTCTTCTTTGCTTTGGGCACAAACAACTGGTGCAAACAAGACAGAATCACAAGCACACAGCCCCTATGAACTCATCAGGGGCACATTCAAAAAGGCAACAACTAATTGCTTTGGGAAGAAAAACAGTACAGAGGGTTACACCTACAAGGATTCTAAACTAATTGTAGGACAAGCAACACTCACTCCTGATTTACGACAGTCCTAGGTTTATTACAAAGCTCCAGAAACTGTCTCCTGTTCTGTACCACAAAAATATACAGAATTAAAACCTAGGCTTGGGCAGAATACTTCAGCTATGTATTATAATGCCAAAACCTCCAATCAGAAAAACGGATCAAGCAACACCAGTCTTGGGTTAAGTCTTTTGTCATCTCTTCTGCATGCTACATGTGCATCATCCAGGCCTAACACAAAGGACTAAGCATCACACGTGCCACCTATGAACTCACAACTACTCTGTTATGTGTTTGCTAGTGAAAAAAAAATACATTTACAAAGGAGATAGGAGAACAAACACCTTGGGTTTAAAGCCCTGCTGGGGACAGACTCTATTATCCCAGATGAAATAACCATTGCAATGCAGAAATCTGTAGCTCAAATTTTATCTTCTCTTTAAGACTACACTGACATTCCTCCAAATGACTAAAATGGGTCACAATGCCTGTATTAGAAAAGGTACACATCTTTGTATGGCAATATTCATTATTAAATCAGGAGTTAAATTTTTAAGAGATGTATGTAGATGCCACATAATTCTTTGTTATTTATACAAACAGTAAAGATTCTGCAGACTGAAATGGTTGCTCACCATTATAAAGGGAAGCAAAAAAGACTCTCTGAACAAGACAGATGTGCAGCTAAAAATAAATAACTCTAGGGATGACAGAGGCCCCTGTGCAACCTCACTAGGTGGGAAGAATTCAGGACTTATAATCTCTGCAAGGATATTTTCCACAATTTATTTTTAACAGACAGTTATGAATTTTGATCTCAATGCAATACAGTAATGGTTTTCTGTCTACAGAAGAGCAGATAAAACAATGTTCAACACCGTATTAAAAGAGGTAAGCTTTAGACTTGTAAAAGGAATTACTGTTCTAAACCATTTTTGGCCTATGAATCTTTCATATTACTGGTGAAGGGACAGAAAAGTTTTGCATTATGCTGAAGATTTACCTGCCATTCATTGCAAAATAACAAGTTTAAAAAAATACACCTACAAGCACATAACTGTCAACTGCATTTTTGCATTAAATGGGGCAGAACTTTGGCTATAAAGAAAATAAATCAACCACCAAATAAAATCCAGCCTTTACAGATTTTCTTCCAAAATAAAACCGTTCTTTTGGTCTTACCTATTTATATTTATAAGAGAAATAAAGACTTGGCTTTCATTCCCATTCAATCCCAATTATTATCTCTGTAGCAGCTGGTCAGCAGCTTGGATGAACTAAAGCACCCATAGTAGCAGAACCACTGCTATGCCACAGGGTTTACTCAGCCAAAGGGTTAAAAAGGAGTGGCACAGGAAAATACAGGAATAAAGTATTCCTACACAAAGGATCACAGAAGTAACCAAGAAATCCACTCTGTATCTAGGACAGTTCTGGACAGGTTCAAAATCACAGAGTGGCTATTCTGTTACCAGGTGTGACAGAGGTGGTGACTGAGCGACAGTGCTGTCCTGCAGGTCTTCTCCTACAGAGAGGTGGAATCCACTGGGAGAAAAATGCAAGTCCAAAGTGACCCTGAGACTGTGATGAAGAGCTGACAGCTCCAGAGTCCCTCTGCTATTTTTTCACTATTTTATGCAGTTTGTAACATACATCCAGAAGCCTAGGATCAGCCTTACTCTACATTCTTCCTCCTGGGCTGCTAAAGGCTACGTCAGAAGTCATGCCTGCTTATTTAGGGATTTTATGTAACTCCCCTTAACAGGCACACGAACAGCGTGTCAGCACACATGATGCTTTCCCAAAACAACCTTCACCACCTGACCTCACCTGGACAGCACCACTGTGGAAAACTGCAAAAAGAAAACACTGGCTGGAAACCTCAGACTCAAATATCCCACAGCAGTTCAAGGCACTGTAAACCTGGACCTAGACCCAAGTTTATCCAGAACACATCCTGCTCAGGAAATATTGTCACTGCCCAATTGTCACAGCTTGTTGGCAATCAAATTAAATGCATTATCGGGTTATCATGGCCAAATAATAGAAAGGGATTGTCCACTTCCTCCTCATGCCTAACAGTGTGGCTTTAACTGTTCCCTTCTACAGCACCAGGAGACCCTCCCATGAGCCACTCCTAGTCTCTGCTTCTGGAGGGGGTTACAAGCCAACAAAAAGACTTCAGGAAATTTAAAACTGCATTTTCATTTAAATAGAAGGCAGTACACATGCAGACTTGGCCTGCAACAAATACACCCTACAAGAGTGAGGAAGCTTAGCAGAAGACTAAAGCCACACAGGTAACTAACTACAGACATGGTTGTGCCACCCAGCTGTGAGGGCTGATCCCATGGGCAGCCATGGGCACCAGCACCTCCTACTGCCAACTGCAGCAGGGCACCCTGGGGCCCCACACAGTGCAATCAAATCAGACATTTCATAGAATCACAGAGTGGTTAGGGTTGGAACATGCCTGTTCAGCAAGGTCTATAAACCAGAAACTTATACTCCTACAAACACAGCCCATACACAAACTGAAGAGAATGAGAAAGGGCTCTCCACCAGCACCACTCCACCACTTGGACATGGGCATACAGGGATGCCCATCTGCAGCTGGGAACTTGCACAAGGAGGTGGTAAAAGGGGAAAAAAGCAAGGAAAACCTTTCTCAGGGCAGATGAAGGTCATAATAGGGAAGGAAATGATGGATACAGGCAGTAGTCTACTTTAAGAAAACAAAAATGCTGTAAGCCAGTATCACTACTGCTTGGTTACTGTTGTAGTTTGCCTTGAACAGCACCCAATGACATTCTAATAAATTGATCAAAGTTCCCTAGTTTACCTAGTTCTGCCACAAGACACAGAATACTATTTGGCAGCATCAAATACATTTTTCAGCAACTTCAATTCAACTTTTTACCTTCTGGAGCAGCAATTTGACATGTTAAGATTAAATTATGTCACCTCCCCACTGGAGGTGACAAAACGCTTCAGTGACAGCTGTGTCCCATAAACAGAGCTAAAAACTTCATCTCACAGAACACTTCAAGAAGACTGTTATAATAAACACAGAAAAACAGAAGCCTTGAAAGTAGGCATTTTGCAGACCTTATTTTTTTAAAAAAATTAAGTTTCTATTAATACTTTTAGTTTGAACTGTTCTGACTTAATTCTTTCCATCATATGTTACTACTTTGCACATGTCACCAATCTTTAATCTTTAGGTTTCATTACAAAAACCAGCCTGCCTGCTCCCAGTGTTCACCAAGTAGCAAAAAAGCATGAACAGGGGACATATTTACTGCTTCAGAGAGCTCATCTTTGGAGACTCAAGCTTTGAGTGCACTGGAGTTCAGTCAAGTCCTCTGTGAAGTTTTCTTTCAAAAATCACTTCTATTACTGCATTAAACAAAAGGAAACAACCTGGTTTTACCTCATTTGATCTACTCTTTTAACTTAGTCCTTATACTAAGCTTCTATTTGAAACAGCAAATTTGTCATTCTTTGGAAATTAGCTATTGAACCACAAAACATGCTCTTCTGCCAAGGTAAGAACTAATGTTAATCCAAATGCACTCTGTGTATGCTGGCTGCTGAAAACAGAGCAAGACAACAAAACTAAACACTATGTGAACCCCCTGAAAAATATTCCTAATGAGCTAAGAGTGCCTCTAAAGTTGAGTGAAAACAAATTTAATTAGCTCAGTTGTTTCACGATGTGAAAAAAGACTTTGAAAGTTTTTCAGATGAAAATGAAATATACTTGTACACAAATTAGATACTGAGTTTAAAAGACAGGAAGGAAACAGTTCATAACAGATGCAAGAAGGGAGACTACAAATTTTAAATAATTAAATGGATCTGGCTTGTCCCTATGCAGTACTTCAGCAGAATGCAAGACTTTGGTTTGATCTACATTGACCAAAGAAAAGGCAAAAATTAAAGCAAATCTAAGGTATACGTTCCATGCAATTTGGCACAAACTCCAAGGCCAAGCCCTTGTTTCATTAAGGCAAACTAAGGAAAAAGATCTATTACCCCACCAGCAATTCCTCTTGTTCTAGTTCTATCATTTTCCTTTCTAGGAGAAGTATTTATTTTTTTAAATATTTCATGTTATGTAGCACTGAACCTCTATACATCTCTATCACCTGACAAGCACCATGGCCCATTCTATAGGACACCACAGCCTGTGCAAAGCAAACAGATCTTTGTCACAAATATATACTTAATATAATTTTTCTTTACCTAAAAGACTCAGAATAAGAAGAAAAACATCCTTGAATATAAGAAGACAGATGAATCTAAGGAAAAGCAGAGAAAGGCAGCACAAAAAATTTTGTTGAGCTGTTTTATTACTAAAACCTGAAGAAGGAAAGGCATGTATACAGCTTCAAGACATACCAATTTCACCAGGAGAGGACAAGAACTGTTTTCCATTAACATTCTAATAATGGAAAAATGCCCAAGGGAAGAAAACCCATAATGCAGCAGAAAGCAAAGGTTTCAAAAAGTGTTTGTGGCAATAAGCTGCTGAGAGTCAACACCCACACTGTTCTCTCCAGCCAGGTCTGCTGAGCTCCACCCTACAGTGCAGGGAGCACCCGTGGAAAAATGAAGAATACAAGACAGAAAGAACAGTCTACTCATACAGATATAAGGAAAAAAAGCAGTCAGGGGAAAAAAAAAGGAGTGGACCATGGACAACCCTTCTGAAACTGCTGGGAGATGTGAGCACAGACAGGCAATCAGAGACTGATGTCCCAGAGGCTTTGTCCTGCCCTGAAGGAACCCTTCCATCTGTGGTCTTCTGCTGCTGGAAATTACAATAAATATCCTCCAAGACTTCGGAGCAACAATGGCGAAAACACTGTGGGTGGTTTGGTTGGGTTTTTTTTTGTTTAAAAATTTTCAAATAACTGGCATCAATAAGGAACTTGAGTGTTTTGTCTCGTGTGGCCTCTCCCTGTAGCCAAGTGCCTTCTGCAGCAGTGCCCAAACACCACCCCTCCAGGAGGACATCTCCCCAGAAACACTTCTACAAGGAACCCACATTGAAAAGAAGCATAAATACCCCAAATTCATAGTCTCAAGGCATACCCTGTCCAATTCTATCAATACCACTTCTTTAATTTTTCAAGAAGACTCATAAATATTGAGACAAATAACAAAACAAGGACAAAATAGATTAGCAGGTTTTTGTCATAGTCAAAGAATAAAGAGCAGCTAGAAAAAGGGCACTGCTTGCACACAGCATTTTTCAAGTATTTATAGGAAACAGTTGTTGGAAACCCACAACAGGCGCATCTCACTCCAGAAAGGAGATGGAGACTGATAAAATCCCCAAAACCCCACACCCAAAGCCCCAAAGTGCATTACTGGAGAATGACCACCACACCTTCCCCCACTGCTGCCAGGGCCAGATGAATAAAGCAGTTTGTGCCAGCACACGCTGGCTCTAACACAAGGCATCATGTACACATGGGTTCACAGGGATGCAAGACACACTCACTACTGTACAGTCCACTTCTCTGTCTTTTTTTGAAAACTGAAGGACAGAAGTAAGGATTCAGGAAGCCACTGAGTCATCACACTTTCTTCTTTTTCTATACATTATACACAACAAGACTTCACCCACAATCATTAACAGCCAGAAAACAACACGTCACAAGAAAAATGCACAAGTTCAGGTAAGGTCAGGACCCTCTCAGGTCTACTTGTTCCCTGGCAGTGCACTGACACCACCCAGAAACAGTAAAGCCCAACTACCACTAATGCACAAAAGCCAACAGGCCTATCTACTCAGACCCTGGTTTCACATATAAAGTATTTATTTATAGATGTCGGGTAAAAAACACAAGAATAACCTTCATTTGGGGGAAAGCAATACTTCACAGAATGATTTAGTGAGGGAGAACTAAACTAAACATAAAACCAGAAGACTGCTACAAATAACTCAACTATCCAAAAAGGTATAACAAAAAGAAAAAAATCTGTGCATTAATTTCTTTTATTGTTGCCACTGTAAATTATTATTTCTAAATATCAATAATTTAATATAGTTACCTTGCTATTAAGTCAATTTTCTTTACAGTAGCAGATTCCATACCCAAATAAATATATGTTTCTAATCCTTCAATCTTGTTCTTTCTTTAAAATAGTAATAATATGTCATAGTTACAGGGTCTGGGCCTGGTTTATCACTAGGAGGGTATAACCAAAAACTGTATATTCTATACCCTCTATGTCATTCCTGATGGGATGTTAATAATAAATCATTGGTAACAGCTGCCCAGAGCACACCTCACACCCCAGGCTACAATAGACAAGGAAAGAGATTCAGGGAGACATTAACATCTCCACACCCAGCTGAAGGGTCCTCCCTGCTCATGGGCCCAGCTGCACTGACACAACAGGCACTTATAAAGGCCCACAGCATCGAAGGATCCAAAATACCCCAGGACTGACAGAGATAAAACGCCCACTGTGAAACTCCCTGCCCTGCGGGAGGTACTGGAACCTGGGGATATATGATGGGGATATATGATCTTTGGGGNCGAGAAAAGTGGGTTCAAGCAAGCAGGCACAGGAAGCCCATTATACAAATCCCTTTCACCCAGTATTAGATTGATTTTTGAATAAGAAGGAGGAAAGGAAGATTAGTTACTTGAATAACTATCATAGAAGGGGAAAATAATCAGATTGCAGAATACAAAACTAAGGTTTGTCTTATAAAAACAAATATAACATTTGTATATTTACCTGCACTTTATGCTGAACCACAGGAAGCCAAAATATCTCATCAGTTTTAAAGATGTCATTAAAGGCATATGGAAATTTAAAGAAAAACGCTGAATGTTTTGAAGAATCCCCCATGGTCTAGGAGATGGGATGCTGGCATATTTGGTTGCCTCACGTCGATTTTTCTTCACAATTCAGTATTTTAAAAGAAAAACAGTTCACTTGGAATGAACACTTACTGCAGATTTTGTGTAACCCAGTCAAAACAGATAAACCTCCACATCAGGAGTACTTAGGTGACTCAATATTCTTGGAGGCCTAAGACAAATATAATGGCAATATTCATGAATTGAAACTTGATCAGCAGATGTCAAGGTATAACACAAAGGTGCTGTAAAAGGCTACAGCTCTTTCACAGAGCAGGCAGGGTACCATGGCAGGATGCTTATAACAACACTGTTGTGTACTATTACATCAGAAAGACTTCCACTGACTGTAATCTCTGTCTCTCTCTTTGGCCACTAACTATAAATAGCATCCACTCCAAAGCATCAGGAAACACAACATGCTAAGTGGAACCTCTGCTAAAAGAAATCGATTCCACCAGAAGTCTGTATTTTGATGCTGGTAAATAGTTTCTTGAGCATTAGATACAAAAGATGACACATTAATGCTGTGCACACCAGGAGCTCAAATAATCCAAGCCTGAAGACGCAGGAAGCATGAAGTTTCCCAGGGAAGTAAACACAGATTTTAGCCACAGGACTAAAAAGTAGTAATAAGCAAGTAGCATCTGTTCAGTTGGTCTCATTTTGTAGTGGAGAAGCACACTTCATTAATTTTCAAAATCAAACTTCCACCTATGCAAGCTTCTTTATTAAATCTAGGTCTAAGATGATCAATGACAGTTATAATATATTAATTTGGTATATAATTTGTTAGTGTATATGACTTTTTACTAGACAAAAAGAAGGAAGCACAGATTTAGTACTGGGCTAAAAATTCCAGTTGCACAACCTTAGAAGCCCATTGTACATCGACCCAAATCTTTAAACTGCATCATTATTGTTTGTGCCATGGCTAGTATTTTCCATCTGGAAAAAGGCTTGCAGTAGCTGGCAGTGATTGAGGTTAAGAGATCCCTACTGACATAGCGTGTAATTCCACAACAATTTCAATCATGAAACTGCATTACAGAAATGGATAAATTACAATAATAAAAGCAGGTGTGACAGCAGGAAAGGAACTGTAAGAAATATTTTCCCCATAAAATAAAGAGTGCATCTAATATCTCACTGGATTTATTTTTTGCAAGTTCATGTCTGCAAGTATCTTATTGTGCAAGTATTTGTACCAAATAAACTATATAAGCTAAATAAAAAAGTTGGAGTTATTGTATTAATTATTCAACAAGAGTCAGAGTGGCAGATTTATCAACCTTGTAAAGTAAAAATGTATTATATACCTACACCGCTAAATATTTTACACAAAAAAAAAATCCAACAACAAAAAATCTGCAGCAAATCATGAACACAGTAAGTGCTCTACTAATGAGAACATTGCTTTGATGTGCATCTGTACTATGGAAGCAAAGAATTTGCCTGTGAACAGAAAAAAAATATTCCTAAATATCATCTAAGAAGAAATCGTGCACACACACACCAGCCCACAACCCCCCAACTCCCAAATGCCCTGTCTGCATTTCACTGGACTAATCAACCTAAAAGCAAAAAATGCAACAATTAGTGTAGTGTCTTCTCAGACTTTGAAATCACATCCCCCAGCATCTCCTGTACCATTAAAAGCATACAGCAATGCAGTAATTTACAGGAGTTAATTTCCTCCTATAATCTGCCAAAAAAAATTTTGAAGATAACTCCCAACACTATTTAAATTATAGAAAATGTATGTACAGGGAAAACTGAAGAGAAGATATCAGGGCAGAATCTTTAAAAAAATATAACGCTAATTATGCTTCAAAATCTTGGCAAGGATCTCTCAAGAAAGTAGGAGCGTACCAGTGCCTGAAAGACTTAACATCCTGAACTGGGGGGTTTGGGAAGACAAAGTCAACACTGAAATCCTCTTGTAAAAACACTAATATAAGGCTGTATATCATATAATGAGAAAGCATGCAAAGTAGACAATTAGCAGGGAATAATATTTTTTACAAAAGCCATTTTGACCTTTCATCCTTTTAGATAAACTTCAGCCATTAAGAGGCTGTAAACCATTCTTCACATAAATCATCCCACCTTTTTAAAAAATGTTGACATTTCAGACACTAAATTTTTCTTAAAGCTTAAGTCCACAGTTTATTAGCGAGGAGAAAGAAAAAAAAAAATAAATCAGTTATTGTTTAGTCAGGTGAAGAGTCCCCCTGTTTCCAGCAACAAAGCTGAGAAGGAAAGCTAGTTTTAATTCTTGCAGTGAATCTCATTATAGCAAAAACCTGAAGTCTATACATTCTAAAGACAATAAAGGTCCAGGCTTCCCTTAGTCAGCTATTAATGTGAACAAGCTTCTGAAGAGAGGGGTTATGCAATCATTGAAATAAAACAGTCAAGATCTCCCAGCAAGATGTAAAGCAATACCATATGGTAAGTAATAGGGGACTTTTTTTTATTTATTTATTTCCAAGAACACTTAGAAGCATTTGTTCAGATCTTAATGGAATTTATGATAGCTTTTGTCTTCCTCAGGACTCACTGCTTATTTTATCTATCAGAAAGGGAACTGCTGCAAGAACATTATGCATTAGAGTCTAACATTTTCAGAAGAGGGAAACATTTTTCAAAAACTGGGTACTTCCTTAGTTTCAAGTATACTCAAGAAAGCAGGATAGAGATTTGCTGTGCAGGAGGAGTAACATTCCTCTCCCTTCCTCACTCAGCAATGACACTAAGAAATCCTAAGAATCTCAATTCAGGTGACAATTGCAAGGAAAGTAACAGAAACCACAATTACCAACTGCCATTTGCAGTTAATGTACATCTTAGAAACATCAACATCATGGGCCCGAATTAGCACCATATTACAGAATCACAGAACAGTGAAGTATCATTTGTTTATATATCATGATCTTCCAAAATCAAAATACAACCACAGACATTTAAAAAATATCAAAATTAAACACAAAAATGAAAGCACGTTCAGAATGCAGAAGTCTGCTTTAACTTTTACGAAAAACATAGCTTTTTATAACTTTATCTATAAAAAGATATAGCTGATACAGCACATCCAGCATGTATATTGCATTGATCTACAGCTCAGCACTATAAAAACTGTATTTACAGAAAACATAGCTGGGACAGACGTCACAGATGTTTTCCTCCTACACCTCAATTACCTTATTAAAATGAAACCTCAGTGCAAAATTCAAACTGAGTGTAATAAGCATAACTAATTTTTTTCTTGAAGAAAACTAATTAATCCCAAAGGTCTATCAAAGCCTAATAGAAGCTTGTACAAAGTTTGGAACAACAAGGAGCTTTGAGCTTGCCCATGCTGCATATTCTTCACATACCAAAATCTGTTAGAAAAAAAAAAGGAATGAAAGCATAACAAGGAAAAAACCTTACACTCGAGAAAATAATTGAAAAAAAGGCCAAATGAGCATAGCTTATGCTGCTCACACCTGCTGCCACACACACAATCTTCAGTTTGTCTCCACAACTCCTCCAAAGCCACTTACAAGCATCCTTCTAGAAAACAGTCTTCAGTTCCCTTTAAGAATTAGAAAATAAGGAGAGGTTTCTGCCACGGCTCTCACAGGTTCTGCTGGTTTATGACACACCCGGCACCAACACAAAGTGCAGGTTGTCATGAGCTACGGTACAGACAAACCTTCCTATGGCTAAATTATGTCCCAGAGGCTGCATGATGGACAACTTCCCCTCTGTTATCATCAGAACAGCACACGAACAGGAGAGAAAAAGAACACAGGCAGTTCCTTGGGAAGAGTGGGGGAAAACAGCAGTTGAATAAAAGGGCTGGGTGGAGAAGATTACTGATTGTGTTTTAGACTGATTACTGATTACTTAATGGAACAACAGACTATAAATAAAAATATAGTTTACCACTCTGGTAATGATTAAATTTACCAGTCAGAGTAGTATATGAGAAAGCAGACAGACCAAGAATCACTGACAGCAGTATTTTGTTGAGCACTAAATTCTTGAGAAAAATAATTAAGTGAAAATTGCACAGATACATAAGTACATAGTAGATGCAGTATTACTAAAGCCACAGTAAAACTGAATGGCTGGAAGCAGTGATAAATACATGTAGAAAAAACTTACACTTAACTATGAGGATCACTAGCTTTTAACAATTTATTTATTGATGTGGTGATTCTTCTAAATGTTCAAATTACAACTGAATGTCTCTAAATATATATTAAGAGTAATCATTCTTTTCAATTTCAGTTAGCTACAACAGCAAAAAAAAAAAGGAATATATGAGAATACATGCTTGGATTTGCACAGTACCAAAATCATTTTATCTGAACAAAATTCTTGCTCTGGACTCAGCACCTGAACACAGTGCTCCCACAAAATCTTTCTCCATCAACTAATGTGAGTTTAGAAGTATCTTTCTGTATTATAATTGTAACTGCACATTGGCGAAATATACGTGGGGACAACACAGATTTTTTTGTCCTCTCAGCTGATGGAGGGATTTCCTACACTGCCTCAAAATATCTGAGCCTGTCACATGGTAAGGGATGTCTGAAGGAAAAGAGCCTCAAAATACCTGAGCCATTTGCATAGCTCAAGCAAAGACTAAGCAGGGGTGGGTCATATATCTAGGCTTCAAGATTTTAGAAATACAACAGCAAGATAGCCAGCAGACACTCTCAGGAGTTTCATTCCCAGGCACTTGTCACTGACCTATTTCACTGTGCCACTTGGTTTCCAAACCTTATTTCTTAAGGCAGGAATTTAGAAACTAATTAAAAAAATATTTCAAGCAATGGACATAAACAATAATAAATAAATACTATAAATTCAAACTGATGTTTTATTTGGAGAAACAAGGGCACATCCCTCAGTGCCAATCCAGAGGCACAGCCACTGACTTTTATCACACAAGTAACAACCTCTTTAACAATCCAGTGTCTATCTGCAGGCTCTCTGAAAATCTTTGCAAACTTATTACTAGCACAGTTCTGTTTCAGTTAAGGGCTAAAAGAGTCAGCCCAGGTAGTAAATTCTGAAGCATTTTTTTTCCTTCTCAATAAATTATCGTCAATCAAATCTTCCTCAAACATAACACTACTTCAAAGCCTATGTCTGCTCAGACTGATGCACATAGAAAAAATTCCACCCAAAACACAGGCTCAGAAAATCTTGCACATTAATTTAAAATAAAGAAAAAAAGTATAAGTAAGAACAGAGTCATAGCAAAAAAAAAATGAAATTACCATGGAGAGTTGCTTTTATCTGGAACATGTAGGAATTCTGCAGGAATTCTCTATTTTGCTGGTACCTTTAGTATAACAACTCATTCATTCTAATACTATTAAGAGAAACATGACACTGAATACTGACACTGAGGATAAAAGTACCTTTCAATGACCTAGCTCATAACTATAACACATGTGCAAATGTTACACAAATCAAGACACTACACAAATTCAGGCTACTCACAACAGAATACCCTTTACAAACACTTTCTAAAGCTGTTGTTATTTCACAGTCTTTGTATGATAATAGTTTTCTCTTTCCCAGGCCCTAAAAACATTA
>WEIV01010823.1:113779-127119 GCA_013390005.1 Calyptomena viridis | reverse complement strand
AATAACAAGAAACTTCTTTCCCACCATCATGGCAGTTTTGTGCCCTCTTTGTGCAATATACCATAATATATGGTATCAATCAAACCATTAAAAATGTCATTTATGTTGAAACTGAAAGATTAATGTGGTCCTACTCCTGAAATATCTCAACTAAACAAGTATGTATGAAACAAGCCAGACTGGAGATCACAGGAACCCCAAACTCTGTTCACTGCCTATGTTTGACAGTACTGATTGTCCTGGGTAAAAAAACTGCAGGTGTTACATAGCTCTGAGAAAGGCCTCTAAAAATATATTTCTCTCCAACACATGGAAGATGAACATGTATGACTAAATGCAAAACAGATCTCCTCTTTAGAAAAGGCACACACTACCGCTGATTCAGAAACCAGCAACATACTAAGGTTTTGGAATCCTTCTGTTTGCTTTCACAACTTCCAAAACAAAAATCCAAACCAACAAAACAACAAAAAAACAAGGTTAAAAAACTCGTATAATGGTTTAAGACCTTTTAATACATTGGTAATCATATCTGCTGTATGTTTTCATGGTCAATATCTACTTGTGCCTCTAGACAGGACACTGCAATTCCTGTCTATCTGAAAGCTGTATGCCTGTTTGAAACAATTTATTCACCTTCTGTTTGACAAGAGTGTTGTTTCACAAAATAAAATACAGACTCTAAAACAGCCTCTACTAGTTATCCATTCATCTTTCTGAAAAGGCAGAACTGGTTTGGGATTTGGTCTTTTACATGAACTTTAGAACCTATCTGGTTCCCTTATGATAAAGACTCAGATATGAAAAACCCTAAAGGTGGAGCTTCATAGTGTCTCCAAGTTCATCCCCAACTGATTCCCCAAAGAGAAGAAGCAATAACTCAAAATTCATAGTGGCAAAAAAACCAAACCTAATTGCTTTTTTTCCTACAGCAGCAACACAGTGACTTCACAGACAAACATAAAGGAGCTTTCAACTGCAAAGTAAGGAAAGATTATCCAATTTCTCTCTTAAAGCATGTCAGAATCCCTGTGCCATTGTGCCAAGATCTTAAGGCCTGCTCTCATCACTAATATTTCTAGGGACTGAAAGGCCCCTAAATCTCCAAGAAGCGAGACTAACATGCACAGAGGATGCAAATTTACTGCATTTCTATCCTGCCAGCTTTGGGGCAGGGAATTCTCCATGCAGCAGCAGACTCTGAGCTCACTGTCTCATTCACCTTGTAAAACTCTGGAAACAAATACACAACCTACCAGCACTTTCCCAAGGCAAAAGCAAAGCATAATGTACATTTTATGTCCCAAATACCTGCTGCTCAATAAACAGCAAAGTCATTGTAACAAATGGTACAAAATTTGAAGTTTTTCACACATTTTCTGAAGTTCTGTATTTACATGGCAGCTTTGTATCAACTGCACAAGAAAAGTTATTTTAAAATTGTGCGTTTGTACTGGTTAGTTGTATTTGTGCCATAGAAATTAACTGACTGGCACAGTATTTTTAGAATACAAACATAAAATGATTATACCAGAAATTTTGCCTACTATAGGCACATTATGGCAGACAGAGATAAAACTCATCAGGCTACAGCCTGCCACAGCCTCACATGGTATCAGTGATCAACTTCAGAGCACACATGAGCGGCTTTGAAAGGAGACACTGTGACGTGAGCCTGCAGATTAGAAAGGAAAATTCAAGCCCTTAAAAGGGATTGCATCGTTGAGCTAAATAAGCACAGGTGTCACTGGTTTAGCTGGAATTAGCATCAGAATTTGGGACTTTCAAGTCTTTAGAATGTTTAGAAGTCTGTAAATAAATTAATTTAGTGAAGGAAAACAATCTGTTAAAAAAGAACTTCATTACTTGGGGGTTATGTTTCTTCACGGCAGAAGCAAGGATTAGAGCTAGACAAAACACACAAAGACACTCCTTCCAAGGGATCAATGTGCCCACAGAGACCAGGGTTAGCCCTGAAGCTCTTTTGCTCTCAGCATACTTGCAATTCTGTTCTGATTTCACTTTTCTTAGAAAATGAACCATCTCTGCATTACAGCATCCAGCAACACACTACAGCAGCTTTAAAAAGAGAAACTCCACTTCTTTGTGATGGAAAAAATACAGTCCAGCAATTTTGTTAACCAATATGAAACTAATATTCTAAACATCTAAATGCTAAGACATACAGATGTGATTTGGTGTTTCCCTAAAAATAACACGTCTCAATTCCCTGAAAAAAAGGCCATTCAATTATATGCTTGAAGTCTACTAAATAATTTGCTTTCTTCAAAAAGGACAAGAAAATAGCCCAGTCAAATCTTCCACAAACTTAAATGCTGGGACAGAGGTATTAAAGATTGAATTTCTGGATCTTGATTTTGCAGTGCCATCCCAGCAAGTTACTTAAAGTGAATAATAAGCACATCTCTTAAGGCAGCAGGTCCCCTCCAACTTCTGAGCATAATTCAGATTGGATTGTTCTGGGTGATAATCTTAATTGCATTCCTTTCAGGGAGATTTTGATTCCTCTCTTTGCAGATGTCAACTTTATGAACTGAGAAGCACAAGAAAAAATCAGAATACTCTATTTCAAAAATGGAGATCCTCATATCTGATTTAGCACTTTTTACAAATGGCATGTGTATTTGACCTTACCTAAACGTGTCATAAGTCCTCATTCAAAACTGGGAATATAGCTAAATTATTTTTTAAAATTTTAGTTTCAGATAGCTAATCAAATCAAAATTATCCTAACAAAATAGCAGATGCACATTTGTGGAAAAAAGTTAATTTACATGATTAAGCATCAATTCTTTAATCAAAATTAAAATAAAAATACATATTTCTTAGTTTGGACCAGTTTAAGAAACACTAAAACATTAACTAAAACTGTTCATCTCACTTCCTAGCACGCTTACATTTCCAGGTGATGCATCTATTTCGTAAATAAAAACTTTCTACAGCAAACATCTAATAAGCAATGGGTAATACAGAAAGAGAAAGGGAGGGACACAGAAACTATATCTGCTTAGAATCCCTACAACAGTATTTTTGGCTTCTGTACCACTTTGCTGTATTTGCATGTAACCTATAGTTCCCAATATCCTGCAGTGTATAAAGAACCAAAAGTCACAAGCCATTTTCCATTATTTTAAGAATATACACATATATATGCAAGCAGGAATATATAGGAATTGTCATTGTCATGACTATTAGATTTTTTGAAAAGTTAAGAATGAGCATAGCATCAAAGAGTGAAATTATCCTATGCAAAGGGGCATTTTTCACAAAGAAACAGACAAAAGAGAAACAGAAAATACATGGACTATAAAGGATCACTTGAAATGGAAAACAGTGGAAGTAAATTGAAACAAGTTGCAAAAAAGAAGCTTCTGAAAATATATTAATTTCAAAACCAGACTATTTTAACTATTCAGAACAACGAAGAAACAAGAACAGAAAGTGGACAATTCTTCAGTAGTTACAGGGCTGTCTACATATCAGTCAGAAGGAGGTAACACAGCCCAACTGAAACAGAAAATCAGCTGTGTTTGTGAATTTTCTTTTAAGCACGAAAATCAGTAATGAACACATCAAGAATATTTCAAGAGCAATACAAATAAAGCTGGAATTACTTACTAATAGTCTAAAAAGCTAACTTAATCTTATCAAAATGACAGAAGAGCAGCCTCACAAAGAAAATGCTTATATATCTTTGTTAGCAGATATAGTTGAAAGGATAAACACAAACCAAAATCGACAATATTAACACCTGCTTGCAATTATTTTTCTTTAATTAGAGCAACATTCTTCCACTCCCTAATGACAACGATAAAACAGAAGAAAGAACTGAGATGGTCTTGTTAAAGCAAAGACCTTAATTTTATTAAAACTAAGCGCCTTCTGCTGCCTTTCCATCTGCCTGGCTGGAGTTTCAGTGCCCATCACTCAACAATTTCCAGTTCAAAAAACAAAACCAGGATTAACACCGATAGTGGACTCTGTTCATCCACCAATTAAATACAGCCACCTCCAGGCAGGAACACAACATGTGCCGGCTGTACCTTGTCCCTCACACAGCTGCTGCTGCTGCTGAACACATACAAGGAATGCAAGGTACAGAACCCACCCCAGAGAACCCAGGGCACGGGATACTCTGCTAAAATGCCCATTTCCTATATCATACTCCATATCCCACTGCACACTTGCACTGGAGGTACTTATCAGCTGGTTTCTCTTATCTTTGGATACAAGAAATGGCAGAACATCAAACAGTTCTTTATTACACGTGCAAAAAATTTCTAGGAAAGAAACAGAAGGGAGCGAATCTGAAACATCACTGAAGTCATGGGCAGCAGCTAGAAGTAGATAACTGCAAGCAATAACAGAGAGATGACAGAATAATATCACTTTTTCTCTATCTACTTTTATATCCAGACTTTGTAAAGTAGCATCAGACAATGTAGAGACTTTATTGCAATTTCAGAAATGACTGGGGACAGCTTTAAAACAATGACAGAAGCAATATTAAAAATGGACAAAACTTCAAACCTCAGAAATTGAACTGGATAAGGGGGAGTTTTGAAACTACTGACAGTGTAACATTGCGTAGATTTTATCTGTTGGGTTACTCACTAGGCTTCAAATCAAGATATGCAAATAGCCACGTAAAGAAATTGAATATTTTCCTTTTTTTTTTTTTTTAACTAGACCAAAATTGCTGAGGTAAAAGTATTTTCTTCATCAGTGTTCTGGACAGGTTTAGATAAAATACATTCAAATTATGGCCTACAATGTCACCTGTTGACTATCATAAACGGAATATTCTGAACACTAATCTCCTCTGAAATACAATCTTTGAAAAGGTTTTTCTATTCATTGGAAATGAAGGGGAACCAAAAAAAAATAGCACCACGAATGCATGAGCACTTGACTGTGGTTTCAAATTGCAATATTGCTTCTTCCCTGAACACCTATCTCGTGAGTAAGTGCAGTATGGAATTTGTCAGAGGGATGTTAGAATTTTTTTCCCCTTAATCTATTGTTTAAGGCACCATCAGATTTGATGTGCACACCTACTTTCACAGCCACTCTTTAGCTAGTCCTCAACTTTAGTTTAACCTTTGAATTTTACTTACCTTTCCAGTATGTCATTCTTACAATTACTAGAGATGCCTATATAATCAAGTGCAGTATATTGTGGAATACACCTTTTCTAGAAAAAAGCACTTCCTTTTATCCAGTAGTAACGTGCTTCCCAATATAAATCAAGTTTTCAGTGTATGCTAACGATGCACTCCAATACGTAGCGCAGCAAAAATATAACTGTTAACAGAAGTTTGATGTTTCCAGTTTCTTTTCCCCTTCACATACTGCTTAGGCAAGGAAACCCCAGACTATGAAGCACAGCTGATGGTTCCACTGCATTCCTACCAAAGCATCATTACAGGACATGTAATACTCAAATAATGCCCCCCATTCTATGTAAAAAGTTAGTAACTACAGACACCATAAGGCTGCCTATAGCTCCTTCAGAGATCAGGAGGCCAGGGCTGAAGTACATTAATAAGTGAGTTTTGGAAAGGCTATCCCATTTTTGTAGCTGACCAAGAAAGATGGCCCCTTGCTCCTTCCTTTAAGGCCAATTCAAACATCAGTCTATGTGGGCATGCAATTGTGCAGCATGAGCACTAAAATCATATTTCACATTGAAAATTTAACTTGACTTTCGCATCCCTATAAAACATATCAGTATGTGATAACTGTCAGAATTTTTTTTTTTAAGAACAAAATTAAGTAAACAAAAAATAATTAGTATTTTTTACACTCTGGTTGACTCTGAAAACTTGTCACTGTGTGCTCACAGACCCTATACATAGCATAGGCCTCATAAAATTCAAGCGTCAAATACCTAAGGATGTATGCTGCTCACATACCAGCACATCTCCCTGTTGTGTGGGACTCCAGCACGTTCCCTTCTGCCTGGAAAATACAAGAGTGCACTCCAAAGCAATCCCACAGACAAACTTACTTTCCTGTACCAGAAACAATCCAAACCTAATGCAAAAGAAACCTCTTTTTGTAAGGCTAGTACTGTATTTCCTTTAAAAAAGGAAAAAAAGGGTCACATCCAAAGACAGTTCTACTTCTTGCCTCTGTCTTTTACATGTTTACAGATATTCTTCAGGTCTGTAAAGCTCTTCTAATACAGCACAGGGCAGATGTTCTATTCACTTTCTCTGAGCAGCCACTGAGGTCAGAGACATTGTCTTGACCAACTGTGGGATTTCTCAAATTCACTGCTACATACTAATACAACACTTGAGACAAGTATGTAAGGCATACTTTTTGGAAGGAAGTAAAATTTTGTAAAAGCTTATTTTGCATTTGTTTTTTAACTTTACAAAGTTTCTGAAAGTCAGTCTTACACAGTATCTTAACATAATATATACATAGCAAATACTCACCAGAAAACAACACAGGCAGTAACAGACCCTTAGTCTGAAGGGAGGGACACAGAAGAGCAGTTGGTCAGGTACCTTTTAAATACATTTTCACGGAGAAAGTATTTGAGATAGGAAAAAAAAACTATCCTTTGCTAAAGCCCACAAGGGAGTTTAAGAGGTGAGAAAGGATTTCTACAGCTCAAGGTTGTAGTTACTATCAAAATAGCTATAAATTAAGCTCTAAGTAGCGACAGTGCTGAACTTAAAAAGAAAACAGCAACTCGAATGTATAATGTAATGCTAAATTAATCTTCAATGGGAGACCAAAGATGTGGATCTTGCCTTGAATACATCCCAGCCAAGCACCTGAACAGACACACCTATAAGTCCTATAAACTTTACCTCAGTGTATGTCCTTCGCAACTTAAATGTTTTCAGCCAGGACTAAGGACCAAATTTCAAAAGGATACCTTGGTTTTGACTGCAAACAGGAAGGTGGTTTTTTGTGGTTTTTTGTTTTGTTTTGTTTTTTGTTTTGTTTTGTTTGGTTGGTTGTTTTGGTTGTTTTGTTTTTGTTGTTTGTTGGGGGGTTTTTGTTTTGGGGGGTTGGTTGGTTTGTTTGCTTTTTAGAGAGAGAGCAAACAATAAAAGTCAAGAAAATCCATTGTACAGCACACAGAGGCATAAAGGAACTAGCAAAGTAAGTCTTTTGCTGTTATCAGCTCTATTTGATTTAAATGTTCCTGGCAGGAATCTATGTTTCAAGAGCTTCTACATTCACACAGAACCCTGGATTTTCTCTACCAAAAGGTTTTAGTTGTGTGGTTTTTAATATAAATGTGTATAAGTATATATATATATCTACACATACATACACACACAGGCAAAAAAAAACCAACAAAACCAAAACCAAACAACTCCACAACTAAATCAAAATCTATTCCATAAATCTTACAGCATTATTTGACTTTCCAGGAAACAATTTTACTGCAAGAACTAAACTGGCAGAAAATCTCGTTCTTTTCTTACAGGCTTCCGAAAAATTAGAGCTTGAGGGAACTGCCAAACCTTGGATCTGACTTCAAGACCTGCCTCAATACATCACCTTGGAAAATAAAAAGATACATTTTCTTAAACTTGGTTCTACTGAGTTCAGTTAAGCTTATTTACAACAGATCAGTATATAACCCTACATGACTGTCAGAGCTGAGAGCAAGCAATTTAGGGGTGCTGCAATTCCTACTACAGTCTCCAGCACCAATGCACAGGACAGTATTTCTCCAGCCATTCACCATATGTCTTCTAACATGTTTCAAGGGCTTTTAATTCTCTCAAAAACATTACCTGCTGACATGGAGATTGCTTTGCTTGAAAGATGCCTACTGTTATTTTTAATGCTAGCTTGCAGCATCAAGATACTGTCTTTACAACAGGAAATAAAAGAATTTCCATTAAGGGGAAGAGGGCACATATTAACTAAAAAGTAAATTCTGCTCCCAAGAGTCAGACATACTATTTGCAAGATTATTTAATATCTAAATTGTTTTCAGCCGTCTTTGCACATCTAAGCAATCCTTTTTCTTTAGTTCCATCTTTCTAGCCAACAGAGAGCCAAGGACACTTATTTACTGCTCCCTGAGCTTGCAAACACAGTAAGTCACCCCTTATTAATCAATTATACTAATAAGCACAAGCATAAATACATAAAGAGTATTTATGTACAAACATAATAAAATAAAATAAATATATAAAGAGTATTTATGTACAACACAAAGGTTGTTGTGTTCATCACAACAACCTTCATTTGCAAGTAATTTCTGATCCTCCATTGTCTAGTAGGTCAAAGTACCACCAGGGAGATGACAATCATCCCTTTTAATCAAAGGAGTGAAGCTAATGGAAATAATGGTAACTACCAATGTATTAGCTATTTATTTAAGATACATAAGCATGTGCCTGAACATAACTGCTCTAAAATATCAGAAGGAAACTGTAACCTTTTTCCTCCCAGCTGTTTTAAACTCCATTAAGAAAATGCACTCACGCCAAGTTTAGTTATAGGCTCAAAAAATGCTATCATGATCCAGTCCTGGATAATAACATCAGCCTGCTAGGATAAGAAAGCTTACTTGTGGCAAAACAATGCACCCTGACACAAAGGAATAAACAGAAGATAGAAGAGAGGGATACAAGAAAAATATAGAGGGTGAGCAAAGACCACCAAACCCAAAGAGCAAGATAGACAGAGGTAATGCCATTTAGCAGTGACACAAAACCGCTTTCTTGAACCAAGTCCTGGGTTTCTCTCCAAACAATAAGTACATATTGTCAAACTCTCACTTGAAAGATTCCACTGAAATCTATTCAGAGATCAAACAGGTTCCTGGGTAAAATTATTTTCCAGTTGCAGGTAAATATTACCAATCCTCTGGAAGACATCAACAGTAAAACTTTATCCGTGCATGCTTGCCCTGTTGTTTTCCATCAGACACCAAGGAAAAAGTACCTGAGTTACTTGAGGAAAGAGAATTGTAGCAAGCAATAGGAAGCTAATAGGACTATTTATAAATCAGATGCAATCTCCTCTCTCAACAAGTGCCTTGCTGAACAGACAGCTAAATGTTAAGCAACTTTCAAGACCAAGCTCCACATCCCAAATTACTTCAACAAGCCTTATTCTCACACGGGCCCTGTTCAGCAAACTTCTCATAGGAATTAATTGCAAGACAACAAGATCAGATGCTTTCATATCATTGCAAATGTGTTTTATAGTTAGCAATGGACTTGAATATACAGCTTACATGCACTGCTGAACTGAACTTCACATTTAATTACATACTGCTGCACCCCTGCCAAAGCAGTTATACCAGGAGTTATCCCCCTGCACCCCATCTGATAGTTACCTGTAACAGCTTACTTCTGCTATACTTGCATCAAAAATCTTTCACCTTGATGAAACCAGGATTAAAACCCCCATGTAAAAACTGAAAATGGCTCAAGCAAGTCAGCACATTCTAGTGAGAGGTAGTTGCTACAATATATAATTTTTATCAGATAAATAAGAAAAATCATAGAGTTACAGTGACATTTGTTAGGGTGCTGACTTAACACATGACATTCCCCACAGCTTTGATTAGCACAGTATGATCAGTGAAGAAACTGCAGCTGGAGATGATGGGATGGCCAGCACTCGTGACCATTTCATCTGTCTTCTGCAGAACACTCTCTAGGAAAAGCAGACAACAGGGCTGGAGAGCCTTTCTGACCTATGGAGCCACAAACTAAAACCTTCCCATGGACAAGAGCCACAGATTAACAAAACCAAGAGAAGGAACAGACATGGACCACAAATGGGAGATGAAAATTCCCTCTAGGTCCCACCATTCCCTGGCAGGACAGGGCTGGGCTGGCCTTCAGCCACCCAACAGTGACAGCACAACTGCCCCTCTTGTCCTGCCAACCCCCCCAAGGTTGTCACCCGGTTTGTCAGGTAACCCTGGCCAGAAGAGACCAGTCACCAATGCCACTGACCACCACTGAGATCAGAAGTCACACATTCCCACTCCTTCAACAGAAAGAAAACCTTTTCCAGCAGCAAACCCTGCCTTTCAATTACGCGAGGCCAAATCAATCAGATCTGAGTCCCCAAACAGAAACCAAGAAGATTCCCATTTGCATGAGGAAAGAAATGCAAAAATACATAGTTAGAGAAGATTTACATACAGCTGGACACATTGAATCATGGGCAGAATATCAAAGATGGTAATTACCAAGAATTTCTTCCATGAATTGCAGATCTTAAGACTGCTACTAACTAAATCCCTTTTCAGCTTCTTATTTAGAAGAACATAGTGTATAGGCATTCCTCTACTCTTCAAAAAGAAAAAACCTATACAGCTTCACAACCTATTTTAAGAATTACAACTCATGCACCATGGTTTGTAATCCCAAACTGTAATCTAGGATACACATTAATCACAAAGCATACATTTCCAAAAGACATAAAGAAAATTATAGGGATCAAAGTCCAAAGATACAGTAGAGAAATACAGAAGTCTTACCAATATGTGGATAATCATCATACAGACACAAGAGAACAAGGGTTATTTCATTTGCTTGTCTGTAAAACACGTAGGAGGGAGCAAAGCAGGAATGTGTGTTGAGATGTAAACACAATGTAATCTAAAACAGGCTTTTGAAATCAACACTGAAAGTTCTGATGCCACGCTGAAGATTTCAATGACCCTGCTCTAGAACACACTATGTGTTGTGCACTTGTCATCACTCAAACAGAAGAGAAAAACAGAAGGGGTCAAATAAGAGGAGATGAGACCAGAGACAGGAATGTCTGTGTGTTGTGGGTAGAAAAAGGTTGGGTTGACCAGAGGCAGGAGGCAAGTAAGGGAGATTATGACAGAGTGGTATAAAACAAAGGGGGAGAGGGGAAAGGAGATAAAAATCAGACAATCTTGCTAAAGCTACAGGGAAGGAGGAATGATCAAAAATCATTGGAAGAATGATCAAGAATGATTTATCTTTCAGCTCAAAGCTGGGTTTACCATTGTACTAGAAACACGACAAAAAACAAATTAACTTTTTACTTTAAAAATGTTATTTTCCCATACATTTGTTAAACATAAAATCTTAAAAACAAAGTTTTCATCCAAGAACACACATACACACACAACGAAAAAGAAATTGGGGGTAGAATCTGCTACCTAACCGCAGCCTGTTCTTCCAACAAAGCCAGGAGGCCCAGCCTTCACTTCTGAAGCTTCCTGAAGCTCACAGATATCCCAAGGACAAATGCCATGCTGGGTTTACATCACAGTCATCCAGCAACCCAGGAACAGAGGAGACCCTCAGCTAACTTCAGCACCAGAACAGAAGGAAATGCAGACATCAGCAGCACTGCACATGCCAGTTCCACCATGCAGGGGTTCACCCACAGCCAGTATCTTGTAACAGAAGTCACAATTTCACACAGCACCACACTTCACTTGAATAACCACTGTGTATGATCAGTACAAGCACATTTTATTTTTACCTCCCTAGAGTAACAAATACCTTGATATCCATGAACCCATTTTGAGATGATCAACACAAAATCAGAGACAAAAGAACTGCTGAAGTGCTCCCTTAAGTTCTCTTCTCCTTTTCTACCCACACACACACGTAATTTCACTGCTGTTGAACTGCAAATTTGTACTCAAAAATTAAAACATGCAGTAAGAAGAAAAAGAAAGGGAAAAAAAGAAAAAACAAACTCAATAACCAGTTATGTGAAAATACGAGAGCAGTAACAACGTAATACAACGTAAGTTCAGGTTCTCAAGTAGTAATGTTAAAATTCCAGTGTTTGAATTGCGTGAATTGTGTTTCAAACACTTGTTACAAAAATAATTCTTTACCGTAATATTTTTTAAAGAAATCTGACTTGATGTCCAGAGCTTACTTTTCACAAAACATTCAATTCCATTTCAATTAACTTGGCAATGTCCCTTTCACTTAAATATCCTTTTTTGCCAAGGGGAAACAAGTTTCTAGATTTAGAATTTACATCACTGCTTATATATGAAATTTTAAATTATTTTTTGTTTGCTTTAGCTTTCGAAGGCAGTATTGGTTTCTTTTTCTCCACAAAACAACCAGTTAAATCTCTCCTACTTCATATTATTTTTATCACAGACTGGATCTCTAGGACCATCTCAGTTACAGGAATCCTCCTTGTATCTAAACCCTTGAAAAAGTACACAAAACCCTCCGTAAAGTTACAATTCCAGTTTCTTTCTATGTCTGACACAGAGAGGATAACTATATTGTCAATGCAGGATACTAGACACTTATTATAGTGAATTATCCTAGAAGGAAGGAGGACATTTAGCTCCAGGAAGCAGGATTTGAAAGCTTAAAATACAATTGCATTTCCAAACTCTTCACACCCTTTCCACCTCCACTGACTGACTGAATAAAATGTATATGGATTGCTGCCAGCTAGGAACAGTCATAACAACCAGCTTCTAGAATAAGTGCCTCTGAGAGCTATGGATTCACAGAGAGCATCAGGTGGGACTGACACAGCTCAGAGCAGAGGCACATGCAAAAGATACTCTTGTTCACTCATGAAGCTGGATTTTATCTAAATGTGTATTTTATACCTGAACTGAAATTTTATTTTATATCTGTACTTCAAAATCTACTGCAAATGACCATAACAAGAAATATCAAAACACTAATCAGAAGCTTGTTCATGTATCTTCATTTCAGAATCCCTTCTCAGGAAGTGTTCACTCCAAATGCAAATAACCAATCACTGATTACTGTTTAATAATCAAAACATTAACATTTCAAACGACATGTATGAACAACTATGTCAAGTGGTTAATTACAATCCTCATTTTAAAAGTGATAGTAAATAAGGCAGAGAATTTAAAATTAATGATCATCCTCAACAGATTTTACTGAACTTGGGGATCCAGTAAATTTAAGACTCCACCTATAGCTGCAGTTGAAACTTTGTTAGCAGCTAGAAATAAAATTCTTTTTAATGAATTCTGAAACTGTTTTTTCCCTAATTACAGCAGAATAATGCTCAGAATGGTTAGGCAAAATATTCTGCCAATGGGCTTACCACTATGAATTTTCTCTCTGTCAATTGCAGTTATACAGTTTCATAAACTTAATAATTAAAACCAAAATGAGTCCTTCGAAGTTCTCCAAAATGAAAACAAAACAGGAATCAGAAGAGATTATAAAGATCCCAATTTCTAACAGCTGTAGTTCTACCTCCCAAACACACAGGAGACTCCAATCCCATAATAAGCAAGCCAACTGTCTGGAAATAAAAATTTCTATTAGGTTTATCTGCATGTTCTCGATTGCAACTTGTTTTTC
>WEIV01010823.1:41772-102017 GCA_013390005.1 Calyptomena viridis | reverse complement strand
GGACTCGGGAGAGCCCCGCGTTCGTGTCCGCGGCGGGGACCCCGCGGGGCCGCCCCTGATCTGGGCCGGAGCCCGGCCNCCCGGCCCGGCACCGGCACTGCCCCGCCGGGAGGGGTCTGCATCCAGTGGGGACCAGGCACCGGTGTCCCGGAGCTCTTCAGGGACTGTGTGAATTCTCTGAGAACTTGTTGAGCCCCCTGTAGGCTGACGGTGCCAAAGGGAACCGGCCGAAGAGGCAGGAGGAAGTGTAATATACCCCTTCATACCTTCCTGTGTTCAGCGCTTTCCCAATCAAAATCCACTTTTGCTGTATCAGTGTAATGCTAAAGATGAGGATTGGGCATAGGTTTCATTAGTCTTTTTTGTGTTTGGTTTTTTTTCCTTTAATTCTGTAAGCAAATCTCATGACTGCTGGAAGTCTGAGTCATTGTAGTTGAATGGTTACACTGATAATTAGATAACAGAAAAACACTTTTTTGTGTTTATAAAAAATGCTTTGATTTACAGCCCCGTGTCCAGGAAGCCATTACTTGTTATTCTACCAGGCATCTCATGATACCCCAAGTTTTCACAAGATCTGCTCAAATCAGATGATTACATGAAAGACTTGAGAGTTTTCGTCCTTTTTTTTTCCAGATCACACATTGCAAACAAAAATTATTTTTTAATTTTCAACTACCTCTGAATGTTTATTTGATGCACATGTACTGTAGTGGGGTACAAAGAAACAAGAAGAAAGAAAAAGAATGAGGAGTTTTCTGTAAATAAAACTGTTTGGAGGATGTTTTCTGTAACTAGTTTTGTGACACCCCCCTTCCAAAGCACGGATTGGTGGCAGATTTTGAGTTACATTGTCCCTTTGTGTTTGAGCAACTAAAGAGAAATAAGAATACGTTTAGCATCTTTTGTGTATTAGTGTCTTTAGTAGTTTGCAGCCAGACCACAGGAAATTAGAGCTGGAGCTGTTCTAGAAGCGTTATCCTGCAGGATGTCGTGCTAACTAGTGCCTTCCACCCCCATGGCATTGCTTGCTGAGGGCGCTTTGGCTCCTCCCTTGGAGCTCACCCTGCTCTTCAGCCGAGCCTGAGCCCAGCTCACTCCTCTGCTCAGACCAGGCCTGGGCTTAACCTGGCAGTAGGGTTCTTAAATGGGCATAAGCAACAATCAGAGAATCGTAAACACAATTTTTTAAGTATCAATTAATCTCAGTATATATACAATAGAATAGCAAGATGTTACTGGAATGCCCGGCTTACCACATCTTACAAGAGGACCTCAACAGAGCTAGAGAGATCTCTGTGAAAGAAATACATGTTTGTTGGCTTGCCATGGCTCCCTGACTTTCCCTACGTTCCTGTAGGAATCAGGGACATGTACCCATGTACTTTTTGACCTTTAGTCTCCTGGCATGACCAGGGTACTTGTAGGGTACCAGTGCCATTGTATTTTAAGAAGATGTTTGGGTAATGCTCACTGGGAAACCATCATGTTGCCTTGCCTTTCTGTATCAATCCCACTACATTTTTGCATAAACATTTCATAACCACTAATTATTTAGAAATTTTAACAGCTGTAAATCTATTGTAGCAAGTTCTTAGACAAAACTTCCAACTTATTTTAATTAGCTTTGAAAGAAAACAGGCAACCACATAATGATGGAGATGGGTTAATTACTAAGTTTGCTTCTTTAAGGATATAGCTAGAGCTTAAAAAGACATGTTTTCTTTATTAGAAAGGAACTATTTAAACTTTGGTTTATATTTAAAATGAATGTTTTAAAACTAAACATTTTAAAGGTTTTAAATATGGAGTGTTTAAAACTTGTGATTACCAGTTGTGACCATGTAATCACTGTCATCAGTAGATGGATGATCTTTAAGGTTCCTCCCAACCCAAACCATTCTATGATTTTATGATTCCACCCATTATTTTATTCTGCTATGTAGCTACTTATTTTCTTACTTGCAATCTTTTGTTCTGAATTTTTCATATACCTTTATTCCTCCTCTTTTCACTCTAAGACTTTGCTGAAATACATTATAATGACAAAGGTGGTACAATACATATTTAAAGTCAAAGAAAAGGGATGCTGCTATAGGGTAATGGTCTTCTGCTGGTATCTAAGAGCTGAGAAGAGTACACAGGTGAAATATATACCAGGAAAACAGTTTTGGTTTTCAATTATTGTTACTTTATTTCAGCTATCTCAAGTGTATGATGTTGCATCATTTGATAAGTATTGGTACAGTAAAGCAAGAGCAGTTCACTGTAGCTTACTGACATGCTTAGATGTTGAGTATGTCTTTTTTTGATTACAGACTATTCTATTCTTGAGGTTTATAATTATGTATTTTAATGAGCTTGCTCTCCTGAGCAACTGCATGTATCAGCTGAGGAACACCATAAAGCTCCTTAAACTAAGTCTAAGGCTTTCAAGACTGGTCAGTGCTGACATACCATGTTTACAAAGGGCTTATTCCTCCACAAAAATAATTTAAATCTGTAGTATCTCCACTATACAGAAGACACTCTGCTATACAGAAGGAAATGGATTTTAGTAGGATAAAAGTAATGATGTGACCCATTAAATGTTGTGCTTGAAATCTTCCTGCAACATTGTCGAAAAATGTATGTGTTTCAAACCAGCAGATGTAGGTCAGTGTTTTGCTTATATAAGCTTTTTATCTGTTTTGAGTACATAAAAATTATAACTATTATTCAATCCAAAACTACTTTCTTCCTGCAAACCAAATGATTTAGAAAGCACACTTAAAAAATCTCCAAACAAATGCTTAAGATATATGACTGGTGACAACCAGACCTTTTGATTCTGCTCATCTTTCAAATACAGTCTGAGAAACCTGTGTCACACGATACCTTCCCCACACTGCCATCTGATGTTTAGTAAGAGTCCTACTCTTAACTTGGATATACATTCACCCTAATGCCATCTTGTCAAATTTATCACAGAGCTAATCATTGTTTGAAGTTTAAGGAAAAGCTTGAAATTAACATTCCTACATACAAAGTGACTTGGCTGGTCAACTGAATCATACCCTACACTTGGTTGACTGTAATAGCTACATTTCTTTTGACTGTATATTAAATTCCAAATCAACTAAATCGACAGTCATGAACACACCTGAACAATGTTGTTATTCCTCTGACAATTCTTATTGTTAATATTTTATGTTTATTGTTACAAGCCTAAATTCAGTTATATTAAAAGACTTCCTTTGAGAAAGAAAGACCAGAGTGCATCAGCCTTGATTCTAACCCAGCCTGGATGGCAAAGCCTTTCACTGTGCTGCTCCTCAAGAGAATGCATTCAGGGACACCTCAGACTCCCACTCCCATGGATTTGAATGACTAATCCTGTGGCAGATTTCCCCTTTGCTAAAGGTGTTGATTCTGCCAGGGTTAAGGCAGTCTTCTCTTTCTTGGAAGTAGAAATCCAATGCTTGCCAGAAGACATCCTTTCAGCCTTGACACCTCCAGCCATTGTGCCATCATCAGAGGCATTTGGAGGTTTGTGTGGTACATTGCAGGCAGCTGCAGCTACTGTTCACAGGAAAGACATCCAGACCTAAGAAGTGTCTAAGAGATGGGAGCTGCTGCTCTATATTACCAGGCTTAAAAATACTCAAATGATATCAGTGTCTGGTGAGTGGCATACTTCAAGAGCCTTACTTGAATAAATCAAGATTTCTTTTGGACATCAAGGGAGAAATTTGGGCTACCTAGTTCATGTATTTAACTTCAGTGTGTAAATCGGGATATTAAGCTCATGCTAGCCCATGAAGAGATACTAATCTATGCAATAATGCAGAGCACAAAGTCACACTCTTGCTCTGAAGTGTGTGGCAACCAGAGGACACTGCCTATTTCCATTTACCATTCAGGAGGAAATAGTTGCTTCAAGAGTGAAGGTGATAGACCAGAGAGCAAGCGTTAGAATACTTCCCTAAACATACATAGCCCAGATAAGTGCATGTTATATATTATATTGCTATTTATTATTGCCATGTTACTCACCAGCTTGAAATCACTGCAGAAACAGGCAGTTTCCCTCAACTAGGGGAAGACTGTTCATTGTTTTAGGGGAAACACTTTGACTATGCTGGAATATTACAATAAATACATAACCGTTTATAATTTTTTAATTTCTTCAGGGATTGAACGAGATAAGATCTGCATTTGGAGACAGCCAGAAATGCACACATTACAGATACGAGGGAAGATCACCCACACTGCACAGATCTGCAGTGAGCATTGGGAGGGGAGGAGGCAGCTCAGCAAAGTGTACCATGGATGCCCTTGCATTGTGGAGGGAGGCACAGGCAATTGGATTTAACCAGCTGGGTGGAATTTGATTTGATTAGCTTTGGCACAGTTTCACATACTCTCAATTCATCAGTGAATGGAGTAACTATATTGGAAAGCTACTGGGGAAAAACAACATTGCCCCTGATGCTGCTGTCACTGGCAGATAGAGCACAATCCCATACAGTCTCTCTCTGTGTTTTCCTCTCTTCATTGTCTCCCTAGTTAGTTTTTTTGTGCCAGTGTGTGTCTTCCTGTATCAGGATTGGCTGCCTTTTCTTGGTCTGAGATCTTGGTATGTAAAGAGCAGTAATTACTCCGTGGTATGACTGGATGACTATGAGCAAGGGTGGGGGTGCCCTCTCTTGAACAATAAAACCTCTTGTAGAGAAAAGCCTAACTAAACAAAACAAAATAATGTGTAAAACCAGGCAGTGCTTCCACAAAGCACTTTACCAGCTAGAGAGTCTATATGGAGTATAAATAAGAGCCTACTGTGTTTTAGTTTGTTCTGCCTGTGAAAGATCCCGTTCTATAAAGAGGTATTTGTTAATCTGTTCTGATTTCATGCAAGTCTAGGCATATATAACTTCTTTGGTTTCAATGAAGCTAGTCCTAATTTATACTAAGAATAAGAACTGAACCAGGCCCAGCAATTTGGGATAGCATGTTCAGACAAAACTTTTTTTTCTCAAATTCATCTTGAGGAAATAACCCCCCTGCCTTTTACCCAACTCTCAATACCCAGCAATTTTGATTATCAGTCGTGGCTGCTCACAGTTAAAAACATTTATGTATACCATGAGCTTATAAATCTTGTAATATAAGCTAATAGAGGTTAATATGCAGGGGATTAAAGTCTTTAGAAACACAGCTCACCAGAAAAGCATGTGTCTGTACATACATTTGCTCAGGCTGAGCTGTCTATATGAAGAAGAGCATCAAGGAAGTTTATTGCTTTATCCTACTGTCCCCCAGAAGACCAGCCTTTTTAAGTAGAATAAAGAGGGATTTGTTTGAAGAATAGATTTGAAGAAAAGTTAAAGGTCTCAGAGACAGGAAATCAAGCTAAATATGGTGGACTGTACAGACTTGTCTCAAGAACTATTCCTGTGAAATACATTTTCAAACTGAGTAAAGTTCTCCTCAGTATTAATATCTGTTTTGAGTGAAAACAGATTTTCCTCAGTTATTTTTCAAGTCAAGAGGTGAAATGAAAAAGTGAGAAAATTGTCAGTATGAAAATTAAAGTTCTTGAAGCATCCAATTTTTCAAAAGAGAAGAGTCCAGACATGAGTCTTTTTGATTTTTAGCAAGGTACTACAATTGTAAATACCTGTAGGGACTCATTTTGAATTGTAGAGAAGCCAAAAATCATGCTTCTCCAGACAAAAACTCTGTGTATATGTCGGGAAAATACAGAAAATGGAAATATGGATCTTAGAGGTAAAAAACCGAAAATTAATTAATGAACTTAACAAATAAACAACAGATATACAATTTTGAGTGTGTACTTCTGATAGATTTTGTTCCACTTCCTCAGGTCCTATATGGTATTAGGCAGTACTTTTTTCTTTGAAAAAAATTCAAGATTGAAAACTATACAGCAAAATGGGCCAAAAGTAGAAAGGCTATAAAAGCAACAAAAGTAATGAAAACATTACTTCTTTGTATTCCAGAGTTCTCTCCCTCCCAGTGAAAAAGTACTCAGGACATAAGCAAGAACTAATATTCAGGCTTCCTTGTGAACATTTACAAATTTCCCCTCAAATACAGCAAAAGCTGGCATGATCCTCAGAATCAGTTTCCGTTTCTTTGGAAAAAAAAAAAATCAGTTTTCTGCTCCATTGCAGACTATGCAAGACTCTTGAAAACCACTTAACCCCTGTATCTCAGGTCCCTTTCAGTGAATGGGAATCATGGAATCTCACCATACAAAAGGGGATTTTTAAGACTAAAATATTTAAAACAGCAAATTGTTCATGTGTTACAGGAAAGGGGACCCAGTAAATAAAATGGAGAGATTATTCTGAAGTCATAGATGTGCTGTGCTATCGTGGTACTTCTGACATACAGCAACACTGCTGGATGCAGGCAGTGCCTGTACTGGTAATTTTATGTGAGACAAATTCTTGTCTGTTGTAATGCATTTTGCCACTTGTGCAGTTTATTAACTTTGCTGTCACCATCACTCAACAAGCAGATACATCAGTTGATAGAAGATATGCCAATGTGAGAATAGCAAGTTCATAGGTTAAAAAAGTCATCCTTTCTCTATAAATAGAGTTGGGATAAATCACCAGAGTCTGCAAAATAGGCCTGGGAAAATTAGTCACTGACCTACAAACACTTCCTGCTGAATGTCTGGAAATCCATTTCACACAGTTAAAAGTGACAAGAACTAAGGCAGCTAAAGAAGCAGGACTTTATGGCAAAATAAAGAACAGAATATCATAGCAAACATGAAAATAAAGCCAAGTCCAGCTAATAAAAATACAATTATACTACTGTGCAAGTATTCTAAATAATCAAAAGGCAAAATGAACCATTTAAAGCTAACATGTAATAAAAATAAAAATAAGGGAATACCTTTAAAATTTTTAATGAGGAAATTGTTATATATTTTCAGTATCCTGCAGTCCTTGTGGCAGCTCTGGAGTTTTAGCAGCTGACCAGCCAGCAGGCCTCATGATCTGCCACTGCATCTAGCAACGTGTGGCTAAACTGGAAACCCAGCACAGCAATTTCTTTAGGAAACTGCTGACTAACTGGGGAAGAAACTAGTCAATTTGAATTATGCTTCAAATTAAAGAGAATAGAATTAATAAAGACATCTTTATCTCAAGTAAGGAACTAGCTTGCTGTTTTTCCTTCAAAGTTACCGCTAACCTTCACTGCTGGAACTCTGCAGCTAATACTTTACTCAAGTGTCCTCTGCTGTCACTCAAAAAGTACCCCTTAGGGAGTGCTACAGGAAATAAAATACATGCATTAAAACAGGTATTTTCTTAGGTGCAGCTCACTGCATCACCAGGTTTACTGCAGCATACTTCTGTTGTGCTTATGAATGTGACACTTCTAAAACACTAATTCAGTGATGACTGTCCTTTATTTTAAAGCTACTTAACTGGAAAGGATTTAGAAACACCAGATTTTTTACATTCCAGGAACTTTGAACAATTAAAAAAAGTTGACAATTAGGTTCTAAAGAATAACATAAAAACATATTACAAGATATGACTATGTAAGCAGCCCTCCAAGATAAGCTTGCTCTGAGTGGAGAAGATAGACCTCCTCAAATTCATTTTGAAAAAGAGAAAAATATCTTGTATAACACAGGACAGAATATTTTTCTATAAATATATGCATGTTTTCTTTAAATTTTATAGTAACACTTCTAAAATAACATCAAGACTTTTCCAATAAATAGCAAAATCACAATAAAAAATACTTGTTTGTACAATCTCTGAGTTGAAATAATTTCTAATACTGAGTGAATTACATGAATTGTAAAATTTGGTACAAGAATACAAAACAAACTTCTTTCTTTGGAGTGCTTAGGCAATTCAGGTCAGATGTTTGCAGCTGCTCCTTAAAGATTTAAAGCCAATGAAATCCAGTCTATATTCAAGCTATACAAAGTCTCCAACCTCAACCTTAATTGTCTTTGTCCAAAATAAAGTTGCCAAAGATACATCTCACTGTTTAATATTGTGATTTATCCATAAGGATAATATGGTATTTTCTCTGAGTCTGTTAATTGGTTTCATAATTTTCCCAGTTGTTCAGACTGAGATATGTTAAGAATTCACAGCTGCTATGGGATTGCCTACATAGCTAAAATATGTGTCTTGATAATGGCTAGTATCTCTCATCAAATATGTGTTGGCAAAGTCTTTAGGTTCAGGATAAATCATGCTGCTGGCCACAGTGTAGCCAACAAAAGGAGAAAAAATTATACATTATGTAATGCAAAATAAATTTTCTGTCATTCATCTAGAGTGTTAGGGCTCACAGACTCTGAGTTTGATCCATATCTTTTATCATGCACAATCCCAATTATAAGAGCTAAAAAAAGCCACAAACAAAACAAAAAACCTAAACCAGCTTTGTAGAACAAAACTCCCCAGAACAACCACTGGAAGAAGTAGAAATACAATCACTGAGTGAAGTATCTCATTTTAAGGACGTGCACTTCAAAATATCCTGCTTTTAGATGTGCTTAAATTTAATGTACAATTGCACGGATGCCATGAAAGCAGTAAATGTCAGGGGCCCCTGCCAGACCATCACTAAAAACTGCATGAAAGGGTCGGTCTCAGGGCGAGTCCCAACAACTCCAAGACCTGGCCTGACCATTCCTTCAGCTTGGCTCTACCAATCAATTTTAGCAAGTCCATATTTCATAAGAATATTCCTTTTTGGTATTTTTGGTTCTTTCATAGAGGATTGGTCATTTTATAGAGAGTGTCTTTCTGCTGACACTGCATCAAATCACTCAGACCGTGACAGCAACACTTGCATGTATGTGAGAGGGTCATTTCAGAAGGGAGATTTGCCATCCTGAGCTTTGGAGGTACATGTCTCCTTTCCAGTGAAAGTAAACAAGAACCAACAGCCTAATTTTCATTTGCACCATTGAGAATCTCAGCTTACAACTGATGCATCCAGCACACAGAACTTCTAGATCCAACTAATGGTATGCAAAATATCTCAAAATGGCCAACACTGAAAGACACAAAATTGTCTCTCTTTCCTTTCCCTGGCACAAGTACAGAACCAGAGGAAGGAAAACCCTTGTGTTCTATTCCTTCTGTAGACACAGAAGTTGGGAACTTCTCCTGCCTGCAATGCTAGCTATTCCCAACTTTTGCACTTGTCCCATGAAAAAGCCAAAATGTACTATCTGAAACTCACTCTAAACCATGTGTTCACTGTTATAAAACCTCATCTCCCACATGCCTGATCATGGCTGTTCCCTTCTGCTGACATTATTATTTGTATGGCCATACAAGAAGCAGCATCATGAGTCTGTTCTGGTTGAAGCTAAATCAGCCAAAGGAGTTTTCAGCCAGTTCCTAACACAGCTTACCATGTAATTGTGTTAACATTATTACTAGCTCAAGAGAAGCAGTGGAAATATGTGACTGGGGAAAGGTAGGACTGTTTTTCTGGACCATGGTCTCACTCAAGGGGCTTAAGAGAGGAATCATATCTAAGAACAAATGTATTCTCATGAATCCTCTAACTACTCCTATACTTCCACTTCCTTTTGCAGGACATTTCAATGTTTTTCCTAAGATGCTGAAATAAAAGTTGGACAGTATTTTTAATCACATGTATTTAACTAGTGCCAGGCAACTGCAGCTCCAGCAGCTTACTTGAAACCTTTCACCATGCTGTTTTCTCTTTACTGGTTTTAACATTTGCTTCCACTTCAAGAATCTGGAACATCAGACAGCATTGCTGAGCACAGACTCAGCACAGAATCACAAATATATTATACAGATGCTGAAACAAGCACTGTTTTTTATTAATCTTGTTACATTTATCTATCATGCCAGAAAAAATAATTTTGAGTTATCTCATTTCACAAGCACAGTTGCTGGATCTCTGCTTGTGCAATATTGGAAACATATTTTTAAGTAAAAGAGGTAAAGTTTTTTGCTGTATCAAAGGAAAATTAGAATTGTAATGATCTAACAAGAAAGAATTACGTATTTTTTGACAAAAGGAAAAAATAGTTCAGGGAAATGAGAGGCTATATAACCAAGTGAAGTTTAATCATTTTTCATGCCACTTCTTAGAAAGAAAATATTGACAGCTACTGCACAATCACTCATGCACTCACTCCACCTTACTATTGTCAGACATGCAGAAATTGCAAGCTACTGGATACTACTTTCAAAGTTGTGATGTCATGCTAGTCTTGACTTCTAGCAATCTACTTGAGCATAAGGGGAGCTGATGCAATAGAGACGATTAAGAAGGATTTTATCTGGCTGCTACCTAAACAAAACAAAAAAAAAATTACATCAGGAAATAACCAATTATAATAAATTTGAGGTGATTTACCTTTTGAGGAAGGGCCTACAAATGCAAAGCTCTCTCAATCCCTTCTAACACCTTTGAGAATATACAGTTTTGTTTTTTTTTTTGAGAAGCATTGGCATGAGAGCCCTTGAAAACTAATTTTCACAGACTCATAGAACAAGCATAGCCTGGAAGAATTAAATCTTAGCTTCCTTGCAGTTGTCTCCAAGTTTACTGAATTCCACCTGAAATAAGAGAAAAGTTATTCCTTCAGTTCTTGAAGTCTAGGTTTAGAGTGGGCAGTTTTAGTTCTGAGCATTTTCAAGATAAAGATACTTGTGTATTGTACCACATATCTCATTAATACTTTCACTTACAGAAATACTTTTTCAACTTTTTACTGTACGCCTCTGGAACTTCTCCTATAAATAGCTCGAGGTACTTGTCTAAAATTTTCTAGACTCAGATATGTCCAAATTGGACTAACGTATTGTCCATGTCATCTGCCTGTTAACTCTACACGCATTGATTTTTCACATTTCCTTAAAAGTTTCAGAGCATTATATATTCACAGCTCTGTATACCAAGTGTACTTGCTTTTTCTTGCCCTTGAGATCTGGGAAATCCTACTTTCTTTTCTCTGTTAAGGCATTCTAGTAGTTCTTTTAATTTTGGAGAGGAGGGACACAGGCCCTCATTACTATCTCTGTTTTATTCATCTTGGCATCATTTACATCTTTGAAGCTCCTCTCACCTGCAGTACATCCAGTGCCAAGTTGTGGCTCTCTTAGTTACCGTTCCCTGTATACACATGAATAAAATTGTCCATCTGCAGTGTAATTTTGGAATATATAAATGTAACTTTAATGCCGGGTCCTGCACTTTGGCCACAACAATCCCCATGCAGCACTACCGGCTGGGGACAGAGTGGCTGGACAGTGGCCAGGCAGAAAGGACCCGGGGTGCTGACTGACAGGAAACTGAACATGAGCCAGCAGTGTGCCCAGGTGGCCAAGGCCAATGGCATCCTGGCCTGTACCAGGAATAGTGTGGCCAGCAGGACTAGGGAAATTATTCTTCCCCTGTACTCAGCACTGATTAGGCCACACCTTGAGTGCTGTGTCCAGTTCTGGGCCCCTCAATTTAGGAAGGATGTTGAGGTGCTGCAGCACGTCCAAAGAAGGGCAATGAGGATGAGGAAGGGACTGGAGCACAAGTCCTATAAGGAGAGGCTGAGGGAGCTGGGGGTGGTTAGCCTGGAGAAGGCTCAGGAGAGACCTTATCACTCTCTACAACTGCCTGAAAAAAAGTTGTAGCCAGGTGGGGATTGGTCTCTTCTCGCAGGCAACCAGCAGTAGGACAAGAGGGCACAGTCTTAAACTGTGCCACAGAAGGCTTAGGTTAGACATCAGGAAGAAGTTCTTTACAGAGAGAGTGATTTGACATTGGAATGGGCTGCCCAGGGAGGTGGTGGAGTCATTGTACCTGGAGGTATTTAAGAAGAGCCTGGATGTGGCACTTAGTGCCATGGTCTAATTGACAAGGTGGTGTTGGTCAAAGGTTGGACTCGATCTCAGAGATCTTTTCCAACCTAGTTAGTTCTGTGATTCTGAACTTAATAGAGAAATAATTCTTGCCTTCACAGTCAAGTCTTTGCTGCAGAACTTGGAAGCTGCATAAGGCACAGATTGGGCAACAGCCCTGGGACAGAATTCTCAACTCAGGCATACCCCAATCCTTGCAAACACACAGGAATCCACCACTTCTAGTCTTCCCATTTTTAGGGCAGGTCTTTGGGGAATACACATTTGAAGTGAACCTTGCCTCATTTGTGTANCCCTGTACTCAGCACTGATTAGGCAGCACCTCGAGCGCCGTGTCCAGTTCTGGGCCCCTCAATTTAGGAAGGATGTTGAGGTGCTGCAGCACGTCCAAAGAAGGGCAATGAGGATGGGGAAGGGACTGGAGCACAAGTCCTATAAGGAGAGGCTGAGGGAGCTGGGGGTGGTTAGCCTGGAGAAGGCTCAGGGGAGACCTTATCACTCTCTACAACTGCCTGAAAAAAAGTTGTAGCCAGGTGGGGATTGGTCTCTTCTCGCAGGCAACCAGCAGTAGGACAAGAGGGCACAGTCTTAAACTGTGCCACAGGAGGCTTAGGTTAGACATCAGGAAGAAGTTCTTTACAGAGAGAGTGATTTGACATTGGAATGGGCTGCCCAGGGAGGTGGTGGAGTCATTGTACCTGGAGGTATTTAAGAAGAGCCTGGATGTGGCACTTAGTGCCATGGTCTAATTGACAAGGTGGTGTTGGTCAAAGGTTGGACTCGATCTCAGAGATCTTTTCCAACCTAGTTAGTTCTGTGATTCTGAACTTAATAGAGAAATAATTCTTGCCTTCACAGTCAAGTCTTTGCTGCAGAACTTGGAAGCTGCATAAGGCACAGATTGGGCAACAGCCCTGGGACAGAATTCTCAACTCAGGCATACCCCAATCCTTGCAAACACACAGGAATCCACCACTTCTAGTCTTCCCATTTTTAGGGCAGGTCTTTGGGGAATACACATTTGAAGTGAACCTTGCCTCATTTGTGTAATTAGCTAACAAGTGTGTCGTGGTTTAACCCCAACCAGCAGCTAAGTCTCACGCAGCTGCTCACTCGCTCTTCCCACTTCGGAATGGGGTATAAATTGGAAGAGTAAAAGTGAAAAAACTCATAGACTGAGATAAAGACCGTTTAACAGGTAAAACAAAAGCCATGCATGCAAGCAAAGCAAAACAAGGAATTCATTCACCATTTCCCATTGCAGGCAGGTGTTTAGCATCTCCAGGACAGCAGGGCTCCATCATGTGTAACTGTGACTTGGGAAAACAAACACCATCACTCTGAATACCCACCACTTCCTTCTTCTTCTCCCAGCTTTATATGCCAAGAATGACATGGTGTGAGATACCCCTTGGGTAGCTGGGGTCAGTTTCTTGTGCCCCCCAGCCTCCTCACAGGTAGGGTGGTGTGAGAAGCAGAGGCGGCCATGATGCTGTGGCAGCACTGTTCAGCAACAGCTAAAACATCTCTGTGTTATCAGCACTGTTTTCAGCACAAATACAAAGCACAGCCACATAGCAGTTACTATGAAGAAAATTAACTCCATCAGCACAAAGTCAAAGGAAACAAGACGGGGCCAATTCTACAAAAAATGCTTTTTTTTTTTTTTTACTTGTAACGGATAGCATTTTATGTTTGTTTGTTTTTCTATGTGAGATGAAACATTATTCCATTGCAAACCAAATATTTGATTTAACTATATATGGACCAAAAACTCCACACATTTTCCAGGGACAACTACTATAACACTCATTTCAACAAGCTGCTGTGGGTTTCTGTATCCATATATACTGGGCATCACCAATTAAAAGCCTTTGCTATACCACCTACTAACACAAAGCAATTTACATAAACAGAATAGCGAGGTGCACAGAAACTGCAAGAGCATAGAACAACCACTGGTTTCCAAATGAGATTGCTCGGGTCAGGCATATAGAATGGGAGAAGCAACATCCATACAAGTTCAGTGAGTCAAAATATTTTATGAGGCATTAGTAAGACTAAAAGTGCAAATACTGGATAAATAGGTTTCTGTCTGCACAGAGAAGTAATCACACGTCCTAAAGTTGACAGCATCAGTGACAAGTGGTACTGCAAATGAAGACAAAAATATCTTCAAATATGTTCAGATCTGCACAGATTATTAATTTATGTTGTTCATCTGAATAACATAACTTTTGAAGTTGACATCGGGAATCCACGTTAACTAACTATCTAGGTTAGACTAGAAATATGGGTCAGGGAACTTTATTGCAATATATGATTTGTACATTGCACACTGTTCAAATTTAAACCTCTCTCTCTTAAAAAAGAAAAAAAAATCTTCTGAAGAATATTGGGGTTTTATTCTGAGACTGTTTTACAGGTAACAGTGAATTCTCATTTACATACCATTACTGACAATTAATTATTGACAAAAATCCAACATATTTTAATAAAATAGCTCAACAACATTTTACAATATTCTCCTAGGATTGTGTATTTTCAATTCCAAATGAATTGTTGACTTATTCCCAAGAGTCACAGTCTCGCATGTCATTTTAATCCCTGTTTGTATCCTTATGCAATTTTTCAGCTCCATAAATATCCATAAAATATTTCTAGAATACGTTCAAAAGGTTAGGAACTTCTCATAAATAGTTAAGTTTTTACCTAATGCTAAATAAGTTAAAATATGCTAGCTGATAAGGAAGAGTAAAAAAAGATAAATAATCATTACCTAGTATTTAATGGTCATGGATATCTTTGTACTTCAGGCATAATTATATCCACATTCACTAAAGCAGAAATATTAATGAGAACATATTTGACTAAACGTACTGCAACGAGGTCAGATCTAAAGACAAGGTTTTGTTGTCTAAAATGGGATGTGAATGAGATATCCAAGTTCAGTCTTAAGAGCTCCTGACATGGCTACAGTTCTGTTCCTGTTAACAGCTACAATTTTTTCAGTGCTCATAGGGCTGCTGCTTACACTCAACCTAATCTGAATCCAGAACATAGGCCTGATGCCATTAGGGGTTTCAATTAGCTTCAGAGTTGCAAAACCTACCTCATACTTTCAGATCAAACTTGACATATAAAGCCAACAAAGCTATTACTGCTCTTTAAAATTATATAATCAATTCCTGTGATATTTATGGAGCATCTTCTGTGGCACAGAATCACGACTGCTGTCCCAAATGTGTAGAATGCATTCAATTACTTCTGTGTCCGTGAACATTCAATCTTACCTCTCCCAGGAAGTTTTCAGCCACCACACTGGTCAAGGTCTGGCATCCGTACACTATTGTACTGACACTATCATCTCCACTTCCTGACCATAGCTGTTACTCTCAGGATTTTTCTTCAAGATAAAAGTTGATCTGTCTTGGGAAAGGTCAGGAATTTATAACCTTGGTGTTGGGTGTATCTTCATTAACCTTACTTACTGAAAAATCAGCCTTCTCTTCCTACCTCTTCTCTGAACTGCTTGTTTGTTCAGTGGAAGGAAAGGAACTTAACGAGGGCAAATAACTCCATCCCCAGTTATGGACAGCACTGTGGAAATGCTGCTTGCTATACCACTGAAATACAGATTAGACTTCAGAGGAACACCTAGACTTTAGATTATCATTGTTAGATAAGAAAAATACTACTTAAAGCAATTAACAAATTTGTCCAGGAGTCTGGAGAAAGAAGTCCTGGACTCTACATGCCTACTCCTATGAATTTTCTGAATTTTAATATAATTAGTCATGTATGTGTAGAGAGGTTGTGCACACTGAAAGATCCAGCTACCATACTCAGCACCAGACACCTAGAGTTGAGATGTGCAACAATTTACTGTATAATCTAATGTCTGGCCCTTAATATAACACTATTTCCCACAACAGGTTAACAAATGCCTTTGCAGTACTCTTGGGTACCATCAATGTGGGATGTTCTTCAAGGTTCCACCCTCTCTAGCACCTTTGCAGTGATGAGGCACAAACACATTTGCAGCTCAAGTGCTGGCTGTGAAGCACTCTGCTCTTCAGGCAGTTCTGCTTCTCTCACCATTGGACGTATTCAGCTTCACAAACAGGAGAACCAGGGGCAGCACTCCAGACTCATTTCATACCACTCCTACTGAATGCTGAGCAAAGACAGTAGACACTACTATCTTTTCCAGCTCATTCATTCCAGTATATTCCTTCATTTTGCCTCAGGTACCTACTGGGTTCATGGGTTTTATTTTTTAGCTTGAATACTGCTGCCAGGTCTAGCTAAGCTTTCTGCTACAATTATTGACTGATTTGAGCAAACTAAACATGCTGATTTGGGCCAAATGTCACATACCAAGTATCACCTGGTCACATAACAGTATTTTTGAATACCTTTAATCTTACATTACATTGCTAAAGATTCAAATGACAAATTCATCAGGAATATTTAATCACATTCAAAATAAATGTAGTCATTGTCCTTATGATTTTATTCATTTAATACACATATTTTAAAACAAAGCTGCTGTCTTTACAGCACTTCTCTCATTATTGCAAAGTTAATGTTTTACTTTAATAGGATTATTTTTGTATCAGTAATTCCACTAAGTGTGTTTCACTTTGCTGGGCATTTGCTCAGGATCCCAGATAACTAATCTCTAAAAAGTGACCTACATATTCAACTCAGTTGTTCTGTTCGTGACACTAATTGATTCATATTTTTTGTTTGATCTATACATGATTTCTCTTGTGAAATTGCATAAATCATTATAATTTAATAAATTTTTTCTGTATATGAAGATTTTTTCAAGAGTAATTCAGACAGATAAAATTGCCCTATATCCAGGCCAGAAGTTAAGTTTATACAGACATGGTTAATCATGCTTTCTTCTGTCATAGAGCCTTTTTGCAGTCCATAATAAACCCATATAAGCACTATGTTTATTTGCTAAGAATTTTAGCAGAGGTAGGCATTGGAATCAGATTTTTTACATAATCTGCTATAAACTGATTCTTAGAGACTCTTCAGACTGGCCATAGAGCTAAAATTTTGTATTTTCTAAACCTTTGCACAGGGCAGAGGAGTGTGTGAGGAAATAATACTTTGTCCAGATATAAAGTCTGTTATGCAACTTCAGAGTATAGCTCTGATATTTTATTATGGAGATGTCCCTTTCTTACTGGAAGAAAGCTTTTCCTACCTTCAAATATGAGCATATGCCTTTACCTTAGTACACATGAGAAAGCTCTGGGACATGTCTGTAGCCTTTCCCTTACTGTGAGGTGTGTATGAAAAAGAATAACAAGTTCCACTGCCAAAGGTGGAAGTCAACCACCTTGCCACAGAAAAACTCAAACATTGTTACCTGCAGGCAGGTAGGTCAAACTCCAAGAGCCACCACTCTGAGAAGAGCATTTGAGAAATAAACTAAAAGGAGCTGATAGAAAGTGATACTTGCAGAAATGAGAATAACATCAACAAGTTCTCTTATATCTGTTTTAGGGCAAATGTGCAGTACAAACCAGAGCTTCTCTTTTTAGTTATTTACTCGAGAGATCTGCTATAAGTGTGTCATTAGAGATGGCTCCAAACTGAGGCCTGCAGATATTGCCATGCATATTTGCACAAGTTGTTTCTCTTCTCCCCTTATATGTTTCCAAGTCAGATAGTGAGACCTCTGCTGTTAATAAAAGCATTTAGCTGTGTTATGAGGAAAAATGGATTTCCAATCCTCAAGGAGTTAATGGCAAATGTGCAAGACCAAACAGAAGACTTAAACATTTCCAGGGCTAAAATATTTGCTAAAGAAATGCAGCATTTCTTTCTTTCATTCTTGAAAGGGGGGGTGTGTATGTAAACTGGAAACAGAAGGACTTTGTCTGTGAAACTGACTGATCTACTCAAACAGCAAGAGCTAATGTTAGATGTTGTCTGAGCACATCATTTCTAATCTCAGAAACACTCCAATGTGGGGAAAAGACACACAACCACATCTAACACTGGCCAAAAGAGCTCCAATGAGAACAGCTGGGACAGCAAATCAACTTCAGCTTTAAGAGCTTTGCAGTCATATACTAAGTGTATGCAAAGGTTTGCCCCATGCAAAGGTTTTGAAAGTGGATATGACTGTCTTCAGACTGTCTCAGTTGTAACACAAATTTTAAGAACAGCTTTAAACTGTGACCAAGTTAATACTACATTTATGACTGGAAGTTACATGGCATTAGTAACTGGTTTAACGGTCAAATTACATAAATATTTAAATGCATCTCTTATTCAATAACAGTTCCCAAACCACGTATCTTTTCATTTTTCATAGAATAGGCCCATAAACTTACCATACGGAAATTCATTTGTTGTTCTAGATCTTGACATCACATCTCATGTATTTGGCTAATTCTCTTGAATAAGGAAAAAAAAATTTGTTTAGGTGCTCAGTTCATGCTTCACAGGTGCTATGGAAAAACACTACACAGTCCTATATGAACTATGGATCCAGACAGCCACTTGCAGGTGTGACTGTGGGGGACACTATATAATGGTATATAATCATGGTTGTAATCAGAAGTGAGCAATTTATTAGGAAAGTGCAATCTATCTAGCCTGAAAAATCATGTTCTTCATCACTGTGCCTTTATCTTTTCCCGTGTTCTGCATTGCCCCCATAAATTGAAAATTCATCAGTATGATTTCTTTTTCCTCTTAGAAGGCTATCAGGTTATAAATCACTTAATTCTAACTACATATTAAGACAGGAACAGCATGAAAAATGAGTTTGTGTCCTCAATAGCCACAGAACACCTCACTCCCCATATTTACTCCCCGAGATACATGAGATGCCCTACTTCTTGAACTTCCTCTGACTGTCTAGTTAGTTTGGAAATAAAGTGCAAACATTTATACTCCACAAGGTGTCACTCTAAAACAGCCAGGAAAAAAATCGTGTCTTTTGGCTTTCAACTTCACCCCAAAGGTCAGAAATGACTAGCATTTAAATTTAAGAGTGAACTACCAGACTCTACTCAAAGCTACGACAATGCAACTGTAAAGACAGTGGGTAACTTTTCTTGTAAATAATGTATTTCAAAGCCAGTCTATTTTTAACTTATTTGCCTAGCTGAAGTGTGCAAGATTGTCAATAACTGTTTAAACCTGGGAGAGCATCCAGCAAGTATTTTATCATGATACATTTCAATGTCTTTTAGTCAACTACTGCTGGCTAGGTGAAGAGGGAGAGAACAACAGCAGACCCAATAGCTAAGGTCTGCAAGGTATTTAAGCTTTTTAATAAAATGTATTTTGTCTGTAAACGCACTGTCCTTTTTAAAAAATATGGTATATTTCACAGAAATTCTAGCATTCTCCAAAAATACGAATAGTTGACAGCAATAAAAGTAACAAAACCTTACTTTCTATGGTTCACCTGCAATCAGTAAATGAATTCCCAGTAAGTTTACTTATATCTAACAAAGCTTACATTCCAACATTTCCTTTAGTAAGTTCCTGCCCTTCATTGCTAACCACCTATTTTCATGAACTTTGAAAGATCTTTGACATATCTATCAACCTGAATAAATGTTGACTACCAGGTTCAAAACATTCTAGAAGAAATCAGACACAGACATGAGCAACTAACTGTCATCTCTCAGGAACAAGATTAGTATTTCAAGAAAATGAAAATCATCTATGAAAAAGAACAAAGAATGTATGGAACAGGTCTGTTAGTATGAGGGAGATAGGTGAAAATTTACAGAAGATTCAACAATAGAAACTGGAACAATCTTGAAATGTTACTGCTTTTCATCCTGTGCTCAATACTGCAGAGCTCTGATCCCTTCATAGACTAACAGGGTTCTTGCACAAAAAATACAGAAATAAGTCCCACATGGATACTCACAATACCTGCCTGCTTGTGTTAATCTGTAACATTACAGCTTTCAAAACACTTTGTTCACTCTATCCTGACTTTTTCCCCTGTTTCTCTCTGGCTGTATTTCATGTTAGGCCCATTTCTAGTAGACACACTTCAGAAAGGCTAAATGAGAAAAGGCCTCAAATGAGAGAAGCAGAAGAATGTCTGCTTCAAAGACCTCAACAGATTTGGGCTGCTCATTTGTGTCAAGAAAGCTGTGGTTCCAGGCCCATGTCTGGATCTTTGAAGTAACTGACAACTTCACTGGTAAAGATGCAGGGCTGTAACAATTTAAACATCTCCTTGTTTGTGTGGCAGCTGACAGACTTTAGAAAGCTTTTAATTCATACAACCAGGATCTTGGAGAATCTAATCTTTCAAAATCAATTTCATCAGGAACATATCTCACTATGCATTAAACTTAAAAATGTACTTGCAGTTCTCTCACTTCTGCAAGAACTAATGAAAGCTAGAAATGTGATGAATACCTTGCTGGGGTGGGGATGGAAACCATAACTATTTTGGAAAAAGCAAACCTTATGGTCCAGATTGGGCTTGTTAAACAAATCTGCAGTAGCTTTTACTTGGTGTGAGCACAAATATATTGAAAAGGGGGAGAGGACAATCATGAAAATGAGAACACTAAAAGCCACATTCAAGCATATTTGGAAATCATATTTTTGAAGCCACAAAACAAAAACAATGGCTTGGCTAGGTAACCATATTTCTGAACTGTAACATTTTTATAGTTATAATTCCATTCACAAGATGTATTAATCACACCCAATTCCACTGATATAGGCTATTAAAGGAGAGGAAAAACCTCAGCAGTAACCATAACAAAGACACTTCCTTCACTGTTTTTTCCATTCAGGTCACACAAAATACAACACAGGTTTTTTTTTCCTTAGTCTACAAAGAGCACTCAACTCTCACAGTACTCTCTTTGAGACTTTGTTCATATACACAGCCTCTGCTTCATACTATGACAAACAAGCCAGTTGCAAGAAGGAAGTTAAATCAGAAGTAGGAAAAAACAGAAACCTCCGAAAACAGATTAGAAAAGATTCATTAGACACAGAAGGAACTGGTTTTTGCTACCTGTCATTGCCTGTCTGCACAAGATGCTATCAAATTGCCCTAGAACTTAACTAACTCATTTTCTTCAGCTTTTAAATTAGGCAAATACTAGAACTAACACAACAATAATTTCATTATTCCAGCAGAAGTTCTCTCTCATCCAGAAGAGCCTCATAGTGCCTTAAAAAACCTCCAAACAAATTAAACTCCCTCCCCACAAACAGTATTTTATACAGGAAGGCTGACAACCAAAAGGCAGTTACTTCTGTCAGCTGCTTAACAGCTCAATATTCACTGCAATCTTGTCATGTACACACCCACACACCAAACACCAAGGGGATGAAACAAAAACAAACTGTGGACAAAATGAGTCAATCCAAACCAGAAGCTGAGCAGACCCCTTTGTTTTCTCTGAAGTGATACTTCATTCAGAAAAAGATCACACTGAATTTAGCTATTACACTTATGTCTGCAGGATAACAGTACAAATCAGCAACTATGTTGGATAAGAATAAAAGTAAAAACAAGTAGGAGACAACTTGGACTCCCCTCAGGACTGTATCAGTGCAGCCAGAAAATGAATTTACAATTATTCATGCAAACATCAAAATCTACAGGAAGTAACAACAACAAAAAAAAAAATCCCCCCTCCTCACCCCTCTAAGAAACTAAATCCACCTCCTATTAACACAATACATTTATTTTAATCCCTTTTTTCCCCAGGTCAAAAGAGCTGAGGCTGTTTTAGAGAGTCAAGAGAAATCTGCTTGGATAGTCTAGAGTTTCTCTTTGTAAGTCTGCTTAAGAAACAGCTATGACTCAAAGCTGTACCTTAAGAGGAAGCTGACTATTACATTCCTTATCACCCACAACTCTAGAAGGTTAAAGGCATTTTTCAAGAGACCATTTTCTCTTAGCTACATGAAAATCCATCCAGGAAAAAACCCCAAACCATGCAGTCTTGTGTACACCTTCCTGTGAAGGCCAATCCTCTAGCTATCTGTCTTAAAGCAATTTGCAAACAGTTGTGTGGTTTCAGCAAGAGAGAAGAGTGTACTACAGGACTGCAGTTTTCCTTACAGAAAGAAAACAATTATTGGCCTTTTTTTTCTGATAATGAAGAAACAAAATTCCTGACTCAGACAAATTCAAACTTGGGCACTGTTCAAAAGAGCTTGTAATAAACCAAATCGGATTCATTTAATGTTTCTTTCTTAATAATAATACTGTCTTGAAAAAGTCTTTTTCCTGCACCACATCGAGCATTCTGTTTCACAAATCTGAAGTAAAATCAGGTTCCTGTGCAAATTATATCGGTATCCAAAGCTCAAGTTATGTTTTTATTAGAGAAGTAGGTACTTTCTAGTCTTGTCAAGTGGGAGGGTGACACAACCATCAAGTAGGAGAATTAAGACTGAACACCTCTTCAGTTACTCTTTCTACTCTCAGAGGTTGCTAAAAATGTAGGAACAGTATCAAATTATGGTAAAGGGCATTAAAACTAACAACACACACACACTACAAGACAGAAGGTAGGTTTTGATCTTGATCAAGAAGGTCTTTGGAAAGAATACTGAATACAAAGCATAGTTCAACTGTATCCAGTATCCCAGTCAAATTTCCGATGTCTTCCATGAAGAGTAAGAAGTTCCAACCATTTCCACTTATTCTGCCCTTGGAGATGAGCACTAGCAAGCACATGACTTCTATGCATAAATGCAAGTTTGATGAACAGCAAGTAAAAAGAAAAATTCTCTTCTTGTTCACAGCAAATTTGCACCTACTCTGGATTCCAGTACTAACACACATTCAGGACACTGATGTAGAACAAATAGAATCCCACAACTGATCTAAAACATGAGAGGGCTAAACTGTCACTTTAAAGAGAAAAAAAAACCTCAAGGAAAACGTTACATGACTTTTTTCCTTTAAAATCTAAATTGTATATTCTAGCATATATCCTATCTATTGCTTTAATCCTCCAACACACTGCTTGAACTGAGACCCAGGCTCCAGCATTCCCATCACACTGAAGTATTTTGGAACATAGGTTTTTTGGTATTATTTCTCTGACAAACCCCAGCAGTACACAGACTTTTCCTTCAAATCTTCATTTAATCTCAAGAAAGTTCTCACAGAGTTTTCAGTGTACCTCTCTCAGTCCAATTCAGAACTTTTCAGGGTTTATTGTTTTAAGTAGTAATTTTTACAATACCAATCTGACAATGGGTTCTTGGCATTTGTGCACACCTGCCTTTGTCCATTTTGAAATAAGTTACTTCCTTCATCACAAGATACATCTTGGTTCTAATTTACCAACTGTAGGTCTCAAAAGTTCTTATTCAACAGCAAATTCACTCATTTTTACTTTAAAATACAGAAATGTGTGTTGCTCATTCTCTCGAAATTGCTATACCAAACTGAATTACTAAGAATAAAAGAATAAAGCATCATAAAAACTTTTCTTTTTTTCCTAGTCTAGGCCTAAATGAGTCAGCTTTTGTGCAACTGGCTTTTCTGAAGGGTATTTCTCTCTGCTGCAGATAAACAGATGAAATGGAATCTTCCAGAATGACCAAACACAAGCCAAGAGCATTTGGATTTAGCTCCCATTATTAACAAAGCACCCCTCCACACACAAGTAATTATTTAAATAGCAAATAAACATTATTCAAATGTTTGAAAAATAAAGTGGACTATTTTGCACATAAGAAATTGGCTGGATGAATGCAGCCAGAGAGTTGTGGTCAATGGCTCTATGCCCAGGTCAAGGCCAGTGACAAGCAGTGTCCCACAGGATTCTGTCTTGGGACTGAGGCTCTTTAGTATCTTCATCAATGACATGCACAGTGAGATCAAGGGCACCATCAGCAAGTTTGTGGGTGACACGAAGCTGAGCAGTGCAGTTGACACAACAGAAGGACGGGATGTCATCCAAGGGACCTGGACAAGCTTGAGAAGTGAGCCCATGAGAACTCATGACATTCAACAAGTCCAAGTGTTAGGTGCTGCACCTGGTTTGGGGCAATCCCTGACATGAGTAAAGACAGGGAGAACTCACTGTGCAGCACTGCTGAGTAGGACTTGGGGGTTTCTCAAGGATGAAAAGCTGGTCATGAGCCCACAGTGTGCACTCACTGCACAGAAGGCCAACCCCATCCTGGGCCGCATCAAAAGCAGCAGGTCGAGGGAGAGGATTCTGTCCCTCTACTCCACCCTCATGAGACTCCATCTGCAGTATTGCAGCCACCCCTGGGGTCCTCAGCACTAGAAAGACATGGACCTGTTTGAGCAGATCTGGAGGAGAACCACCAACATGATCCCAGTTCGAAGCACATCTCCTATGAAAACAGGCTTAAATAGCTGGGGTTGTTCATCCTGGAGAAGAGAAGGCTCCAGAGAGACCTCATGGGGCCTTTCAGTACTTAAAGGGGGCTTACGTAAAAAGAGAGCAACTTTTTACACAGGCAGACAATGATAGGACAAAAGGTGATGATTTTAACGTGAAAGAAAAGATGTTAGGAATAAATTCATTACTCATAGGGTGGTGAGGCACTGAACTGGTTGCCCAGCAAAGCTGTGGATACCCTGTACTGGGAAGTGTTGAAGGCCAGGTTAGATGGAGCTCTAAGTAACATGATCTAGTAGTGAGTGACATCCCTGCCCATGTCAGGGAGATTGGAACAAGATGATCTTTAAGGTCATTTCCAACTCAAACAATTCTATGATTCTATTAGTGAAGAAATGACTGCAGACTACATAAATATGGAACAGACAAGGATTTCTGCTATCAAATTTCTAACTACAGTTAGTATCAGATATTATTCTGAAGAAAAAGGGAAGTTTTTACTGAGGAGACATCCACCATGCATCCAAATTTCTTTCCACTTAGGTTTCCAAATCCCTTGAAAGTCAGGAGCAATGCCTACCTGTAACATAAAACAGATTCTAGTGACAGAGCCAAAACAAACAATTTACTGGACACTTTTTTTGCAGTATCGACACCACAACACGGACTTGCAGACTGTATCCATCATGTCCAACTTTAACAGAACCTTCAACTTCTGCTGACCTTAGCACTTCAGATGTATTTTCACAGTGAAGCAGATATTTCAAAATTTACTTTTGTTCCAGACCTGCACCAGAGCCTTAGGGGCCAAAAGGCAGCTTGTTTCCTCCTTAAATCAACTGATGTGGCTGCAGGAAGTGAGAGAGAATACCTCTTCTTACAAATAGCCTCACTTCAGTACCTAGTGAGATTATCAAAATATTTGAGAAAGTTATCTTGTGTATTTCAAGTAATTTGGGAAAAAATTAAAAAAGATATACACAAACCAACCCATGCCAACAGGGTCAGAGTGAAGTGGGTTAAATGCAAATTCAGTTTAAATTAAGAAGTCTCAACGTCTTCAGTATGATTCCATCCCTCCCCTACACACACACACTTTCCCCTCAGTGAAGTCAATTAAGTAGGAACCAAGCCTTTCTTCCTACCACATCAGTAAGGCAATGGTGCTATTAGTTCCAGCAAAGCTCCCAAATACTCTGCTCATAGACTGTACTAACCAACAAACAATTAGATCACTCCTGAATTAAAGGAATACCAGGAAGTGACTTTGCATAAGCACTATTTTCTTTCAAAGCACAATGGAAAGTGGCACATATTGCATTTATGAGAGCTGTAATCTGGTTTAAACATGGGTTTATTTTAAAAATCTTCAGCTCTCACCTATAGGCTACTCCAGAACCCAGTGAATTAGCAAATAGTTACTGTTTATTGGAAAGTTTCCTTCTTTAGGATACCTTTATCACCAGTCAGTAGTTTGTTGAAATTGTGAAAAGAACTGCACCATCAGTCTTCACTACATCAACTGTCCACAGGTGTACAGAATCTAGAATGTGAAGTATTCAGGATGCAAATTTAAATTTTGATATACAGATCTCTAATAAATCAAGTAATCTACAAACTACAAAAAATATAAGTAAACAGCAGCCATATAACAGACAGCTTCTTACAGGTATTTAGAATATACTTAGCATCATGTCATGAGTTTAGGTGTGGTTTTTTTCTTTGTCCTCTTCCAGATACTCATGGATTTTAAAGCAGCTCAACCAGGTGTTTAAAGGAAATCAGACACTACACAGGTTAAACAACATGGTTCTATTAAAAACTATCTTTAACCATGGCACTCAGTGACAGCAATACAATACTTTTTTTCCACAAAGCAACTAATATAAAAATATGCCATAAAATCATCTGTAGACTAGTATGCTAGTACATACATATAATCATAACATTCTTTTATAAACTCTTTCCTGAGATACCTTGGGTTGTTTGATTTTCTTGTATTACTGGATACTTTATGATTCATCTAAAACAAATGTAAAATATTTTCTATGTGCAGGACACTCAGTAACATGTAAAAAGTAGTATGTAAATATATGGCAATGAAACAGCTCTCAGAAATTATGCGCTTTTTTACTTTGTTATATTTTTTAACATTTGGCTCCTTGGGAGACGGAAGGGAGGAGCGTGAAAAACCTGAAATTAAAGCTATGAATTGACAAAAAGCAGGAAAGCATTCAGGAATGTTAGGAATTGGAATATAATATAAATGACACAAAGAGAAAGCCATAATTCACATTGGCTATGTATTGTCTTATAAAGCAACTGGACATATCTTAGTCAGTTCACAGTATAATAAATATTTTTACTAATCTGTTTTGGAAGAGCAAATGTCTTTTAGGGTTTCAAGCTCCTGTATAAGTTTCTTGTTCTGAACTTCTAGCACTGCAACACGACTCTCCAGACATTTTATGTATTCTTTCTTCCGACGTCGACATTCTTTAGCAGCTTCCCTGCAAAAAGCAGAAGTAAAAAGTGCAAACAAAAAAGCCATTTGCATGCCATTAGAAAGCTCAGCAGAGTATGGAGACTATGACAGAATTCCAAATTTTGGAATATCTCCCAAATCAGTCTGAAAACACTAAGCAAAACTGGGTTCCACAAGGGCCTCAAGTGTCTCTTTCTCAAGTTCATATGGCAATCTGTAGAATTGCTTCCTCTCATGCCTTGATTAAAGTTCATAATAAACGAGGTCCAAATGAAAGACAGTTATTCTGCTTTATGACAATAAAGATCTTTGAGGGCCTTGAGTTCCTCAATGAGAGTCTTGTTTTGGTTTTCAAGCACAGCCACACGATTTTCAAGACATTTGACATATTCTTTCTTCTTTCTGCGACATTCTCTGGCAGCTTCCCTGGAACCAATACAAGGCAAATGACTACAGGAACAGCCACAATACGGCAAACACTGGATAAATGCAATTACCTGCAATCCCTGCAGTTCCACAATAACAACAACAACCACCACCAACTGCTGGATTGCACGAACAGAACATCAAGTAACAGCCAAAAGCAGTAACATAGTTAAAATACAATTCAAAACAACTAGAACTTGAAATTAATTCAGCATCACCAAATACAAAAATGGAATTAATACACAGAATAACTGAGAAAAATAGTGAGTAAATTATAATGTATGGACTTGATTTGTACTAAACGTTAGGATGGAAGACAGCATTTCTTCTTCCAGTCACATTCCATTTTGCGTGTTTATCAGGAGCATCTTCTGCCATCAAAATCTTAAAACCAAACCCAAAGAATTTACTTTAAGAAAACACAAGCATAAACTACTCTCTTCAGATAAAAAGCTATATGCCAAGCTTACAACATGCTCTAAGTTTTTACCTTAATGTAACAACGTACAGTAAAATTTAAGTCAAATACAATTTATTATAATTTTAGAACTGGCCACCTGAACACATTCACATGCACCTGTGTTTTTTGTTGCTGGCAAATGATAGCCTGAAGCCATTCTCATAGTTCTGCTCAGAACTCTGTTATATTGAAGTTAAACACTTTGAGTAGTGCTTTTAGAGCATGTGACTAAATAAGCATTCAGTTCCAGAAGAAATATTAGAAGTACTGGGAGTCCACTCTTTTACCACCTTGGAACATGATAAACTGTCAAATTGTGAGAGTAACGTTTCAGCAATTTATGAGCTATAGCATAGGCACTACTTTTAAAACTAAGAGAGGAGAAACAAAATGAGGCACAACAATGCAGTGATCCTCATGAGTAATTTAAAATAAAGGACAGGCATGAGAGCAAAGCAATACCATTAATTCAATCATAAGGTAAGTGGTTAGTCAGTGTATTAGAGATCTGCACAGCAGAATATTTCTTCTATTAATCTGCCAATGATAGATAGAGGTGATTACATGTTTAAAAAAAGACAGACTCCCTTCAGAATAGCAAGAAGAATGCACAGAGAAAGACTGATAGTTACAACATTCAGTCAAGGCCATGCCAACTAATTAAAAAATATACAGCCACCTCACACAGTATGCCTCACAAAATAACAGGGGCACTGCCAAGTAACTTATCCCAGCAGCCAAGTATCTAGGAAAGTCTATAATTATCATTCCGTCCTAGAATAACTCCTCGTCACAGCATCATTAATGGACAGCTGCTAATAAGATCCTCAGATATTTTCCTCACCAATTCTTTGCTGGGATGTTTCCAAATGAAAAAGCTCATCCTGGTCATTTTACTGTCAGTAATGCGAAAGGGAATTAAAATTCAACAAAATGTGTAACTCCAGATCATCATAAAAATTATTTGATACCAATTTCTGAATTATCATAATATTTTCAAACTAAAATCCATGGGGATAGGGTCAACTCTAACTTTCCAGAGTTAACAGCCAATACACTACGCTGTAAGAACGTGGGGTAACTGATTAAGAATTTCCTGCCTTCCCTTCATCAATTACAGGCAGTGCTCATGACCTTAAGAAGAAATTTCATTAGAATGTTTTGGGGATTTTTTTGAACAGAGACTACGAATGGTTATATAGTCTTACCTATTTTTCAAAAGTCTCAGCTCTCTCTTGCGTGTTGCCTCTTCTGCCATTTGCTGAGGACTATGCAAAGTCCCTGGTGAGGCTGCCATAACCACTCCCTGAGGTAAGGTGGTAGTGGGAGTTCGGATCTGGTAAGCTGGCATGTCTCCAGTGGCAGCTGTACAAAGAAACATTTTAAACTTCATGGCAAAAAAGAACTATGCATAAATTTTCTCTCTGTAAATAACAGATTGCTATCAATGAGTTATCCAGGATCCCTGATAGATAAAATATTTCACAGGTCTGTAATGTCACAAATATATTTTTTACCTTAATAGCACTTATTTTCACACTGTAAAATATCTAAATTGTTTTAGCATGTGGCCCCACTAGGCAGACAGACTGAAGCCTGTGAAAGCTTCCACATGGCTCTCCTCAAACAACATGAGGAAAGCTGTTTGAGAAACAGTTCAAGCATCCACACATTTCCTGTTTGCACAATCCCACAAAAAGATGGTCCTGGTGTTGCAGCCACTGAGGTTTATATGCTGCCCTGTTCTCTAGCAGATTTCAGGAGTCAACTTACTTCAGCAGACAACTTTATCCTCCTTCCCTGTGATAGTTTTACAGGCTTTCCTCTTACAACAGCAGTTTGGCAGCCCTTGGAAAAGCAATGAGAGCTGCTGTTGCTAAAATGAAAGGGAACAGACAGGTACTCATGATGTACAGCAGCATGATGACCACAGATAGGATGCTGCAGCATGAGCAAGAGGAGGTGGCAGTGGTTGCACAGGAAGGGGTGTAGCTGCACAGTAAATCAGAGGGCAAAAGTTCAGATCCAGCCCCTGAGCCTACCAGTTCTGAACTAAATGCTGATCTGACACGTTACTTGAAACCAATACCTTTCCGATAGTTCCATCTCATTTCTGTATTTCTGATGTACTTTGTTCTTACTTGATGTACCTCAACTTTAAAACACTGTGAAAATCCCAGATACTTGTGTCTTGTCCGATGTAGAAAAAAAGAATCAAACAAAAAATGTATCCTTCTTCAAATTCTAAGGAAGTACTTGCCTGTTCCTTTCAATAAACATTTTATATTATCACTGAACAAAACTTCTAATTTTGTCATTAAAACAACTGAATACAAAAGATGATGTTTCAGAGACTATTATGTTACCCTTAATTTATACTTTAACTCTTTAAAGCAATATTCAAATAATAGAAAAACTTGTGTGTCATGGTTTAACCCCAGCCTACAACTAAGCACCATATAATCACTCGCTCACTCCACCCCACGCATCCGCATTGCCCCAGTGGGACGGGATAAGAAAACTCACAGGTTGAGATGGGAGCAGTTTAATAATGGAAATAAAATAAGAATAAATGCAACGAAAATAACAAAAAGAAAGAGAAACAAACCCCCCAATAAATAAGTGATGCAAATGAAAAGCAAATGCTCACCATCCACCGATGCCCTGACTGTAACTTAGCAATGGTCCCCTGGCCAGCCTTCCCCACAGTTTATGTGCTGAGCATGATGGCTATCCCACCAACAGCCAAAGGAATATCCCTTTGGCTAGTTGGAGTCAGCTGTCCCAGCTGTGGTCCCTCCCAGCCTCTTGTGCACCTCCAGCCTACTCATTGGCAGAGCATGAGAAGCTGGAAAGTCTTTGACTTAGAGCAAGCACTGATCAGCAACAACTGAAACATCAGTGTGCTCTCATCCTAAAACCAAAACATAGCACTGTACCAGCCATCAGGAAGAAAATTAACTCTATCTCAACTGAAACGATGACAACTTGGAAAAATAAAATGTAGACAAAAACATTTGGGTGATGCTGATGGGCACAGAAGTAAAAAAACATCAACTATGGGGGGGAAAAACTAAATTTAATAAAAATATATTAATATTCTTATTACATTACTGCAGGTCCTTCACTAACTAAATAAAAAAATAGGATGAAGTTGTGTTTAGAACTACAATTCCACAGCCATGTCCTGAAATCATTATCAGCTTAAACCCCTTGCACCTCCCCCAGCTCTCCATCCTGTGGGTAAAAGTGTTTGTGGATTTACAAGATGAACTGGACCAGTGAACTGACCTGGATAATCCCCTGGGGATAGGGGAGGGAGGGAGAAATGAGCCCAGAACAGCCCTGTGAGCACTGACAGGCAGCCACCATGAACACAGGGCTTGGTAGTCTTTTAGGTCTACAGGGGAATTAATTAACCCTTTCTTTAAGTTCTCCACATTTCTTAGCAGTCCCAGTAACCATGGAATGATACTTCAGCTCACTGTTTATAAAAATGGAATTTTTAGCAACTTTTCAGGCTCATCTTTATGCTGATCCCATTACACATATTTTATAGTGTCTATAGTAAGAACTATCTTTTTCTATCTCATCAGTAGGTATAAGAGAGATGTTGTCTTAGTTTGCATTAGCTATAATGAATTAGAAACCCAAGCAAGCCATTTTGTAGATTAGGTCATGAGGAAAGTCCCATAACCCAGGTCACCTCACCTGGCAAAACCAACTACTTTGATGTCTTTGTTTGATTTACACTCAGATGGCAGAGAACAGGACATAAGTGCAGCTGTTGTGAAGAGGATTCAGTGTGATCGTGAACCTGCTGCAAGGCTTAACAAAAGTGATTCCCTATCTCAGCTGGGATCAGCAAACACCACTGTAAGGAACATGTTACCTGAACAGTCCCAATAGTGGCTGTAGCTGCCTAAGAGTTGTCTCACTTAAACTCAAACTCATAAACCTGCCAGCATGTTAACACAGATAAATAACCATGCTGGTGATACAGACCTTGCAAACCTTGTTGAAAAAAAAAAAAAGAAAACAGCATGGCATAGCATTGACAAAGTATCTTTTAGCTGAGCAGTAGTATGTGCCTTGTGATACATAATTGCAAATCAATAATTTCAAAGACTGCAGAATATTTTATCTAGTATCTCAAAAAGTTACAATGTTACTGATTCCCCAGGACAAGACCTTGGGAAAGATTAAATAGGCTTTAAGCAAGGGGGAACAAACAATTTTTTTCAAGGGTATTTTAAATCTAGTAATGTATTTATATGACAAAGAACAACACATTTTAACATCTGAGACAAAAATTCCACACATCTCAACCAGACTGACAAACCTCTGTGGCTTCACAAAGGTTTAAAATAATCCCTAAGGTACCAGAGGTAAGACCAAGGTTATTAACAAAGCAACAAACCTGGAGTTGGCACATTTTGCTAACAAGATGCCTCGGGTCAAGTCTGTTTTTTCCCCCAAACTCCTTAAAATTGCGAGGGAGTAAAAAGTCACTGAAAACTTGAAGCTTTCAGTTGAAACTTACAGAAAGAAAATTTTTAACAGGAAGAGAAACAGACAAAAAACACTACTAAAAAAACCCAGATCACATCCAGAAGAGCAAAACGAACCTTGTAAATCAAGCTCTGATAAATTAAAAAAAAGGCAGTATCTTGGAAAACGTAGTTTGCTGAACACTAGAGAGCATCCCTGCACTTGAGTTCTTTCAGGGACTATTCAGGAGGAAAAAGCCTGGTGTATTTGTATGTCTATTCTCCCCCTTCTGTGAGTCATAATGGTGGGACTTGATTATCAAAGGGTTTTTAACTTCACCACTAAACTGGCTACACAAGGCATGAATCACTCTCTCTTTGAGCACTAAAACATGGACTCGGAGAAGATACTTATCTTTGGATTAATCAAACAATATGCGCCAGCACTGAGCAGCAGCACGTAGGTGCCTGTGCCGGCTGCGAAGTGGTTAAAGCTCCCGAGCTGCCGGAGGCAATTGACGAAGCAGAAAGGAACTGACTAAATCGCAGCATGACTTGGAGCTGACGTCAATGTGTATCTTGTTTGGAGTTTAACTTTTCCAGTTCCCTACTGCAACACGATTCCAGGAAATCTAATGACGTCAGCCTTTTGAACTCAATTAGCTGAGGAACAGACCATTTTAACAGTGGAGGAGAAAACAAGCTGGCATTACAATACTTCGAATTATTGCTCTCAAATTCGTTTGCATTCAGTATTTTTTTAATAACGAGAACATAGGGTTTATTTACAGTGCTGAAACAATGCACACCTTTTCTTTACAGCTACGCTTAAGCCCATAGCTATCAAATCTGTAGTGTTTATTGCTAAAAAAAATAGCAGTGTCATTTTTACAAAACAAAAAGCAACTGTAAACATTGCAACATATATGACTATTTCCACAATAAAGGAAAATGCAGAAGAAGAGTTGTGGATTTTTTCAGCAAAATCCTGCATCATATAGTAAAGATCGGTTATCTGAATCAATCTGTGCAAGAACTCGTGCACTAACAATGATTTTTGTTTTTTCCCCCAAATGAAAATGTTAAAATGGCCCTGAAATCCTCCACTAATAGAATCAGAAGCTCTTTGAACGAGTGTTAAGATACAAAAGAGTTACAGCAACAGGTTCAAATTAAAATGTCACAAATACTAACTAAACACTGCTTAGACATAGAAAAATACCATGTAAAAGACTGACAAAATTGATACCTGTTTCATCTCCTGTTACAGCCATGATCAGCTCCCGCACACACGATTCTCCTGTTCCTCTACCAGAGCTCAGCATGAACTGTTCCAAACTAGCAAGCATGTGCAGGATTACAAGCAAGAGCACTGACATCACAGTGACCTCACTTGCTTACCACTGTCATTAATATGCTCTCTCACTGGAACAGCTCACTGAAACTGCAGCCCAAAGAATTCCTTTTCCAGTAAACCTGTTTTGGCTTTTTTCCTCTTTCATATTTCTATAATCCTCACTTCGTTCTTTTTCCCTGAATTATTCATAAAGCTACAGAAAGCACTCGCAACAAAGCTGCCTGTAAAGAAAGTATGATCTGAAAATTCACAGCACTGACTGACAGTAATTAAAATGTGGCTCTAGCATTCATGAATGAATCCAAATGATAAAGTCATGATTGGACAGAAAATAAGGAAATTTTAAATAGGCATGTAATTGTTTTGATTGGAACAGTTTCAGTAAAAGGCAGAGAGCTCTGTTGGACAGACCTGCAAGACAGGAAAGCTAATAAGCTTTAACAAACTGGTAAATGAAGGCTAGAGCCCCTTGCTTTGTGGGGTAACCAATAACCCACTCATTTAATTTCAGTTAAAAGCTTCAGGAATTATTAAAGAATGCTCTAACAAAGCAAATCAACGTAATGCTAATGATTTCAGATGCTGTAACAGGCAGAACACTAACTGGGTAAGGGCTATCTCTTCCCCCTTCCCTCCTTTTTCAAAATATGTTCAAGAGATCTGGTTGACTTAGCTTTAAAAAATAAATTAAAAAAAATCCCAGCTCTAAGATAGTTACTCCTTATTAATATCAATTTCAATGAAATTAGTTTCAGACCAACAGTCCAAGCACTGGTCTGCACCTAAGGCATGGCAAATTTCTAAGGTCTTTACCTGTAATAAACAAATTGAGACTGGTAATTCATCAACTGTGAAACTATGCCAGATAGCAACAGTGGAAGCATCAACACAAAAAAGGAGTGTTCTGTGATTACAGGACCACTTCAGAATCATATGAACAGAAGAGCAGAAAGCACACAGGAAATTCAAGCCACAGACCTTAAATATCACTGACCATAAAATGAAAACACACATAGATCCCAACAAAATGTTTTTTTAATACAACTTTTCTACACTCATTTAGACTAATAATCAAACACCTTCTTATTCTTCAGCTAGCAAAAACACCCTTAACCTGTATTTGGAAATTGTCCAGACATAAGAACTGCCTTTTATTTTGCCTACAAATATAAACATGGAGCAAATGCAACGACACTCAGTTGGAGCGACACTTTGGCACTTTTACCCTAATAATTTTTCCCCAACCCAGCTAATCAGAAAATATCAAGCACAAGGTTTATGTGATGCCATCTATTATTACATGAGATTCATCAACAAATACTTTAGGAAAAAATATCCATATGTATGCTATCTGAAAGATTCCGAAACAAATCTTTTCTGCCCTAGGCCTTACATTTGTTACACTTTTTTCTTTCCTTTACTTCCATGATTATTAAAATAAAATTATATGCTACCTACTCAAAATCTTTATAAAATATATATATGTGGAAAGATTACTAAGCTGAATGTTTTTTCCTATTACAATCTGTGCCATCACAATTTTAGGTGAACAGTCAACTACCAAGTGTGTACATAAATGACAAATGTTCATATACTATACTCTTACAGACTTTCTAGCCTAGGCAAGATGACCTGTAGTAAGGACATATCAGACACTTGTATACTCACCTAATTCCACTGTCTTACTCCATCCAGAATAACTATGTTTTGTTAATTATATATAATTGTATTACTGTAAACATCCTCAGGTGCTTTCACACTTTTTTTCTATATCCTTTTTATATTAAAGATTTTTTTAAAAGATTTTCCAGTATCAATAGCATGATACAGTATATCATGTGTATCATGTATAGTAAGTTGAAGCCTTTTATCTTCTCATCATCTCCAAGTTCATGCTCATTTACCGTTTGCTTAGTACTTTTCCCTGTATGTGTTATGTATATGACACATTTTTCTTCTGTGTCAACAGCTATGAGCCTCACTAAGGCACTGCACTTTGAGCCAAAGGAACAGAGAATTGCATGAAGTCAACTTCTCTGAGCATGGACAGAGAACAAATCAATGTAGTTAAGACTATCTAGAAGCTTCCAGAAATATGATACAGCAGGTATTCAGTAACTGTCTCTGAATCCATTTCGAAGGTTTCCATCACAGGTAAGACAATTAATGAGCTACTCCCTCTTGTGGAGTCCATCACTGAGATTAAGTATCCCTGTCAGAAGACAACTTTGTAATGGACAGTCTGTAACGGAAGGTTGGTCACATGGAATTCCCAAGGACTGAAATGCTACCAGATACAATCCTCTTAAATGCTGCACCTCTTCACAGACTTGGGAAGTTGTTGGAAGCAGGTGACTCTGCCCCTGACCCAAAGCTCTGAAGAATCAAAACAGTACCTATAAAATACTACAGTCAACCTGGAGAGACGGGGAAGTCCTCTGATTTAAGGGATGTGTAGGCATGTGCGTAGAAAACAGACAGAAAACATGCACTACCAGAGTGGGAAATTTGCTTGTAGGACAGCCAAATTTCAGTCTTAAGGCTTTGCTAGAATTTACTCATAGTAACATTTAGGGAAGTTGTAACAGTACTCTCTGCACAATAAAAACTAACATTTGGCTGAGGGGTTTTCATATTATAGTCTTAAAACTTCCTTGAAATGCTTCTGAGAAGTCTTGGGACAACAACATGTTTCAGCAAAAAATTAACCAGAGACAATGGAAGAATCCAAATTTGGAGAGCAGATTTTGATTGTCTCACGAGTTTATTAAGTTATTAATTTTTTAAGTTATTAATTTTTTCACACCCTCAGCTACCTTTACAGCAAGGGGAGAAAAACAGCCAATTCTAGACAGAAGTTATTTCAAACATGGATACTAGGTAAAAAATAGCAACTCAATCTGGACTTCAGCAACTATTTCAGATATCCGTGTCTACCTTTATTTGATGACTCTTCTCTACTCCATGAACACATATTTATTGCCTTCCTAGCTCTTCTCATGGTTTATTACAGATAGCTATTTTGGCTTAATAATTCATATACAGCCCTCCCTCCCCACTTCTCTGTGTCAATAGAATAAAAACTTTTAAAAATTCCCTATATCCACCATAGATATTAATTTACTGTCTCCACAGAGAAATCTCTTCCCCATTTTCAAAGGTTTTCATCAGTGTAAGCCAATTTCCCTGATAACAATAACAATTCAAGACACCTTTGGTCCTCCAATTCCTTCAGCATTACCAAAAGGCATAGTGGAAAGAAAAAAAAACATCCTGCATAAGTCTCAAGAATTCACTACTCACAGTTCATTTCATGTGTGCATTTTATAGGACCTTCAAAGTATTCTTCTGAGATAAAACTAGCTTCAGTAAAGGATCTGCTTTCTAACAACTACAAAAGAGTCATAAGTTGCAAGGAAATTCTGCCCTAAACATATCCAATGAACTTCAGAATTTGTGTTTTAGTAAGACAAACTGCTGAAAAAACAAATTAGTTTCATATATTAAATGAGGTGCACCTTCAGCATCTCACTTCAATCTGTAACAGCACCTGTACTCCCATTAAACATATGTCTCAAAATCTGGACAAGAGAATTCAAAGCAGAAAGTGATTTTATATTGTTATTTCTTTCCTTTCAATCAAAAGTAGCAGCTGCCTCACTGAGCAGAGAACCTGAGTCCACTCCTAAGACTGTCTTTCATCTTGCTATGTATAAGAATTTTATTTAATAGTACAATAATAACACAAATAAAGAACCTTTTAAGAAAAATTGTTCATTATGAAAAAAACTAAAATGCAGTAGAATAATAAAGCATACCTTGAACAACAACTTGGCTTCCAGGAACAAAAAACTGTTGTGTGCCATCAGATGACTGTCCTGCATATTGCACTATGGTAGCACCTGGCTGAGGAGCTCCTGAATTCGTCACTGTCTGGATTGTACCACCTTGAGATATAGTAACTAAACAGAAAAGAAAAAGATAAGTTAGGCAATAGGAAGAGGTAACACATGCTAAAAAGCACACATTCCTTTCTGAAATAAACATTGTCTGATAGGACTCTTGGTCCCCTCCTTGCTTAAAAATCAATTGTACAATAAAACTTAGGTAACGTTAATAGTTATTTCCAAAAATAAAAGCCTATTGTATAGTACATGCCATATGCATAACAGATAAAAAGCAGTGTTTAACACATTTTATCTCTGTTTTCAGAAATATTAACTCTCCTAGAATAGATTTAAGAAAAAAAATATTAGCTCCTAGCCATATAGAATCATTGTTGATTTAAAACGTGATGTAAGTTATTTAAAAAAAAAAAAAGCCGTTTATTGACTCCCACAGAACAAAACACAGAACATCCAGACAAAGGAAGAGAAAGTCTTCAGACACAATCTTTTTCTTAGTGTGAGAGAAAGTTTAGCCTAATAATATTTTTCCACGTTGTATAAAGTTGTAAAGAGTACAAGACTTATGTAAAAAGGAAAAACAGAAGACAGTGGGGGTTCTCTGTCCATGTAATCAGCAATATGAAAAATATAAATATACTTCCCCATTAAAAATTCATATTGTATTCCTTGCTATAATAAAATATTTAGAAAAAATGCAATTCCCTACAGACACTATTAACTGTATATCCCTTTGAAACTAGCAGTGCCTTTCTTAAGCACAGAATTATCATAGAATGGTTTGAGTCAGAAGAGACCTTAAAGATCATCCAGCTCCAACTTGCCTGCCATGGGCAGGGGCACTTTCCACTAGATCAGGCTGCTCAGAGACCCATCCAAGCTGGGCTTAAACACTTCCAGGGATGGGGTACTCACGGTAAGCAACCTGTTCCAGTGTTCCACAGTGATTTTACCCTAAAATATCTAATCTAAATCTATCCTCTTTTTGTTTAGAACTGTTGCCCCTCATCCTATCACTACACTCCCTGATAAAAGCTTCCTCCCCATCTTTTCTGTAAGCCCCTTTTAAGTACTGGAAGGCCACTGCAAGGTCTCCTTAGAGCCTTCTCTTCTCCAGGCTAAACAAACCCAACTCAACCTGTCTTTAACGGGAAGCCTCCAGCCCTGATCATGTCCATGTTCCTCCTCTGGATCTGCTCAAGTAAGTCCATGTCTGTCTTGTGCTGGGCACTCCAGGAGGGGTCTCACCAGAGCAGAGGGGCACGACCCCTCTCTTGACCTGCTGGCCATGCTGCTTTTGATGTAGCCCAAGATACAGTTGGCTTTCTGGGCTGCAAGTGCGCATTGCTGGCTCACACTCAGTTTTTCATCCACCAGCTCATCCATGTCCTTCGTGACAAAGCTGCTCTTAATCCACTCATTGCACAGCCTGTATCCCTGTTTAGGATTGCCCTGACCCACATACAGGACCCTGCACTTGGCCTTGTTGAACTTCATGAGGTTTACATGGGTCCGCCTCTTTACTCTGTCAAAGTGTGACCATCCAGCCAATTCCTTATCCACCAAGTCATCCACCAGTCAAATCCATGTCTCTTTTGTTAATTAAAACAATCCTCTAACTTTTAGCTGAGAACCCACTTGCCAAGAAGTAGCAAACGCCTTTCTCCCCTAAAAGATTCTGTGATTTTATGTAATGTGATCTGAGATGCTACAAGTCAGACGTAAGTACAGATTCAGGCTTGCCAAATCCTCCAAATTCATTGTCAGATTCACAGTATTTGATGACATCTTTGAAGGTTCAGCTCTGCTTATCTGAATACAGAATTCACGTGAATGTTGGAAATAGTTGATTTCAAATGTTCTGGTTTAACAACAGTAGGTTATCTAGAAAGTACACCTTCAGATACAAACACTTCAAAGAGCACTGAGATTGCCAAAGCCCAGCAGCTAAATTAGCTTCCTTTTGGGCAAAATGTGTAATTCCTGTCATGCTGAATAAAGTTCAGAGCCTTATCTGAAACAAGGTTCAGCATGGACTTCCAATCCTGCCCTTGGAATGGGGAACATGTAATGTAGGAACCAGCTGTGCTGCACACAGGGTCCATAAGGCATTACGGAGGATGGGAAGGGGGTGGCAGGATGGAGAGAGCAACATGTTGTTTCAGTCTGGCCTCCAAAGCAGAAACTGCCTTGTTTTGGGGCAGGATGAAAGAGAAAAAAGCAAGACAAGTAAATTGTTGTATCTTCTGTTCTTCATGAGGTCCAGGACAAGAGCAACAAGATTTGTCAAGTCTACCTCCCAAAGAAGTTATGTAGAGCCGAATTCTGCCTCTCAAGAGTTAGCACCAAAAATGGTATGTCTATACCATCACAGAACCATATCACATAAAACTCAGTCAGTTTGACTTCCTGAGCAGTAAAACATCAGCACAGAATGACACAAAGCCCTTGGCTCCACAGTGAGTCTGGGTAAACAATTATGTCACAGCTGTCCTGCAATTATTCATTCAGATCACAATCCAGGATTTTCTAAACAACACTGAATTAACTCCAGTAATTGCCTCCCCTACAAGACTCATTCCTGCTGTATTCCCAGAACAACACATTGCCCCTCCCCCCATTCACTGTCCTAATCTCAACCACTGCACACACACTTTGTTGTGCTGCGGCTCTACTGAAAACTGGGCTTTCTGTGAAGACCACAAGACTTTCCTGGACAGTCCCTGGAGGTGGATGGATGTAAGTGGCATCTTCTGTTCTAGCTAGGACTGAAGACAACACTAATACCACTCTGAGTATGAACAACAGCTCTAAACCAGAAAAAAACCAGATCTTTCCCTCTCTCCCAAAACAGAAAAAGGAACTAAAGCAGGTCTTTCCCAAAAGATTTCATAATTCTCCAACTGTTAAAAAGCTGCCCTAAGACAGCAAGCAACTCAAACAAATAGCAAAAGAACCAACAATTTTAATTTCCCCTGCATCTTTTCATGCAAATCATCACAATATGCACAAGTAGGCAGCAGAGTGGGGAGGTCGATTCACACACTTGCACATTAGATCACCACCACAAGTGAGGAAATAATTTGTTTTCAGTAGTAAATAATCAACATGACAGAACACTAGCCAACAGAATAGGTTTGTAGTCAGATGAGACTGTAAGGCTCACACACAAGACAGTGCCTTGTGCAAAACCACTCATTCCTCTGACAGAAAGATAACACGTGTTAATGGAGGTAACTGGCAAAGACATTTTATCTGGTCATGCCTGTCAGTCTGTCTGCTTCCATAAGTCAAAGCCAAGAAGCTTTGAGGAAAAAGATACTTGGAAACCATGGCAACAAGTGGAGAACAGCCATCACTGCTGCTAACACAAAAAAACCCCAACATTTGTTTTCCAGAAAAATTTACTTCACAAGTTGTTCCAAAAATAGTCATCTCAGACATCCAGACACCAACATAGAGTCAAAATGATCTTTTCAACTAAACTGTCTTTCCTATGTAGGAATAGAGAGAATAGCAGAGAAAATAAGAAACCAGCAAATGCAGTAACATATGACGTCTCCTTTCAACCAGGGCCCAGTACAGATGGCCACAGTGACACTGCAAGACCAGTTCTTCATTCCCATGGACACTGTACACATTAATGCACAAATGCTGGATGCCTGCACAAGAGAACCTGTGCAATCAATGCTGGCCAGCAAGAGAGGAGTACTTGGGCACAATAATGACAGGCAGAAGCAAAGAGCTATTGGTAATAGGAGATGTAAAGATAAAGCAGACATGTGTAGTGACTTGCATCATATCGAGTTGAAAATCAACACAAGTGGCTGCATCCTCACATAGTGTTCCTGTTCTAACAGCAGTTCCTGAGGATCACAGGCAGCCAACAGGATGGCTGCTCAGAAACGCTTCAGATCTGTGCTTTATACATGAGTAGAAGTCATAAGTTAAACTCTCTTTGGTAAATTCCAAATTAGGACCTGCAGTACTACAACGAAATGACCTTCCTTGCTACCACCTGGTAACCAGAATTCAAATACAGACTTCATTGAAGCAAAAGATGGGTGATATTTAGACTTAAAAGTTGAATTTAAAAAAAATATAAAATCAATATAAATTGGGTCAGAGAAACCATTTCCAGGAAGACAAAGCTCCTGAAACAAAGTTTTGGAGCCAGAATCAAGAGACTCCATGAAGGCTGACATTGCATCCTAAAGCAATGCCTTGTTATGATGAGAACCTTAAATACACAGCACATTTTAGGCTATGACTATAACTTAAAGAAAAAGCAGCGAGGCCCAGAAATCTTCCAAGCTTGGCTTATAGCCAAGTTTAAATTAAGAAAAATGAGATTTAATTCAATTTTTGTGGATTTTGCTGTTCAAGCATCTTCTTGGTGTTGCTCTCTGTTGCTTAATTTTCACAAGTATATGTCTGATTGAACAAGAAAACAAAACCTGTGAATCTCATTATTCATTTAAACACTTCCTTGTCCCTGTGATTTATAGCTGTGTTCAAATGAAAACAACTCTACTTAGAATCACCTGCTGCAAGACATTGTTAGTCAAAGTACAATTCTGGTTTCCTAGAGAAAACTATAATTAATAAACCTAAACTCTAAAATTTCTTAGAAATCCTAAAGGTTTGGAGGCTCACTAGGTAATAGTACAGATGCTATAGCACTTCTTTTTAAGCCTTGAAATGGCAATTATTTTTTTTTTTAATTAAACCTAAGCAAAACCAAAAATATGATTCAAAAATTTAAAAAAATAATTTAACGTTGTCACAAATACCTGCCAGATTCTCTGCTGGATAACTGTAATTTATCATGACCATAAGTCCACAGAAAAGAATACTTCAGATGTTGGACACCACACAGCAAACATTTATCTATGTCTACAGCTCACAGAAAGGGTAAGAAAATCACCCTAGGGGCACAAGCAAAATTATTTTCTAGGCTGAAAGGATAAATAATATTACAGGTAGATCCTGCCTTCTTAGAGTTAATAATTAATTTAGTTGCAAAAAATAAAAATAACTGATGAACTCTAAGGGTGACTAGAATCCAACAAGAGAGCTATTCTATCCTCTTCTATATGGCACTGCAATATTTTAATAGACTTCCTCTGTTCTCCCATTTACGGAAAAAAATCCCATCACATTGCTTATGCAATCTTCCTGTCATTATATCAAAGGAAAAATACCTGCACTTTTGTGAGACTACTTATGACAAGACATGAAAAAACCCTACAAAAAGTAGAAGTGAAGCTTTAGCAAACACATAATTGAAAAAAGAGTTAATATAAAGTTATCCCTTAGAGGATATCTGATTAAGACCAAAGAAGCCACAGAGAGCAAGTTATGCAATACTTTTACCATAAACACAGGAATAAAAATATCCAAACCTAAATTTATAGAACAGAACTGTGAATCTAACTTTTAACTTGCATTTGGATGAAGTATCAAATGTTGAAAACCCCAATTTAGGTTAATTCTGCAGGTAAAGTGTTCGTAATTGACAACTGAAGACAAAGCAACACAGTTCTTTCATGAAAGAAAATTGAAAGTTAACAAATAATTTCATACTCCAATCTTACATTTCAAAAAAGTCTGTCATTAATGAAAAGCACTAATACACAGCAAATCACAGGAATTTGAAAATGAAATGATTTATAAACATTGAATGTTCACATAAGTGTCAACATTTTTCCTTTCACCTGAGCTTCACCTCCACATTTTAATGCACAGAAGCTCTAGAAGGACTAAATGTAGCAACCAACGAACATTACAAGAAACAGACTAAAAGTCTATAATGCCCATGTTAGGACAAATTAAATACAATAATTGCAATTATTTAGAAATACAGAAGCTCTTATTCTTCTTCAAAATCCAACATCTCTACTTCATTAGGGAAGGCTTAGAAACAAAGCTGTGCTATGTATGTCCTGCAACATCCCACAGTACATGTGCCAACATACGGTATTGCCCTGTGTTAGTGTGATACAGGCTGGTCGGCGTGGCCATTGCAGAAATACCAGGTGTTCCTTCATCTTCCGACTTCTCCTCTTCTTCAATCTTCGCTACTGCAGAAGCATCTGATGAGAGTTCATTCAAAATTTTTCTAAAAAAGAATGTAAGTAATTTTATGTATTTGAAAATCCATATCCATAAGAAAACTAAACTGGCTTTTATCAGTTTTGCTGTATTATTATAAGCGGCCTTTAAAACCAGCAAAACCAAAATAAAAAAAATCCTTACCGGTATGAAGGCCTTCTTGAAAGTATTTCCCTACGTTTTTGAGAATCAATTATCACTTCTGATACTGCAGCTTCATCTGCAATCGATGCTACCTGCAATAGCAAAGTTCCTGAAATTCATAACTTCATTTAAAAAAAAAAAAAAAGATAGCAACAGAGTAAAACACTATTTTTTAAAATTCCTTCCATGTTTATATATGGAAAATTTGTGCAATTATTTATCACTAATCATGTGATTTCAGACTTTTTTTTTCCCAAAGCAAATAACAAATTATGGGATTAGCTAGACGTAGCTACTTAAATGATATCTTCTATTTGAAAAATAAAAAAGTCAAAATATTCCAGGTTACTTTTTTTGTGACTGACACTTAGAAAAAGTACTGAAGACAGATTTCTTTAAATATAAAAATATTATAAATTTAATTAGCTCTTAAAGTGAAGTTAAACATTTAAAATACAGAACACTTCACTAATGTGCCTTAAATAACAGTATACAATATAAAAGTCTCTTCACACCACACCAAAGCTATTTAGAAAATGACTTTATTTAAATATACACATTTATTACACTTACTAACACATACGCATAAATACAAAGACATTGTTCAGCAATGTTGTGTGAGTTTTGGAAATGCCTGACGAGTCCACAATGCCTCATTTTCTCAGACCTTTAGTATTAGAATTTTCACAAGTTGTTCTTCTCTTAAAATTTCCCAAGACAACATTGAGGCCTGTGGCTGAATCACACAAGCTATATTATTACACAGGACTGAAAGTCATTATTGAACAAGGAAAACACACTATTTTCTTGGATTCATTTTACTACACAGAACTATTGGTGTGTTAAGATTTCCAAACTGAAACATGGTGACAAAAAACTTTTTCACATAAAGGCAGATCAGACTGCAGTTTCAGACTACACGCTGTGCTAAGCACTGAATAAACATGATGTAAGCGACTGAAAGGCCCAAGTGTTTGAGCTGGGAGCAGAAGCAGCTCAGGGAAGTCAAGGAAGAGCTCCAGAATTAATGCATTTGCCAGGACCCAGCGTTCAGTGCGAGAAACAAAATCTGCTTGACCTCAACAGAAATTTACTATCTGGAAAGTTCTGGAAATTCATAGGCCTGGGTCACCTCAACTCAAACCTGAAGAACTACAGATTATTGCAGAATAAAATCGTCTCTTTGCTTGTTAATTTTATTACATCCCAGTTCTATGTAAAATATTTAACGTAGCCTCATTTTGCTGGGGAACATGCAGCAAACATCATCAGAACTCTACATCTGCCAACTAGAAGGTGAAAGGTACTTCTGCATGTGTACAGATGTACAGCTTCAAACCAGAATCAAAGCTTGACTGGGAGAGACACAGGCCCTTCGAGAAATTTGTATTTCTCCTTCTGCAGGATGGACCAATGCTGAGAAGAGAGAGGCCCTGAGAGGCATTTCCCTCCCAATGTAACCTTCAGCAATCTGCTTACAGATCAACCTTCAAGTCTCTGGCATAATCCTTCCAAACTAAGACAGTATTGCACAGCCAAAATCCTCGGCATCCTGACTCAAAACAGAATTGTCTTTCTGCTGGGGAGTGTAAGGTAATAAATAATCTATTTGTCCCAGCACAAATGGCAGTAAAACACGACCTTAATTGTCTTTCAACCTTCACATTCTACTAAAGGTTACAAATAGCCCCTGCCTAGTTTGTGAAGATGGTTGAGGAAGTTGGGAACAGTCATACTTTGAAAAGAAGGTAAGGAAATCACATGATGATTTAAGCATTTTAATGTGGAAGAGAACATTTTCTGCAAGAAATTTCAGAAGTTTTAATTTTCATTATGACAAAGAGAGAAATTAACATTTCAGACCATTCTAATAGCAAGCAACCATGTCCACGATGTTAACAAACAGAAACCATTGTTATTTTTTCCTAGACAATGTTCAGACTTCAACTTTACCTACTTCAATTTTATCTGCACTAGAACAAATTGAACTTCAAAGCCACGTTAATCTGCCAAGCCTTGATATACTACAGGGGGGAGCAAGTCAAATAACAATCTGAACATCAAACCTCCCTAAAAATAAAACATTAACAAAACAATAAGGAATGCTATATAGATAAGCATTTCTTTTAATCCAAAAAGCAACAGCATTATGAGAAAAAATTTGGAACACCTTCTGGTTGGAAGCTGCAGATGTTTGAGGGACAGGTCACACAAGCTTCAGCATCAACCTTCAGCATACTTTTTTTTTAATTAAACTGATACAATTTCCCGAGTTCCCCATTGTCTGGCAGAGGGAACATACCCAGTTAAAGCCAAATGACCTGGAGGAAATGCCACGTGGCAGGATACTGAGGAGGATCACAGAAAGGTCAAACACCCTCTATAATGAAGTCTTTTACAGGATCTTCAAGCCCTTCTAATAGAGTCACTTTATTTGCTATTAGCATGATGCTCAAATGAAACCAAAATAAAAACCTGGAACTAACTAGTCAGTATTAATTGAGACAAAACTTTCTTGTTTCTACTCCTTTGGGAAAGGGAAGACTGCCAGAGTTCACTATATACAACCAATAGTTGAATTCCACTCCCCTAAGATGACGCAGCAGCAGCTGGCAAGAGATTCCTGAGAAATTGCTCCTTCTGAGCTTTGAAGAAAGTCCTCTATCTTTGCATGTATATCCTGACTATACTGGCTCAAAGAAAAGCAGTGACAGAAACTGGGAATGACTGATACACTTATTGAATAAAGGTTACTCTGGTAAATTACAGAAAGAATAAAAAAATTCTAATTAAAAAAAAAGGAATTACTTTGAATACTCTGATTTGACTTTAAGTTTTGACCAAACCCCAGTCCCTTGACATCTACTGTACCTCTTTCAATAGCAACCTAGAATTTCAGAATCTGATGAGGTCTCATCATCTACATCTATTGCTCAAAAACAAAATATTCTTTACCTAGCAGAAGTTTGAGCCTTTTTCTCTAATATAAATCATACTTACCTATGCCTTTTTAATTACTATACTTGAAAGTTTCTAAGAAGTCTCTAACATTAAAGATGGTTTCTCAAGCAGACTGACAACACATGGCTTTTCCTTAACATGTTGCAGTGACCACAGGTAAAACACTTTCCACATAACAGGTGTATTGCCTCTCTTACTAGAGATACCAATTCTATTTGCAAAAAGGAATTCAGTTGACATTTCCCAAACAGATTTTAATAAAACTAGAGCAAAGGCATTTGCAGCAACAAGAAAAACACCAATGGAATTCCAAGTCATTTTCAAAACACTAAGTTCATTCTCTCTAGTCTTTTTCACTATTTAAAAACTCTGAAGAGTCTTATGAATTTTACGCTCATCCCTGTTTTCTAATACTGGCAACTTTAAGCATGTGAACATTTGCCACACAAATGTTTATTTTGAGGATGCCTGTATTTTTGGTCTCTACATATCCACATCCACAAAAAGCAATACCTGATGTTCTAACAGGTCCTGCTAAAAACAAGGAACCACTTCACTGTATGTCTAGTTTCATTACACCCAGACCCTCTCCAAAAATAAAATCAAGATACTTGAAAATTTATGACTTCATAGACTCATTAGTAGAATTTAACAAAACAGAAAAACTGCAAGATACATCAAAGTAAGGCCATGTCATTATACAAATCTGCTGTTGCACAAGTGCAGAGTTCCTAGACACCATCTTTTAACAGATAAACAGGAAGCATTAAGGAATGGCTACACAATGCTTGTAGAGCTGCTACTGGTTGGATGTTTGCCACCCTTCCCTCCGCAGTTTCCTGTGCCATATGAGTAAATCTTGCAGCACTGGTAGGAATGAAGAGAAACTGAAGATGGGTTGGGAAAAGAGTTATGAGGTACCAAATATTCATGAAAATGTAACAATAAAAGAGCTAACCTGAACAGCTTGCATGTGTGGTGACTGAATGACTGAGGGCTGTGTGGCTTGAATGACACCCTGGACATGAACAGTTTGACCAGAAGGCAACTGCACTAGAGTTACAGCTGGAGATCCTCTTCCAGCACTTGAAGCAGCTACAGAAACCTGCAAAAATTACAATCATCATGTTTAAGTAACATGCCTTAAGACTTCAGCAAATGCTTTCAGAAGTGACACTAAAACAAACCGATTTTGGTGCCATATCTAAAATAGCTTTGATGTGTGTAATTATCACACACAAAAATAAGCAAGTTTTACTAGTAAAAGTTTGATGTGTACCTTTCCAAATGGTATGGAAAGCTTAAAACTGTTCCCTAACAAACTGCAACTCTTTCTTCTTTTTTCCCCTCCAAAGACGCCTTATTTTCTTTTCAAGTAAGTAACCCCCAATGCTGGGCCATCACAAGCCAAACCTGTTGTTGCTAGCATGAAGGTTAGGAAGAACCTCAAGAAATGTAATAAAAACCATGCATATTCACTCAAGTGGTATGCTGCTGCAATGACATAAAGGGCAGAATGTTCTTAGGAAAAAAAATCCAGAACTATCTTAGTTTTGCTTTGTTTGTTAGGTAAGAAGTTATGCTTTTTAACATGAATGCCTTAAGAGACACAAGAATTTTTCAGACAGCAAAAAACACGCTGTTAAATAAAGCAATAAAAGGATTTGTAAATTGAATTAGTTTAATAGACTCTCTTTATATACGTATTTTATATCAAGAAAAACAGAATTGAAGTATATCAGGGCTACAAAATAACAACAAAAATAAAGTAAAGCTGCATCTTCTTTAAGCCTAGCACAGTTAAAGGAAGCCTACCACAGTTCTGTTTAGGAATAATCTAATCCCTTTTTCTGATGACATTTTGCAGGACATACAGCTTTACCCAGCCCTTGGTTCCCAACCCTCAGTGCTGAGAATGAATGGGTTAAGAAACAGTTTAACATCTACAGGCTGAGAAATAGCTCAATATTTCTGCTGTTACTGTGAAGTCTATTAAAAAAAACAAATACTGATGCAAAGGAAAAGCAACTATGAAAACTCTCAAGTGCTGTGTGATGAAACATCTTTAAACTCAGAAAGAGAATGACAAACCATATGATAAAAAGAAATATTGTGTTTTTCAAAGTAAACTGCATTGAAAAATCTTATTTCTATAATCTGCACATTCAACAATAAACGCAGACTCATCTATAAAATTCTGGTATTATTCCCTTCTTGGCTTTGTTCTCAGGTTCAAAAGTTATCTGGATCAGTAAAGGTAAAATTGAGATTACAATGAGAAGAAAAACATGATGAATGTTGAAAAAAAAGAGGTTAAAGAAAGCCTTGCTTTTTTTTTTTTTTTATTTACATTGAAGGGCTTTTTAATTCCAAATATAAAAGAAGTTTTCATTCCTGATCCATAAGCCATTGCTTGCTTGGGAAATATTCCTTTCTTGAAGCAAGTGAAAAATTTTAACCGCTATTAAGACGCACTGCTATCAAAAAGACCTGATGTTGGTTCAAATTATCTTGAAGAAACACTGTTTCTAGGAAAGAGAGACAGGATCTTGTCAACATTCACTATGCAATTGTTCATGTTACAGGAATCTGAACTGCTTTTCAGGAAATAGAACAATTGAGGGCATTTCTAACCCTGAAATGGAAACAATCATTTCTTAAATGGCATGAAATGTCAAGTAAATAAGACATACAAACCATCTTCCCAATCTATACAACAAATATTAATGTTACGAGAAATTTATCAGAAACAGGTATTTGAGATTGAGCTCTAAAAAGTCTCAATGATCTGAATTTCATAATCTACTTTATGGCAAAGTTGAAATCCTAAACCCAAGCTTGAAGGAGAGAGCACAGAGCAGTCTAAATGTTTACAATGCATGCTAACTTTCCAAAACATTATAAGGGCAATTTCACCAAACCTTTCAACTTACTGCTCTGTAATAGTTGCAACTTGATACAATATTCTATGTATGAGAAAAAACTTTCTAGATACAACACACACAAAATAGGAGAAGGTGAATAGTTTAAGAGTTTCTTTTGGAATGCAATGGGTCAGGCACACATAGTCAGGAAACAATCCAGTATTCAGGATTAAGAAACTACATTCATTTAAAAACTCCTTATTCAATGTAACAAGAAAAAAAAAAAGAAACCACACTCAGCTAATACTTTTTTGGACTAAAGTTTACAATATCAGAGGAGAAATTGTTTTGGTACCATTAATTCAGATAAGAGATTAAATGAAGGGGGGTAGGGTTGAATGAAGAAGAGATGGCAGCATTATAAAACTTTCAAATGTCATATTCTGCATCTCTTTTATAAATTTCAGAAGTTATTAAAACAATTTCCCTCTGCAGTTTTCAAACTGAATATTCCCATGTTAAGTGAAATGCTAGAACCTTTTGATGCCATCATGCGTAAATGCTGACTGAAACAGACTGGGCAAAAACCTCCTTTCTGCCATCAGTGATGAGCAATGCTATCTTTATCATCATTACTTCAAGGGCTGTCTGGCACAGTAACTGAAAACAATCCACAGAAGCAACTCAGGAACACAGTGGGTGAGGGGAAGTTTAACACATTCTGTGCATTCTATGCTCCTAGGTGTGCAACAGTCAAGTCCAACAGCCTCAACAAATACCAACCACACAATACATAATAGCACTATGATACTACACTTGATGTGTTTGGAAATATAAGTTCTTCCTCTTCCACAAAGAGAAAAGTAGCCAACAAAAATTATACGCTACCTTTATAACGAGGCACAAACTCCTGCAGAGAAAGGGGTTACCCATCAGTTATCTGATTTCAAGATGCACTGTCCATCTAAACAGTTATTCTGGGGATGTACACACTCTCTCACACGAGGTGAGATAACTTTTCCCTACTGAGTACTAGAGAGGTTACATTCACCTTTGACTCCTCACACCTTCAACATGGCCAATATAAAGTATACAGTACACAGGTCCATCAGATTTCTGCCCCTGCTGTAGAATCTGAACGCTGCAAGCACTCCAAAAGTAATCTGAAAAGTAATTCTGGAAAAGGAAAAGTCAAGGCAAATCCAATCTGGATTCACCTAATAAAAGAACAAAGGACTTGCCATGCTCAGGGACTGAAGCAGCTTTGATAAGGGAAAGCTGGAGACAGGGAAGTTTTGATCAATTCCAAAGCTGATGCCAAAATGAAGCACATACTTTTAAGGAAAGCAAGGTTAAGCTGATTTCAGACATTTGGTGACAGCATACCCTTAAAAGAAGCACAAAGTAGTGACAAAGCTGCATGTTTATAATCCTTTGCTAAATGGTCTGGAGTTGCATTTGGCAGGTTGGTTTTAGGGCCAAATTTTCAACAGTCTGGCAAACTCCTACATGGCTCAACCTACTGGGGATTTAACACAGTTGGATGTTGAGAGCCCACAAGGACAACATCCCTCAAGTGCTAAACCTGAGCAGTCCCAGCTTGCAATGGCTGTGCACTTCAGGCTCTGAAAATCTCCCTCTGCTCTCCCTGACAGCAGTTCTCACATTGTAAATCCTGACCTATGCCTAAGTCAGGGCCAGCACCAAGAGGCTGACAGATGGTATCTCAGACAAGGACAGCAGACAGCTCTGTTGATAGATAACATTACAAAGTCTACACAAAGTGAATCACAGAAGAACCACCAAGATGTAGGATATATTAAAAAAAAGAACACACAATACAACTGAAAGTATTTTTGTCAAATCTGAAAAATGTCTTAGTACATTGATCTTACATTTTTGTAGTTACATTTAGTGTAGCTGAGCAACAGAATTCTGTAAGGCAACAGAATGCAGCATGGCTTCTAGAAATCCTGCAAAAGGAGCATCTAATTCCTCTTTGAATACTATTGCAGATGTAATTCTTCCAAGATATAACTATCATCAACACTATCAGAATATTCCAATACAAACTAACTTCTTTTTAAGAACAACTCTATATGTATCAACAGAGGATCTGTGCATGTGAGACAACTCATGGAGCCTATCACAAAACACGCTGAGAAACTTTCCATCTTGCACTTTTGTTCTTCCCTCAAAGTATTCCTCAAAAGCATCAACCTTTGTGCAGATGTCCTATACACTTCCAACAGCTTCCAAAGAAAACCACCAAAATTTTTACCAATATTTTCTTACCTACTTCTTTTGGTGGCTGGATCACAAAAACAATACTATGTGAATTCATTAAGTGGCTGAAAGTGAGAGATGCAAGAAAAACTATAAACACAATTTTATTCTATATTAAGTCATTTTATTTAAAAAATAACCCTTTAATGGACAAAAAAATGCACTCATTTTTGCTTCTGTAGAAAAAGTAGTTTCACTTTCACCACTAAAAAATTGCAGAAGTATATGGCAGTATCTATGATACAAGCTAGGAAAGAACTCCAAACACTATCTTTTCCCCACTAATAATGTATAATAGGTCCTTCTTAGCATTGGAGGTTATGCCATCGTACCACAGTGCCCCAACCCAGACACTTTTAATGTCTCTGCATCCCCAATAGGGGACACATTAAAAATTCTTCAGCACAAAACAATCTCTGCCCTCTACAGATTATCATCTTATAGAATGCCTTGTCCACCTTTTTAGAACTAAATGGCAGACATTTCTTTACAAAGTCTGAACTCCAGAGCAGGGAAAAAACCCATGCACACAAAACAAAATGCCACACCAAAGAAAACCCTGAACAAACCAAAAAAGCCCACTTCCTATGTAGTTGTATCCCTCAGCTATTTTGCTAGTCATTCCCTGGCCAAAGTCATAATAAAACCATGAAATTCCATCTGGACATAAAACCCCCCACCTTTTTTACTGGAAGGGCAGTCACCTGCTCACACAGATGCCCAGAGCAGTTCTAGAGACTCCATCCTTGCAGATATTTACAACCCAAGTAGACACAGTCCTTGGCAACCTGCTCTCGCTGACCCTGCCTGCACAGAGGGGTTGGATTAGATAATCTCAAAAGGTCCTTCCAACCTCAGCCACTCTACCATTCTTGGGTAATACACAGAAAACTACAAATCTAGTATTAAGAGATAGTCTATTATTTTTTTTTACTTCTGACTGAAAAAAACACAGGTTGAACAAATATTTTGCTGAAAAAAAATCAAATGCCCCTGCCCCCCATGCCCACTCCCAAGATGTCTGAAAAGCAGCCCTCAGTTCCAGTGACCGGGCATTTTAGCTCTTGGTAAGAATCAAGTCACTCTTTCCTCTGTTTCTGCAAATTTGCAACAGAATTAGTAGGAGGGATGGTTGGAAATTGGCACAAGATACACTTTAGTCACTTGTAATGGCTGTCTTCTCTTACTGCACTCCTCTGGAGGCCGAAGAGGGAGAAAGGATCTGCACCCCTCTCTAATAGCTGAAATACACAGACACTGGACCAGTGGCAAAGCCACAAATTTCTCAGAAACACCCCAAGTTTCCCATCTGGTACCACCAGCAAAACCAGTCAGGAAATGTCCCACACGAACCCCTCAACACCCACCCCTAACTCTCACCATGACAAAGTACCTCACCTTCCAAGCCAGCCAGGTTGAAACACGAACTAAGAAAATCCTACTCATCTTAATCTAAAGGAATGTCACAACAGGCCTGTTAGTGAGAAGTGTTCTGTCCGTGTGGGCCTGTTCTGCCTAAATAAATGGTGTGGCAGTGCAGCCTCAGAGCCCACAGTGGGCAGGCAGGGCTGCAGGCCCGGGGCGGCTGAGGACACAGGCCTGTCCCCAGAGCCCTCTGAGCTCTGCTGTCCCTCAGAGCAGGACAACTGCACCCACCCACCTTCCCGGACAGCCCACGAGGAGGATATTGGCTCCAGCTACGTGCACCGAGCAGCTCTGACAGATCCAGGACGGCTCTCTGGGCCATCTGACCAAAAAAAGGGACTCCAGGTGTCAACTCTAGACTGTTTTCCTCAGCCTTCAAACTGAAGTACGTGTTTTAGTTTAGTGCTAATTGAATGAGATTCATCAATACTTCAGAGTTACTAGTTTTAACCGAAACAGATGAGGCCCATACCCAGTATGCCTGAACCTTCACACACAGGGCTCAGGCATTAAATGCAGACAAATAAAAAGTGTTTTCCCTGAAGATCCAGCAGAAGCTGTCGTACAGCATTAATGACAGCTTTATCTCTAGATCAACATTAAAAATCCAAGTGACAGAATTCACAAGTATGTTCTTCAGACACTATTGCACAAGCCAATAGATTTTACACATAAATCATCCTATGAAGTTAAAATGCAAAATTTGAACTAAACATTAAAGAAAGAAGAAATGAGGGGATGACATCAACAGAACAACCCAAATAAAACTCTTGGTTTCATGTTCCATTCTTAAAAAAACAAAAACCAAAACCCAACAAACAATATTCTCCATGCTGCAGGTATCAAAACCAAGAAAAAAATGTTGATAAATATTTTGCAGTCTACTTTGTGTCTGAAGATTTGACAAAAAGAACAGCTGCATTCAGTTTTTAAAACATACCTATAATGTAAATCAAGTATCTAACATACCAAATACATGGCTTCAAATCTTACTGATGATGAAGAAATTCTATAAGACATTTTTTTAAATCAGTTCCTTTATTTCACAAAGGGGTTTTGAAGATCCTTCTAAGTGGCCCATATAGTCTTCTGAAGTTATAAATCTTAGTACTGTTAAGAACACAATTTCTCTCAAATTTTCATATTTTTACATGTACATATTTTTAATATGTACAGCTTGAGGATAGTTACTATATTATCTTTAATCCATTAACTACCACAGAATAATCCAGGTAAAGCAACCATACACAACATGGAAAGCACATTTTAAGAACACCAAATACTGTCATTGGACACATAAAAAATGTAATTAGATGAAATACATTCTGTACAAAAACTGGAACTAGGAGAGAATCATGGTTGGGTTCATTAATGTTTTCGTTTTTGTTATACAACACATCTTTGAGATACATGTGTTTTAGGTATGTTTGATCTTGCAGCTACCTCCATTTTTAAGACCTTCTTGCCTTCTCTGTAACAAACACTCATCTTGTAAAACCGAAAAGTAAAAAACTATGTGTCTACTGATCACTCTACTCTGAAAAAGCTGTTCTCCTAAAACATTACCTTTTAACAGACCTGATGTTACGTATGTTAACTACTGCAGGCACAGTTTCCAATATACCTTTACCATATTTTTCTTATTTAAGAGCAAGACTTATAAAACATGAGAATGCCATACAAATGGATAATTTAAAAATCATAGTGGCTCTGAATATCACTTTAGTGATTCTTCTCATCTTTCCACATTTTCAGCTTACCTCAGATCCTGAGGAAATCTGACTTTGGCCTGGCTGATTCTGAAGGTGACCAGAATTTCTCTCTGTCATAGAATCCACTGCATTATCATCCTGTTCAACCATTTCCATGGTCATCTGCCTAAAAGTGAATACATACACATATAAATAATGCAGTACATGGAGGTATACAATGCAGTACATGGAGGAGAGCAATTCCAAACTATTTTATATTTGGAGCAGGCAACCAAGAGAAAATAAATAAATTTCTGTCAAAAGCACTGGATTAACTGAAGTCCTTTCTTCCCATTCCCCCCTATTAAAATATTTATTCATATAGTCAGGAGCTCTAAAACAAGTATTTTGAAAAGCTGCAAGGAGAGGCAGTTCTGCAAATAGTTCTCAGGGAGGGAGAAGCACAGAATCCCATGGCTCCCATGCAGCAGGGCTGGGAGGGCTGTGCCCCAGAGGTGCCCAGCCCGCAGCAGGTACCTTGAGCCTCACGTCTCCCACCAGACACAGCTTAAGTCACCCAGCAGCCACGTGCTGCCATAGCCTTCCAAGACACCGATTCCCAGGTGGGATCCACACTTCAATTGTTTGTAAACTACTCGTGGCTCAAGACTCACAATGATTCTTCTCATTTTGCAGAAATTAAGGTAGGGTAAGTTCCACAGAAGAATAAGTAACTCGCTGACCCTCAATTTAAACTAAGAGTTTAAACTCTATACAGAAAGTTTCCAAATGTATCTGCTATATAAAAATGCAATTACTTGACAGTTCCTTTTCGATATTTCTTGGCACACTTAGTCATAATGGAAGGTGTGAGTTTTAAAACAAGAGCTTGGTTCTCTTCGGCTCCCTTTCTCTCCTACCAAATCCTGCACTGAAGGTGCAACATTGAACAGGTGATGTCAAACATTGCCATGGCAACAGGTCAGTTTACAAACAGAGCAGAGGACAGGGTCAGGCAGAGGCAGGCAGGATGCCCTCAGGCACGCGCCCACCTACACCGGACTTACACAACAACTGAGGCCGCAAAAGGAAGACATTGTAGAGCTGAGGGATGTAAGAGGCAGCAAATCTCAGTTCTTCGGGTTCAGTTACTGTAACTAGGGAATGGCAATTCCATTTGAACTCAGAGTTCAACTACTTCAACAGGCTGAGAGCTACTTCGGTCTCTTCTCAGGTCTTAGGCCGAGATGGAAGAGGCGAGGAAGGAAAACTGCTACCCGCCTGCTCTGGGGCTCCACAATTTAGTTCATGTTAGAAGTTAACTACAGTGAACCAAATGAAATGTAAACCAAAATCCTTTTGCGGCACTATTTTAGAGAACATTCCAGAATCTCTGGGGAGAATAAATTTTAATTTCTTTTAAAGTCACCCTTTCTGTTCAGAATAAAGGCATGAAAATATGAAAAGGTATCCAGCCAAATGATGCAGAGAAACATTCTTCTAGCTCATATCCCCCCAGTGGTATATTACTGACCAGACTTTACAGTACTAAAGCTAGTGGTAGCCAAGCTGTGCACAATTTAAAATTTTATTGGTTAACACTAGTATTTCTGCCCACAGAAGTTACATACCCCATGCCAGTATCAGCTCAGATTAGAATCATCAGTTATTTTACACCTAAAACCTTTCTACATTTTTGTCTTTAACGTTAGTTACCACTAATTACCTTTTTCTCTAGATACAATCTAATTAAGGATCTACTGAAATTCACCAAACAACTCTGGGGAGAATATTGTCACCAAGACTTCCACCATAATTTTCCATAAAATGATGCTATCTTATTAAACCATTCTGGTTTTACATACACATGCAACATAATAACAATAATGAAGTAGAAAAGTTCCTCCTTTCTAGCCTAGGGCCATCCATAGAACTTTCATTTTCGAGACTCTATCTGGTTCACGTAAGAATGCCTCCATAAGCATCAGAACAGCCCACATACCAAGGAAGATTAAATAATGCATAGGTACTGGCAACATATTCATTGTAATCTCTTCCTAAAGATGGGAATATAGTCAGAATTAATTCACTTCATGAAGGCCTTGAAGTATTTTTGTATCCAGAGCCATCTGTCACAGAAAAATTAGTGTTGGGGGAAAAACAAAAAAAAGGACTTTTGTTCCCACTGAATGCATTTCATAGAAAATTTTACCTGAAAAGAGCCATTTTTAATCTTGGGGAAAAAAGAATTTAGTTTCTAATTTTCAGTTTAATTCCTCACTGATTACAGAACACTGTAAAAATTCATTTATTTTTACTACTTTATAGGGATTTTCCTCCCAAAGTCTTTTGATCTGCAGCGCTCCAGTAACTAATTTAGCAAATAGCTACAAAAACAGCATCAGTGCAGCTGATGTTATTCCTAGTATTTTGTAAAATGCAGTACAGAGAAAGGGATATATTTTTTAGATTATGTTTAATTAGAAAAACAACAGCAAGTACTAGACATGTCAGTGAAATGACAAATATAACTCAGATTGATGATATACACTAAAAACTCTGGAATTTATATGGATTTTTCCATCTATATTTGTGTATATTCTGACTCCTAATACAAATCGTTGCTTAAATTTAAACTTTAGCAAGGTGGAGTAAAGTCTGAAAATCTGACTGCCATAAATGCAAGTGTTACTCTGGAACACAGCAAAATGCTCTTCCTAGATAAGCTCAAACCCACCTCTTTTTGACAACTTCCGTTTGTAAACAGAGACTTGACTAGAAATAACATTCAAATATAAAGATCCAACTATAGCCTAAAAAAAAACAAAACAAAAATAATGGAAGTACATAAGTAATTTTAAAAGATACACTAGTGTGTCTTGGCATAAAACTTCAATGAGAAAGATGACTAAAGACAAAATGTAGCACATTAATATCGTAATTCAGACACATTACAAAATTAGGAATGTTTGCTAGACATAACCATAGGGGATCACTAAACTTGCAGGAGTAGGTCAGCTGCAGTCATTTGAGCCCACAGGGTCAGTGTGGCAGTCACACAGAGCTGTGTCATTTCATGTGGCCTCGTGCACAGCTCAAGACCAGGCATGCTAAGGAACTCCTGAATTTCACAGTCCAGTCTAGGTTGTCACTGTCTCTGGAGCACTCTCAAACTGTCAGATTCTGATAACCTGAATCACAGAGGTTTTGTATTTCCTGTATTATATACAGGTTTAACATGAATACATTGAACTGTTTTTAATAAATACACAGAATACTGAGCAAGATCGTAATTATGCTTTTTCTAAAACATCAGTAATACAGACTGTGACATGCAACAGTTATTAATTCAATCCAGAAACTACTAACATAAACAGAGTCCACATGTATCACACTCCACCAATCTACACTGCAAGCAAATTCTAACATATGCATTGCTTTTAAGTTTCAAAGAAGGCACTGCAAGCACTTAATATCCTTTATAAGAGTCTTTCAGTAGTAGTACATATCCCACTTTAAAGATTACATTACCTTTCTTCTATTTTAAAGGAAAACTAAATATATGGTCTAAGGTCCTGTTTAAAATGATATGGTTTTCTTCATTGTACAATTAATTAAATACAAGTTTTAATCTAATACTCAGTCTTAATACATTATATTCTGACATTTTCTACCTCAACTGCTTACAATCACTAAATAGTAATTTAAAATATTCATCCGGATTTTTAAATTAATAAAGAAATTATACCTCTGCACTCCCATAAAAAGGGGGCAAAACCAGTTTTCCATAATGTAAGCAAAGATCTCTGCTTCTTCCTACAACTTAGCAAAGAAATCTTCATGATCTGGCAGAAAGTTTAACTGTTACCACAGCTAGTAACATTTCAATATATACATAAGCATATGTTTACTATGGTCACTGAGGCAAATGTACAGCAGCTCAGTAGCAGATAAACACTGATTAAGATGATGCACACAGTGCACTTCAAAACTTCTTCACCTGCCATCAGTTGAAGCATCCCTGGCAGGACCAATGTGACAGACAAAATCAGGTAGAGGAAAACTGTCAGGTTTCCTAGAAAACTGGGAGTAATTTACAGCTAAAAGTATGAACTTTTTATATTTTTGTCCACAGGTAGAAGATGAAGGGTAACATCCCCATCAAGGTATGTTATTGTGTAATAAACAGCACAAGAAAGCCCTTTCACTCCCCCCAATACTGCTGTTTGCTTTACATCACTGAGTATTAATATAAATACTCCATATGTGTTGATGAAATTCAACTGCAAAAGCAAATTGGTACACTTTTGCACATCTGGAAGTGTGTGACTGTCCAATTAAATACCCACAGACATTTTAAAAAACAACTTCTTTATTTCAACCATACTTTACACATCAGAGACTGCTTACAAAGAAAATCCTAAAGGCCTAAAAAACATGTTTCAGCCCTTGCTCCAAACCACTCTGAAGGCTTTTACTCACATGGGAATTACTAGAAGGCAAGGATGTGACTTTACAAACACCTGTTTTGCATTTATTGATGACCCCACAGCGAGTATGGAAACTCTCGGGATGCACTCGTTTCAGAGGAGGATGTGTTTTAATGTATGAACTCTGTATTAGCCTGTTTTACTCCCCCGTGGTGTGAAGCTTTTTAGATGGCAAGGTGGTCACCAGGTAAAACCTGGTTCAGCCAGGTAAAACGTGTGACAGCACAACAGGCCAGATTTCGAAAGTGTAAACTCGTTTCAGTATGATCATCACTAAGCTTGTGTCTCCTAAACTCTCAATGCTTCCTCATTTTCTTCCCTATCTTTTTCTCCCTCGAACACCTTGGCAAAACCCTAAAAAAATAATTTTGAAAGACAAAGCTGCCATTCTCGTGAGCACAAGCTACGCTACCCGGGCACTCTGCATCTGCCACCCCAACCACGCGGACAAGGCAGTGCCGAGCCGGCTGTGAACAGGACACACAGTCCGCCTTTCGAAGGGTCCAACCAGTCCCTGGACAGGCCCCAGGATCATTCAAGCACCAGCCTTTCTGGAATCACTTCGCACGCGGCTCCAAGCACGATGCTGCCACGGCAGCGGGGGATGCGGACAAACTCCTCAAACTCAAAGCAACTTCTCGGACTCACGAAGCCCACTGTGATCCCCCCGCACCTGTTCTCCTGACAGGCACGGATGTAACGGGGCGTACCGGACTAAGGGGAAAACGCCGCCGGGCACCCCCACTCCCCCTCGGCCGAGGCAGCCACGGGGAGGCCCCAGGACGGGCCGTCCTGCCCCCGCTTCTCGCCGCTCCGCCGGCTGAGCCGAGCCGGTCTCCACAGGACGGGCTGGAGCCGCCGCCTGACAGAGCCCGGCGA